>CM064864.1:82450612-82484049 GCA_032719365.1 Prinsepia uniflora
AGCAGGGACTCAGAAAAAAATAGTTGGTTAAGTGAACTCATCACCTTTTGCTCGAGTATAAGCAGGGACTCAGAAAAAAATAGTTGGTTAAGTGAACTCATCTACGCTCGTGTATAAGCAGACCACAAATAATAGTCCAAAAGAAATCAAACCCAAGACCTGAGATATCCCAAACTTGTGCCCTCAGCATTTCACACCGTCGGTGGTTAAGAAGTAAGTACTTAGACCAGATTGATACCCAAATAATTATCCTCTCTGCAAATATTGTATTTGGAAGGAGCGGAATAGCCGAGTCTTCAGCAATCGTAAGCTCCAGCCTTCTTGTATCCTGAAGAACATATCTTTTCTCATGCGTGAGTATTTGTATGTCCTTAAGTTTAAACTTTCTAGTATCAACATTGAGGCGGCTCGGGTCTTGTGTAGCTGACATCTCGGGTTTGTTTAGGCTCTACCTATTGCAGCTCTTAAGGGGAGAAAGATTCAAGAATCCACGCAGTAAAAACAGAGAATTCGTCAACAATGGCAGCTACACAAGACAATTACACAGGTTGACATCCAATCCAGGTTTAACATTTTTCCTTCATGCGACGAATGACTATTCGAATGCGTAACTATTTGAACAGCAAAACTCTTATACCAACAAAACAAAACAAAACAAAAAAACTAGTCATGTCGTTCAGAGATGACGACAAGGAAGCTGACAAATTATGTTTCACTTCATCTCCAAGTAAAAGGATGACCAAGTGAATTTGATTTGGCAGCCCAATTGAGTTCCAATTGTTAGTGCCTCACTTGACTCTGCATCAATTGATTCAATATCAGTAGATTTCTTCAAACCAGAAAAGTCGAGCAAAATAATTTCATGCTCATCTTCCTGGAAATAGCGTGTTGTTCTCAACACCCAATCACAATCCGTGGCAGTCACGTATCCAAAGACTCTTATATACCAAGTTATGTATGTCGTATCTATTTGCTCTCGTTTCTTCAACAAAAACAAAACCCAACATGTATTTTTCTCTCACCGGCGCCAATCCGGTTCAAAGACTCTGGCTTTTGTGTCCTCAGCTCATCGTCTACTTCCAAATCATTCTCTCCTAGTCTTATGTCACCAACGTCGGTGCAATCATTAACGCGAATTCGCCTATCGGGAAACAACAGAGAATCACCATGGACATTGCAGCTCAAACCTTCAACAACCGTTCCAAGACGCATAGCCTAGTCCTTCATTTTCTTGACTCCGGAAATGACCCCTTTCGTGCTGCCTCTGCCGGTAACTAAACACATGCACTCCTCTATTTTTTTAAACCGTCAGATTAAGAGTAATTATAGTACTTAATGGAGTTTTTCCCTTTTTTATTTTTTATTTTTATTGCAGCTGAAGAGTTGGTGAAGGAAAAGAACGTGGAAGTGATAGTTGGAATGGAGACCTGGCAAGAAGCATCTCAAGTAGCTGATTCTGCGGCAAACCGAGCTCAAATTCCGGTGATTTCATTTGCAGCACCCTCTATAACTCCTCCACTAATGGAACGCCGTTGGCCATTTTTGATACGAATGGCGACAGATGCTCGCTTCAGCTCAAATGAAATGCATTGCAGACATAGTTTCTTTCTACCATTGGAAAAGGGTAATCGTAATATACGAAGATGATGGCTATGGCGGTGAAGTTCGGATGCTAGCTCTTCTATCCGAGGCTCTTCAAGGTGCGGGTTCAAAGATTGAGCACCGTTTAGTTCTGCCACAAGTTTCTTCTATGTCTAATCCGAATTGGGTTGAATTGGAAGATCTGTTGAAGCTTCCCACAATACAGTCTCGGGTGTTTATAGTTTTCCAAACTTCTTTGCCAACAATGAGTAATTTATTTAGAGTCGCTGAGAAGATGGGGCTTGTAGGGAAGGATTCAGCTTGGATAATCACAGAGAGCATCACAACTTTGCTTGACTCCCAAGAAAACTCTGCTACTATGAAGGGCACTCTGGGGATCAAGGCCTATGTGAAGAACACCGGTTCTTTGGCCAAGTTCAAGAAGGAATTTGAAACTAAATATCCAGAAGAAGGCAACTCCGAGCCAGGAATTTATGCTCTTCGTGCATATGATGCTATTGGCATCATTTCAAGGGTCACTGGAAGGATGACTAATGCCAACTCTACCCTTCAACAGTTGAAATTAGTATTGAGCAATTACAATGGTTTAAGTGGGAAAATGTGGCTCAAAGAAGGTGAAGTACTCTACTCTCTCCTCCCCCCCCCCCCCCCCCCCCCCCCCCCACTCCCAAGTACTGAGGATCATAAACGTTGGGGATGAGAACAGATTCAAAGCACTGAACTTTTGGACACCAGAAGGGTTTTCATCTGAAGAAACCGGTGAAAACAGAGTTGATGATGTTGGTAATGTAATTTGGCCCGGTAACCCGGGACATGTCCCTAAAGGCTGGGGAATGCCTACAGCTGAGAAACCAATGAAAATTGGGGTACCAGGTAAAACTTCCATCAGCAAATTTGTGAATGTTGATCCATCCCGGGAGAATTCGGATAAGAAGAAATATGTTGGTTTCTGCATTGCAATTTTCGATATGGTGATAGATAGATTGAGTTACTCTCTGCCTTATCAATTCGAAGACTTTAATGGGTCGTATGATGATCTAGTAGAACAAGTCCATAAGAAGGTAACAACATGCTCATTTCTCTTCTTTTTTTTATTTGAGGTGATTTGACGAAGATTTATGTTTCTGTTGAATTCAGTTTGATTCGATGTCATGATTGGCTATGTCTATGGGTTTATGATGCTGCGGTTGGTGATATAACGGTGTTAGCAGACCGGTTAGACAAAGTTGAATTTACTCAGCCCTATATGGGGTCTGGCTTGTCAATGATAGTTCCTGCAAAACCAGAAGAATCAACATGGATGTTTATGAAGCCTTTCACATGGCAAATGTGGGTGGTGACTTCCTCCATTTTGATCTACACAATGCTAATCGTATGGTTCCTGGGACGCCCCACAAATCCAGAATTTGGTGGCCCATTGAAGAATCAGATTGGCACAGCAACTTGGTTCACCTTCTCCTCTTTGTTCTTTGCTCACAGTAAGTACTAAAGGTTCTAATTTCATACAAGTCTGCAAATTGTAAATGTATAGCATATAATAAACGTGTGGGTTCATCCTGCAGGAGAGAAGATCTACAGAAACTTAACGAGATTGGTTGTTGTTGTTTGGTTATTTGTTGTATTGATTTTAACCTCAAGCTACACGGCGAATCTGTCTTCATTAATGCTTACAATTAAGAGACTGGAACCAAATGTAACAGGCATTGAAATGTTGAAGAGAACAAACTCAAAATTTGGCTGCGATGGAGACTCATTTGTCATAAAATACTAGCAAGAAGTTAATGGTTTCAAAGAAGAAAATATTGTGAAAGTAGGCAGCGAATACAATTACATCAAGGAATTCAAAAACAAGGCGATATCTGCTGCATTTCTTGAGCTGCCAAATGCAGAAGTGTTCATGAATGAGTACTGCGATGGGTATACTTCCACCACGCCCACCTTCAGATTTGGAGGCCTAAGCTTTGTGAGTAACGGCTAAGATTTCTTGTGACGCAAGCTGTCATTTGCCTAAAACTAGCAGACTGAAATTAAAGAAATCGATTTCATGCTCTCTCTTTTTTGTCAGGTGTTTCAGAGAGGCTCTCCGATTTCACTAAGGCCGATTCTCGAGCTGTTAGAGAATGTTCAAGTGAAGAAGCTTCAAAATAGTTGGTTGACTCCGAAGACAGAGTGTCCAAAGAATTCGATTTCAAATGGACCTGAAAGCTTGACACTAAACAGTTTCACAGGGCTTTATGTAATCTCAGGTGCTACTTCCACCTTCTGTCTTCTACTATCTATTACAATCTGGCTGAGGAAGTTTCAGCAGCAAGAAACAGATCATGATGCAATAAGTACAACTTCAAGTGATGAAACTATTTGGAACAAGACGGTTCGAATTGCAAAATTGTTTCACGGTAGAGGTCTTCAAATTCCAACCAGAGCTCCAACTTTTGCTGATTTTGCAGAACAATGGAGCTCTCCTAGGTGGGAGTATTCAACCACTTCGAATACTCCCGAGCATCCTCAAGCCAACCTGCCAGCAGAAATCGAATTGCATTCATCATGAACAAATAGAAACTATAGCATAGGATAGTTAGCATCCAATCCAATCTGCCAAAACTGGTTGAACCAACTAAGTCAATTCGAAATTCGAAACCCTACGGGTAGATTCTCATTTTAGTACATTTGTGACAGTTCCTAATTGTAACCCTGATTGATTGTACATAGCATATTAATTCTTTGAATTCTGTATATGATGTATACTTCTTGAAATAAAGATGTACACATCATATAGTTAACACTGTAATTGCGAAGAAATTGTACATTTTGGAATGTCTATTACCGATAATTAAAAAAAAAAAGGTGTGTGAAAGAAAGGATTGTGTTTCCACTATGGAGGGATATCTATAATTCAAAATCAGAAGACAATTCATTGAAGAAAGGTCTATAAATCTGTCTTGCCACAAAACGAAGGAATCTTTTGGGGACAAGTGTGGAAGGTTTGAGAGAAATTGGATACCAAGTGTTAGATTTCTTATATGTTGACAAAGTCTAAGTGTGGAATGATTGATATATTCAAGATTTTGTTGCAACCCTCCTAATATCTAGAGTACAAGACACTTTTATATGGTCCTCACTGTATTTTGGTTATCAGCTAAGTTTCTGAATTCAGATTTTATTGAACATCTAATCTTTCTCAATCATTGTCAATGGTTCTTATTGATGAAACAATATCTACTAAATACGAATATTTTTACTGGAATACCATTTTGAAACTTTAAAAAGTCCCTATAACTAGTCCATCCTATTGTCAATTTTATGAGACGGGCTTCAAAGCCCACAAAGGTTGATGATCCCTACGAACCAACAAGCGTTATATATTACAAACGCGTCAGCTTCAAGCAAGCACCAGTGGTCTAGTGGTAGAATAGTACCCTGCCACGGTACAGACCCGGGTTCGATTCCCGGCTGGTGCAGCCTTTTTAATGAATTTCCCCTTTTTGCGCGCAGTGTGATTATTTCTACTAGTGGTAGATTAGTACCCTGCCACGGTACAGACCCGTGTTCGATTCCCGGCTGGTGCAGTCTTTTTAATGAATTTTCCCTTTTTGCGTTGTGTGTGTATATTATCTCTACTTGTGAATTCCCCAGATGCCTGGAACCATAAACAAGCACCAGTGGTCTAGTGGTAGGATAGTACCCTGCCACGGTACAGACCCCGGTTTCGATTCTCGGCTGGTGCAGCATGTTTTAAGATTTGTCCTCTTTTGGGGTGATGTGCGGGGAATATTTCTACTCTAAATTGTCGGAAAAGATAAGCAAGCACCATTGGTCTAGTGGTAGAATAGTACGCTGCCACAGTTTCGATTCCCGGCTGGTGCAGCCTTTTTTAAAGCTTTGTTCCCTTTTCTGGTGAGTGTGACTCTGAGTGGGATCATCTGTGTCTTCTCAATGCCATAGATGTTAAGGAAAGCTATTTTGGTAACATGCGTGTTAAAATGGAGAACTACTATTTCATAAGGTTTCTTTGCCAAATAATACAACATAAATCACTTCTAACAGAAAGAACTCAATATACATGCAGAGCCGACCCTGGCGCTGCATCTGGATTCCGGCAGAATGGGTCCCAGAAGCCGGTGAAAATGTGAAATCTTCATGGTCCACTATTTACAAACAAGTGCACGAGGTGGTACTATATTATGCAATGAGAGTTGCACAGAAGTTTGGTTTTCATACCTCTCCACTGCCACTTCGGCTAACAGACTTCAGAATGTTGAACTTGCAGAGCGGGCAGGTGGCATTCATCAGTAACCATTTATCAATGCAGGTGCAGTGAAAATGGTGATGGCAAGGAAGTTCACGCAGTTCAGTTCCGTCGTCATAGGCACAAAGGCAGATGCAACATTCCTAATTAAGATTCATCACAACAAAGTTATGAGCATATTGATTCATGGATGGAACCCTCTCTTTTTTTGTGTGTTGGGCTTTTTGGCAATGAGAAAATAAAAACCAAAGTCCAATGCCCCACACTAGGGTTTAGGAAATTGACTTCCGAAGCCTGGGCAATAGATGGGAATTGACAGGCTCAATTGCAGATCATGAACGTGTATGTATTCAAGGTGGTAATACAAAAACTGATTTCAGCACGTCGCTTAAGAAAATAACTATGCTATGAGACTTTCTAGTAAAAAGAATGCAACATGAAACTTACAGCATCCTCTTGGGAGAGAGAATGTTCCGTGGGTGTGGTAGTGTTACACTCGGTCATTACTCCTCCACAAGATTCTTGGGTCTCACCATCAACTTTCTCAAAATCAGTTATCTTACGGAACGCGTACTTTGGCAAATGATCGATCTCTTCCTTTGTTGCTCCTTCCTGCTCAGAATAATCATGACCAGGAAATTAGGCAAAGACAATATTTAACAGCATATGGGCAGAAGGAGGGTAGAAATTCACAAAGGTTTGCTAACGAAATTCATCAAGGCTACTAAAAGAGAACTAGTAAAGTAATTGGCATGCACAGAGACCGTGCAACATATAAGGGTTAAATTTGGGAAAAGAAGAGCAAAGTCACGATAAATCTCACGGTAGAGCAAACTTCTACTGCCTTGGATTGTACCTCACAACAAGAACATCTTAATATAATCTTAGTTTGCTTTAATAGCCTTAAGAAGATCAGTTAATTTAGGTTCCACAATAGTCATGTTGATCAATCAAACTAGAACTTATGTTATTGAGACAAGAAAAAGAAAGTACGCTCATTATTTCAGGTCCAGCAGAATATCACTGAATTGTATAACAAGCACTTAAATGTAACAATGCGGAACAAACTCAAACATTTAACATGAGAACCTACCTGATCAGTCACAGCATACAAAATAGCAATGATGCAGGGGAGACAAAAGCAAACGGCAATACCAATGAGAGATGCAACGGCAACACAGATCACAACAAAAACCACATCCAAAGCCAGAAAAGTGATACAAATCCTGCAAAAAAATCCCACATTTAATAAGCAAAAGAAGATGACAGCATGCATACAAATGGCCAAAAGAAATCAGATACTAAGGGGACAATCATCGGGAAAACAAACCAGTATAATTGAGGGGAGTCTTGTGTCAAACTTTCACCGCCTGCGGTCACCCAGTAGAATCCAAGGATCCACCATATAAATGAAAACACCGTATTTGCAGACTCCAAATGCCTTGCAGCACTGCCACATAACAGTTAGAATATTCTTCAATGCATACGACGAAAATGACATTACATTAGACGATGAGCTAGAATGCTAGAAATAGTTAACCTGCTGCTCAAGATCAGTCACAACAAACTATGACAATGAGTTCGTACGGAAAGGCTAACATGATTCACACCAAACCCAGAGATCCCAAACTTTGAGCAAAGTAAAAACCTTACGCACAGAAACATATATTGCAATATTTCAAATAGTAACAGTTCAAACTTAACTGTTAAGAACTAGCTCAAATTTGAAATTCCTCCTCACCAAAAAAAAATAATAATTTGAGAATGAAAAGATAAAGAAAAGCACCAGGTACGAGTGTAGTCCACGCTATGATCAATTTCATAGTTCTCACCCTCATCACTCCCAGACACAGATGAACTTTCCCACCGAGAACTCTCTTCAGCCACTGGCACTTCACTAACCCGCCTCCGCCGCGTGAACTCCATACCCACGCACACCATATGGACCAGACACTGCAACCCGTACCCACCAATCCAAGCCCTCAAAGGCACCGTTGGGCTCTCTTCACTGCTCAACCAGATTACTCCAATGGCAATTCCGAGAAGCCCTGCGTTCCACAATAGGTCCAACACGATAATGGGCCGCGAGTATGCCCAGTCGCTCTGGCGCTCTTCCAGCTGCTCCGCCGCCGACTCGCGGACCCTGACTGACGGCTCGCGCAGCATTATACGACGGCTGCTGGCGCGTCGTAAGAAACGAGCTGCACCACGAAGGGGCCTGGGCGGGCGCCGGATGAGCCTCCGGGTCCTCACAAAGTTTTCGGCGATCGAGTGGGTTAAAAGTGGCGATGCTGCTGCGGAGGGAGAAGGCAGCTCCTGGTATGAGCTCAGCATCTTCTTCTTTTTCTTTTGTGTGTTGAATTACTGTCCCCAAAGTTAATTGCTATGGAGTTTTTTCACGAGTGAGGTTCCTCCGACTTCGGTTTGCCAGTAACCGGATTTCAGGTTGGAGAACGGTGATATTTTAGGTATGATTTTGATTGAAGAATTTGGGTGCGCTTGAGAAAATTTGGTGGGCTTTTCACTTTTGGATCGTGGTAAAGCTGACGTGCCCGCGGGGTTAACGAAGTTGACAGAGTTATAACCACGGAGTTGACGTGCCCGCGGGGTTAACGAAGTCTGTTCTGTTCTACTGTTGTCTTTTAAAATTAAAAAATTAAAAATTAAAAAAATATATATTTACCGTATCAAAATTATTTACCATATCTTTTCTCTCGTTAAGAATTGATTAAGGAAATTAAAAATAGTAGTGGAGGTGATTGAGACATAATTAATAATCAACAATTGCACTACATAAGATGCTATAATTAATTAATTATACGCTGCACTCAATTCCATATAATATTTTATGTTAATTAAATACTGCTGTTACAATGTACCCTAATCATTGTGTAATAGACTTCAAAGACTTGGCCATGTTTGGGGAGTACAATTCAATATTGACGGTAAAAATTGGTATTTATCTATATGAATCCATCCATTAAATAATTTAGTGATAAAATCCAAAGAAAGTCAAAAGGCAAAGCGGACCGCGAACACCAAGTGCTCCATAATAATATTCCCACTAGCCTGCAAAGGGAAATATCTAAACCAGGACCCACCCTAAAGCAAAATGATCTGGCAAATAATGCAAATTTGGGCCAAAGATAACAGAAGTCACAGTGGAAGAGGTCATTCTGGTAAAAACAAATGAGATTCGACAATGTTTATCAGTGACGTCTTATAAGATAATAACTTCTTATTCATAGTGAAAATACAAACACAATATGCATGCACTTAAAAACGCATGGACAGATTCCGGGAATAGTCTCGGGGTGCGGCATAAATTTTGTTAGGGTAGAAGATTACTCAGTACTAACCCGGTAGGCCAAACATCTCGTACAGATCCCTCCAGAGGCACACAGAAAGTAGTGTTCATCCACAATGAATCTAAAGGCTAATCAGCTTCCTCAAATGAAACAAAACTTGTTCCTAAGTGAAGAATTCAACACATCAAGATCAGGAAATCATACGTATTCCCGTGGTACATGTCTCACCACCCTGATTTTCCGAAAAAATTCTCTGCAACTACCTGTAACCTCTTCCCCTTCCACGTCCACCCCAGCCCCTGCCTCTGCCCCTGGCCCCACCCCCACCCCCACTTCTTCCACCTTGCGATATTCCTTCAAATGCTCTATTGACAAGCTGATTGTGTACACCACCGGCTCCACGGCCCTTCTTTGAAGCCATATTGCCAGCTCCATTGGGAAAATTAGCAGGTCGTTTTGCTCTGCACCAGTTTAAACAAAAATGAGATGGGTATTGCTTCCAAATAAATATCATAGGGTCCATTCAAGATTTAAAGTGCACATCATGTAGGTAAACAATAAATTATTGAACGTTGGTGTCAACAGGAACATAATTGGTCACTAAGTAAAATATTGACAAAATGTTGACGTTGGTAAACTCAAGAAAATTATGTAAACATGTATTTAGTAAATGAAACTCCAGTAGATGTTTGCTTTGCTTCAACAATAATCCATTTTTTACTACAAGAATTTGATAAAATGCATTAGGTGATTTAGAAATTCGATAAAACATGAGAATTAGGCGTTATTTTTTTTTTCCCCTCTCTGAGCCAAGAAAGTTGAAATTCATTTCAATAATTTTGAACAGCCATGAGCACTGTACTGTTTGCACAAATGATTGAAGAAAACGTATTATCCTAACTTAAAAGTTAAACTAATGTAGCCATCAAGCTCATCTTTAAAACTAATGGGAAAATAATGCAAAAGATCAAAAGAGAGGAAAAAAAAGATTATCTTACCCTGCGGTAGGGGCGTTTGACGGGACAGCAGGTTTCGGAGCCTCTTTCCAAGATAGGTTGATGCTCTTGTCTCCAATAAATGAGGGTGTTTTGGAATGCAGACTCTACATTGTTGTAAATCATTTAAAGATCAGTTATGAAAGCCCATGAATAAATGATGTCCCATTGAGAATACTCAAACAGTTCCCTTCACCTTTGTCATTGCCAATATGTTATTGCAGGTTCGCAACCCAGTTGTAGTTTTCTGCTTTTCCGTTTTCTGCACATTACAAAAATATTGTTTTTAATATAACTGCAATGAGAAAAGGTCCACAAGACACTGAAATCTCCATATAATTAACTCACAATGTTATCCTTTGCTGCTTCAGTTTTTGCAGCTGTCATTGATTTGTTCATTCCAGCCATTCCCTGGGTTAATTTCTTCATTGTGGCCCTAGTTAACTCCTCAACATAACTTAACCTGTAAAATCAAACATAATAGTTTCAGTTGTAGGTGCAGCCACTTGAGGTTCCTCCATTCTTCATATCAATGATATCAGTAACTTGCATAGTGTCCTAATTTCAGATATGGTCTTGTCCTCAATAAGAGGGGTCCACACCCTCATCATAACAAAAATTAAAATACTAAAACTTCAGCTAGTATATAGAGAAAATGCTGGGCTTTTTCAATCGCATAGTGTTGTTCTTCCTTCCTCTTTCTCTCTTTCTTCTCCTTTTTCTTTTATCTCTTTTTTTTTTTGGAGAAAGGTAGCTGGAATATGAAAACTTGACCCTATCTTATCACACACATGTCCCTCCCTTCCCACAAATAAAATAAAATAAAAAGCTACAGTTCACCACCTTAGTTAAGGCCAAGTATATTAGACGAACATCGACAAAAAATAAATAATACAAACTAGAATAACTGATATAACATACAACGAACAAGCAGGGAGGAAAAAAAAAAGGTGACCTGTCAGTAAATTCCTTGTACTGCTCTGAAAAATCCTCCCCAAGCCTATCTGATGGTTGCCCAGTAACGATCTTGTAACCGCAGAGACTGTTAGTAGCATTTGGAACCTATATGATAAACAAATCAAGTTAGCACTGCACAATGCTGATTCATAGTAGTGCTGACAAGGGAGCTTGATTAGAGGACCAAAAAACCTTGTGAGCAAGATGGTGAAATGTGTACAACAAGCATTCCACGTGAGTGCAGTTAAACTCCTCTGCAGTCTTTCTCCGAGGCATATTTTTCTGTTAAGAGAAATAGAAAAAGAAATGTAAATTATTTCGTGATCAGATACAATACAGAAAAATGCATCAGAAACCTTTTTGTTGTCCAAAGTCTGCATGCAAATATACCAATTATAATAAGTGTACTTAAAGAAGCAATAGAGGCAGCAGAGGATCACTTTGAGGCGTCCTCAGGCAATAATTAAACATCATAAGGGACAATACTTAGGTCCAAATAGGTCCATTAAATTGGTGATGTCTGTCATTTTTTCAAATAAATATAAGGATTGAGTGTATTTACAATTATTTTTTTATTTTAAAAAAAATACAGTGCAATAATGTTATCGCACTGCATAAAAAAAATAAAAAAAAGGATGGTATTGTCTTATTATAATTTTAAAATTGATTATTATGGTTGAATGATAACTGGTGCAACCGGACCTATAGTAAGAACTTCGAGTCCAAAAAGGCCTATGCCTGCCTTGTCTTTCCGGCATTAAACAGCCTTGCGGTATCATTTGCCTTTGAAAACATTGACTATAATTGTGGAAGGTATTCTAAAGGTCAGACATTCACATATTCCATTATCTAATCATTCCAAGTGTATGGATTGATGTAGTTACCAATTAAATAAAATGGTACCTTTAACAATTGAACAACAGAAGGAAGAATCTGACGTGAATCTTGTGGAGTTGTGAAAGGTGAAACTTCTGCTAGGGCTTTGAGTAATTCTAGCCTTCGTTCGTCAGCAAGCTGCCAGAGAAAAATTGTTTGAATAAACATCTTTGACAAGATTTCCCATTAAAAAATTATAAAGACAACATAACCAGAGAAGAAATATTGTCAAATACTATAAAATATACTAATAAAATCAAGATCTTTTTACAACTCTGTTTTATACTTAAAACCAAAATACTTGAAACTTCCGCGTAATTTTCCTAATCCTTCTTCCATACTATCTCTTCTTTCTTTCAGATTCAGAAGCTAGCAACCATTTCTGAGAGTCCTCATAAGATATAGGTAAGATAAGCATCGGGCTTCATATAGACAATAAAGGCATCCACTATTTGATCTAAATAACACTTTAACTTATCAAGTATCTAATTTAAGAAATTAAAAAAAAAGATGATAAAACAAGATTAGATGACCAACGCCAGTCCTTCCTCATATATTTCTTTTTTCTAACACGAGTAAAGGCTTACCAGCTCTTGTTCTTATACCTAGTTGAAAGAGGAATATAATAAATAGTAGAATATTATCTGAAATTCTGATATCACATTCCCATATAAAACAATTAATTTAAAAAAATAAACCAATCTTATATCCCAATTATAAATTACATATATCCCATGTATAAATTAACATGCACATACATATATATATTCACATTCCACATAATTTTTTCGAAAAGTTTACCTTACTCAATTTTTTTTTGGGTCAACACAACAAACAATAATATAGAAACAAACGTCTTCAAATTACCAAGGTTGACATGCATGCTAGAATAGTATACCAGGTCATCACAAGTATAGATGTTACCTTATCCGAAACAGGAAGGATGTGTCTGTTCAGATAGTTGAGGAATTTGCTGCTTGATGCGCCCCTCTATAAGAAAAATGAATAAAACAGGGTTGGTACTCGATTTCTAGAACACACAGAACACAAGAAAAAAATCTATAATATTAGAGGCCATACCACAACAAATGGCAGAGCCATTAATAGGCAGGATATCAACCTTTCAATATGATCAACATCTGAAGCCTGCATTCCAACCAATTTATAGGAAAGTTATCAATAGCACGATAGTAATTAAAGATTATAATATTGATAACCAACTAAATTCTTAACAACAGTATGCAGAATAGACACTGTTCAACAGCCTCACTTTTTCGTCTAGCCTACTAGAGGACAATACCATATCTAAAGATGGCCTAGGTGAAATGACATTAAAAATCACCTAGTGTAATGGTTTTACAGGGGCCTTTTTTCTAGGGAAGCTTCAATCTGAAATTTCTCAGAAGACCTCAGTAAAAATCTCTAATTTATATACTATGTGCATCAAACCTGAGAGGAATCACCAAGCTACAGGTCCGATTGGGACACCTAGTAGACAACTAACTAGAGCTTCACCACTTTTTAACGATTTGCAGATTCACGAACTATCCTGGATTATATAAAAAAATAAATAAAAAGAAAAAGTAAATACCCTTACCACTGGAAATTTCTAGAGCAAGTTTTTAGTATTATAATGAGAAAAACATGAAAACAAACTCTTTACTAAGCACAACAATTGGCAAGCCTCATCTAAGCTGGGCTACTCTTTAACAGATGATCAGTTAACACATTACTTCCATCCGATGTCATCAAGAATACAAATATTAAAGAAAAAAATGTAGACTTATACAAAACCAAACACAGCTGAAAAACAGTAACTTGCAAGTCAATGTCTCTGTGTGTATATATATGCATATTTCAAATTTTCTCCTTGCATAACTTTAAAAATGATCTTTTACGTGAAGAAACACATAAATATGCAATGCCAATCATATCCCTAATAAAGTAATCCTAGCCTATCATCTTAATGAAACAAACAAGTATTAACATAAAAACTACGGATAAGGAATGAAGTTGAGCAGTTCTGACCACAAAACTACAAACCAAAATTAGATCATAAAAACTTTATGGGATTCAGGCATTCAGCACATGTTTTATTGTTCATATGAAAGAAATTCTCATTAAAATTTCTGATGGGGTGTTTACTCCAACCACTAATTAAACATTCTCAGTCTAGGCATTGCTTCCCTACTCCTAAGATCATTGGGGCCACATTCTCACATAACCAATCATACAAGGGATATCCAAAAAAACATAGTTAATGCATTACATCTAAATCTGACAAAATAAATGAAAGCATGTGGACTTGCTCAGAATTTCCTATTTCATTGCCCTTAAACCAACACAATAAATCAAACAACTTACATTGAATTGGGTATCCAAATCAGCTTGTCCTTCAATAATTTCAAGTAGTTCTTTCATGCGCTCTGGAGGAGCTTTCTCCCCAAATATGCTCAAACTCTTTAAGAAGTCCATAAACATTCTAAATTCTCCCCCAGTTACATCTCCTAAACCCTGAAATTGAGCTCAATCATGTTAGTCAATGGTAAACTAAAATAGAAGATATCATTAATTTAAATTCCCACAGTTTACTTTTAACTAAAGGTTATGGAAAGAGGACTGCATAAAATTGAGAGAATAAAGATGACAAGGCAATGCAGAAGAGCAACAGCATGCGACACTCCAAGAGAATACTTCGAGAGATGCTCAAGCATAGTTACAAGCCTATAAACCTGCAAATGAAGATACCTTTTTTATCAAGTCAGTAATATGCCTCTCCATTTCCTCCTGAGGCTTCAAAAGTTCAGCTTTAATAGGAAATACCTACAATTCCAATCAATTAAACCTTCGGTTATCATAAATATTCATGATAACAATTGTCTCGGGCATTACACAAAGTGATGTTCTCACCTTATCTCTAATAAAGCTTAAAGCCTTCTCACGAAAGAGCTCATCAGTGCTAGGTACATCAACACTCCCAATGTGTTTGAATAATGCTGTCAGGGAAGCTGCACATACAAGAAGATGAAGTACACCATGAATAAGATAGATTCTTCAGTGACCCAAAATGCATCAGGTGCTGAAATGGAGGCTAGTAAGGCTTCAAAAATTTAAGCCATCATCAAATGGAAAGCATTGAAGGGTCTAAAATTTTAACTAAATTGTCGTAAATGAATTAATCCGATATAATAGAGAATGGAACATAATTTAAAGAAAACATAGATGTAAAGGAAAAAGAAAGGAATAAGATAAACACTTAATCTTCCCAGCCAACTCAAGTTCGAAAAAAGTGTAAACATTTGTGTGTACGTGTACATTTTATTTATGGATACAAATTTCATCTTAAAACCAGACGATGTGTAGCTTAAACTACAACTCTATATAAAATAATATGTAAGTAATTTTAAGACCAAAGCTTACCTTTCACATCTTGCCTCAAAAGGGCCATAAGTGCTTTATGCACCGCATCACGCTCCACAAATTCCTCTAAGCGCATCAACAAAGGCCAACATCAGACTTATACAACACAATCTAAATACTCCTAAAACAACAATCATCCACATTAAAAGAGATAAATAATAATTTACCAGATGAAAGAAGTTGCACAAGAATGTCCACAATTTTTGAAATGTTTTCAGGTGTATCCTTGCAGAAAAGGGGGAGGCCCCGAATAGCTTGCACTCGAACCTGCACATCCCATAGTAAAGTGCTAACATACGGAGCATGATATAATCCTTCAACTATGTTACACTCATTTAATTCAAGACAAACTTAATTTCCATAGGAAATATATTCTTATATAGAACAAAACTTCCAGTTACCAAATATAGCTATGGCATTATATACAATTTATGTATGTACTTAATGAGTGGGTATAAAATATGAACTAACCCCGAGCTCTTCTTCTTCAATCAAATCCATACAGGTGTCAAGGGCACGCTGCGATAGGCCCGGGAAGAATTTGAAGAACCTAGGAATAAGCTGAGCAGCCAACTGCTTGGCCTTCATGCTCGTCTTAGCCACATCAATGATCCCCTCGTAGTCCTTCACATTCTGAAAGAAACAGAGGAAAATCCCAATATTAAAACCCAAAACCCTATAAACCAAATTCGGAAAAGACCAAAAACGAAAGGGTATGAGGAAGATGGGCTGGGGACCTGGGACTTATCCTTGGACTCATTGAGTCGCTCGCCGAACTCGTAGAGCTTCTCGATGTGCTTGGCCTCGTCGGAGGGATCTGTCATGGAGGATCGTGCGGGTCCGATGCTGAGCGAAATTTGAACAAAAAATTGAACTATTATTATAGAAAGGTATTCGAAAATATTTCATAGTATTATTTTTGGAATCGAAATTAGGGTTTACTGCGGGTCTAATTTACTTACTGATTTTGGCTTTGGGAGTGTGACTTGAAGAGAGAGAGAGGGACAGAGTTACTGAAGTCTGAAGAAGAAGAAGAAGAAGCCGAGAGAGGGTTTGATGGGCGAAGCCGAAAAGGGTAAACAAGGAGCTTTCTGTAAGCCTTGACTTTATCTTCTTTATACACCAACGACGAATTACGACCAACGACGTGTCGTTCGTCATTTGGGCATTGGGCTCCCCCTCATTCAGCGTAACGACGACGTTTATGTCCAATGCTCAAAATGCACCCTATTTAAATATAAATATAAATATAAAAATAAAAATAAAAATAAAATTATGATTCCAAACAAGAACTTAAACTTAACAGATGGCTGAAATAAATCATCTCAAGCTTACTCTTTATAACATCAAATAATTAAAACTATCACATCAAGCCCCCTTGCAAAACTAATGAAGTTAGTTCTCCTTTATAAACAAAACTTGCTCTATCACTACCATAAGAAGTTCCTTGCTGCTGGAGTAATCACAAATTGGGCATTTCCAATGCTTGCAAGACATCCTTGAACTCAAAATCATGTGTTTGTTTGTTGAACCGTTCGACCAGCATATACCTCACGTCATTCAAATAAAATGATTGGGTGGTCTCCAGAATCCATTCTGCATCTGCATCACTGAGCATGCTGGGAAGTACAATATCGCCTCGGATAAGTACCATGTCCTTGCTTTCTGCAAATTCTTTGTAGTAAGTTACGGTGAAGTAGGGAGCAGCTTGAGTTCACCTTGCCTTGTAATCTTTAAGACCAGTGAAAATCATGTGTGGCATCTGCACTGCAAGGTTTTTGAATGAAAACCTGAATTAATTAAGATACTTACAAGGGCATAATCCAATTTTAAACCTTATAATCGGAAAAAAGTTCGTTCAAAGTTCAGGCTCTCATTGAAAACTTCCCATCAGCTAGGCGTTACCTGGTTCTTTGACAACATCTTAGAAGAACAAAGATAACAGCATATTAACAACATAAGCCAACAAGAGCAAATAACTATAGTTTGCCTGCATTTGGGGCATTCTACTCGACATGTATACTTTTCCGTAGAAAATGTAAGATGTGCTAAAATGATTGCCAGAAATAGTAAAAAATACAGTGATAGAAGACAGTAACTAGAGGCTAAACCTTGAGCAAACATTGTGACATATCCGCTTCCTCTCCACACGGGAATGACAAAATACCGGCTGCGAGGACAGAAAAGTTCAAATTTAAACAACAAAAAGGAGAAAGTAGACAGAGGAAGACGCGCATCAGGAAACAGATTACCAATCAGCTGCTCTATGCTCCAACAGGTGATATAGGTTTGCTTTCATGGATGTACCAATATGGCCTCTTCCCAGGTGAAACTGATATCACACAACCCTTCCCAAGATAAGTAAGACTAGAAAAGAATACGGATGGCCTCACAAAGGAAGTCAATTCATTGAGTAACACACTAATGAAACAATAACCAAATCTGTCTTAAATCCACATGCAAAAATCCTTAGCATAGAGACCAAAAATATTGAAAAAGGCAGTATGAGAGACAGAAAGTGGAAAGGATTTCCTTATAAATATTTATCTTATTCCCCCCAGGCAGTTAAAAAGGCTCGTGACATAAGACGTGGACAAATAATGGAAACCACTCTTAATTTCTCACCAATGTATAACTAAATTTTAGTTCTTGATGATATGATGAAAATTGGGAAAGACAGAAACTTTCACTGTGGCCTCGAGTAGCAGATAGCTCAGTTTTGATACATATATGTCAGAGGAAGGAAGCATCAAGAAATATTTCGCAGCTACTTAGTAGCTACCAAGGTAAACTTCCATTTTCTGAAGCATTCAATTCATATAAAGGAACAATATATAAAACAATGACTCAACTGGCACAAAGTGTGAGCTTGAAATCTTCGAAAAATCGAAATTTAAGGCTACAGAATAGCTAGACCTTACAGTGACAAGTATTGAGGATCTTATAATCAAATAGTTCTAACCCATTCAACCAATGTACCAAATGACACAAGATTCTGCAACAATCTAATTTCTCAAAAGAAAATCGAACCAGTCTTCCAAAACCCACTTCAAAACCTCCCAAATTTAATAAATTCCTCAGTGAAATGTACATTTAGGGCATATAGAAGTAAGAAGCTGCGGCTTACATCGTCCCAAGCTGAAGCAATGTCCTCGGCTGAGCGATCCTTAACCCTCTCAACATCGATAATGGATTCCAACAGCTTGGGCTTCAAGGGCATGAACCCAGAAGCAAAGCTTGAAGCCCTAGAGAAACCAAGCGAACCCCATTTCAAAAAATCTCCCGGAAACAATTGCTGTTTCAGGTTGTGAAGATTTTGTTGCAAAGTCAACGTAGTGAAGGAGAGTTTGTGTACAGAAGAACTAGAAGAAGAAGCATGGGTGATGAGATTTGAAGCTGGTAGCGAAATGATTCTTGAGGCTCTTCGCATTTTAGAAAAAAATTGGAAGAGCTCCAAGTGAAGTGCCAATTGTGAGCCGGTCCTCGTAATTCGATCAAATACCTTGGGGAAGAAAAATGCTAGGGTCAGGCACGATTTGGTATGGTAATGTATTAGGTTTAGGCTAGTTATGGAAGTCCCACAAATTGGTTTGAGTCTTTAATAAATAAAGTGTATGAATAATTTATGTAAAATGTATACATTACTAATTGAAAATGACACAATTCTACCTAGAAAGTCTATTTAGGGCAAATAGGTCGAGGCGTGCTGGCCAAGATCTAGACGATGACGTCCAGATGACGAAGCCAAATGAATAAAAACGAAGTCGTTTCACGTGCAGTGAGAAACGTAGTCGGTCCCAAACGACCACATTTCACAAATTAGCGGAAGCATAGAGCGGGGTCTACCTTGATGATCATACGGTTACACTTATTACATGGGGTACCTGGTCGTTGTCAACTTCGTCCCATGACTCGAGAGCGAGTTTCAAAGCAGCTTCTAAATCTCCTCGGGATGCATGCATACCAACACTACCTGAGGGGTTCAAAAATCAAGGTTGAGTGAACCTATATTCTATTCCAATGTAAAAACATATTTCAAATAAATATATTTTAACCCCTCGTTTTTAAGTAAAAACTCAAATACAGTTTAAACATATTTGCATGGAATACGAGGAATATAACATCAATCACATATTAATAATTTAAACAATGCAAACAGATGAGCCATACAGAAACCATAAGTAAGTCACAATATCAACTCACATCATCAATGTTCATGAATCGCCTCGAGTCTAATACTCGGAACATACACTGTGTATCCTTCCTCGGTACCACAACCACATGAAAGCTGTGTGTCTAGCACCATCACCACATGTCCCCTAGAGCTTAGGGAACAAGTTGGCGCACTTTAACTAGTATTACGAGCAGCGTATGTGAACAGTCACGTGGAGGTTAGTCTGTTGTCATACAGACAGGTACGAGATACTAGCGACTCCTAAGTGAGTGTTAAACATCTCAATCTCATCAATGCCCTGAAGACTCATATGCAATGTAATATGTGACTCAATACATACAACTATACATAATCACTGTATCTCAGCATGACCGGATAAGCACAATAAATCATGTATCACAATCATAAACATATACCACAAATAGTAGATGGCAAGATATGCATGCTTAACAAGTATCAAGTATGTATGCATTGTAAAATGTGCGAATATAAATAATATAAGTCAGGTTTCACCCCGATTATCACCCCAATAACCGAGGTGAACCCTGCTCCCGTCTGACAACCCAACACAAAAGACCGAAACAACCTCACGTAAACCATGAATTACACTGTCAGACGAAGGAGAATTTAAAATCCAACAAGAGTCAACCGTTATACAGAGCATAGTACCAAACAAAGTAAAACAAAACCACACACAGAGTACACGCACAACGGAACACTGAAACCACTCCGGGAAAACTCTCGAGTACTCTATGCCTCCGACGCTGCCTCAACGTCAACTCTCGCGCTAGCTCCACGACTTGGAGGGCAGTTAAAAACCAGAAAGTGTGAGTGGACCAAAAGAATAAAAGTTCCAAAAACCATTTCATAAACAAACCAGGGTTTGGCCCTCCGTTTTGAAAACATGCATGCATAACCCAATTTCTGAAAACATTTATAAATCACATCATTTTCATCATAGAAACCGCAGCAACATAAACACAGTATGATAAACGTTATAAAACATTAGCAGTTAAAGCACAAGATACCAATATCATTATCCGATCAAACCTGTTGGATCTATCCGAGTCTGTCTTTAAACTCCCGAGTCTTTAAACTCAATCCAGGCCTCAATATAATCCGAGTCTTTAAACTCCCGAGTCTTTAAACTCAATCCGGGTCTTTAAACCCAATCCGGGCCCGTCCCTCGTCAATCATAATCCGGGTCTTTAAACACAATAACCAGATCCAGCAAATCCAATCCAAAACCATTTGAAAACCATTTCTAAATCCATATCCAAACCCGAATCCGAAACCACTGGCCCGAAGCCTTTCCGGCATCCAGAACCGTCATTCCGAACCCAAATCCGGAAATTCACTTTTCAACTTTAAAACTAAATCTCGCTTTCCGAAATCCGATTCTAAAACCGAAAACCTTTACTCAAATCCATTTATAATCATTGAAAACCATTTATCAGTTTAAATCCCAATATCATGGCATCATAATCAGAAATTAAATATTTCTCGTAAAACGTGCCAAATACGTTATTTCTCGAAAAACGTGCAAGTATATAAAACTGTTGTAGCATATTCGGATAATCATGAAATCACATATAAAACCATAAATCAAGTAATTAAAAGCAGTTATGCATGCTCAGTTATAAGGAAGAAGTCCACTCACAGTTACCAGATACGTCACTCGCGTCCCGTACGTCCCGTACGTTCCTCGTCCGCCTAGGGGATTCCCGATCCTGTTATAAGTCACCAAAACTCGTCATTAACACGTTAACGAAGGTCCTCCTAGTTTTCCCCAATTTTCCCAAACTTCAAACGTAACTAACCGGGATCCTAACCCTTCAACCTCGTAGAACTAACCCGAAACGACATCCGATCGTCCCGAAACTTGTCCCAATAGATTCGTTACAACGTTTAGACCAAAAACTTAGTTGAACACTGTAAGACCCGTGTCCTGGAGGGAACGGTGAACAATCCGACATTCCTGCGAGGGGGGAATGGTCTGGGAATGATATGGTGGTGTGTCTTAAAGGTGTAGGCGCACACCTATCTAGCATGAGGCCTTTTGGGAGCTCAATGGCTTTGGGGGGGGGGGATTGGAACCCCAAAGTTTAGCGAGTTGAAGCTGGTGCAATTTCATGATAGGTGACTCCCTGGGAAGTTGCACCATGAGCTCCCGAAAACAAAACCTTGAGGGCGCAGGCTTGCCGTTGAGTATTGTTGTGGCCCAAAGAGGACAATATCGTGCTAGATGAGTCGGGACCTGACAGAGGAGGGTCGGGTCCTGACAGAATGGTATCAGAGTCAAACCCCAACCGGGAAGTGTGCCAGCGAGGACGTTGGGCCCTAAGGGGGGTGGATTGTAAGACCCGTGTCCTAGAGGGAACGGTGAACAATCCCACATTCCTGCGAGGGGGAATGGTCTGGGAAGGATATGGTGGTGTGCCTTAAAGGTGTAGGCACATACCTATCTAGCATGAGGCCTTTTGGGAGCTCAGTGGCTTTGGGGGGGATTGGAACCCCAAAGTTAAGCGAGTTGAGGCTGGTGCAATTCCATGATGGGTGACCCCCTGGGAAGTTGCACCGTGAGCTCCCGAAAACAAAACCTTGAGGGCGCAGGCTTGCCGTTGAGTATAATCGTCTCAGGGGTCAATCGTCCGAAGCCGCGCCTTGATACGCGTGTCATAATCATCTCCCGGGTCAATCGTCGCCTCCGGGATTCCCGAACCTGTCCAAATTAATTTAGAGGGTTACTAACTACTTATATAACCCCTCACTAAAGTCCCGTAATTTTCCGAAATTTCTAACTATTTTTAAACGCGAACCTAAACCTTTGGACAGCCCGAATTATATCGAAACGATGTTCGATTGACACGAAACCAGTCCCAAAATGTTCGTTACATCGAATAGATGATTTCGTGTGTTGGAGCCACCCTCAAATTCTTCCTCACGCGCCTGCACGCGCCCTCGGATTGCACTGCGCGTGGGCCTCACGCGCCACTGCACAGTGCATCTTCTTCCCTGCGACTGCAACTGGACCGGCGTGACCGGTCCAGGCCTCCTTCTCCCTCATTTTTCGTCCGTTTTGTCTCATTTCAATTCTAAAAATCCTATTTTAATGTTTTCTACCCATTCCAATTAACCAAATTAATCCAAACCGTTCAAAACCTACCCATGAACATAGGGCCTCACGGCCAATATTTTCCCGGCCACCCTCCAGGCCTCCTCTGCCGTGAACCGCCCTTAAAAGTTTCTTAACAACCCCCTAGCAACCTAATAACCTCAACCCAAACACCCAAAATCGGCCATAAAGCAAGAATCGAAAATATGGGAAAATTGGGCCTAATAGTGCACTTCTCGGGTTCAAGGCCGCCGTCCACTGCGGCGTGGCTTCCAGCCGGCCACCACCATCCACAAGTCCTCCTCTCACATTCTGGTCTCTCACAAATGGGTTGTAGGGTAAAGGGTTTGGGTTGGACTTAAATGGTGGTCGGGTTTGGTTGGAGGAAAAGAAGAAAATGATCGATGTGGATGAATGGGAGATGCATGAATGGGAAATGGTAGCTAGTGGATGGGTGACACTTGTCACTCATCTATTGGTTGTTGAAAAGTAACTGGGCCCACAACAGAAAAAACTTCCCTTTTTGTCTCGTAAAACGTGTCGCCGTAAATAGTTCCCCGGAACTTCCGTGAACCGTAACTTCGCATTCGAACGTCTGAATTCTACGTGCCGCCTGTCTACGGATTCATATCATCGTGATCTACGTAACGGTCTTCGGCCCTCGGCCATCGGACCTCCCGGTCAAAAAGTCAACTTTTGACCCCTTTTCTCAAAATTACCAAAATGTCCTTGGGCTTCCGAACGTCATAACTTCCTCCTCGGACGTCGGAATCGAGCGTGCCACCTGTCTATGAACTCGTGACGTCACGAACTACGTCACGGTCATCGGTCAAAGTCCGTTTGACCGTCGGAATGAAAAGTCAACGATTTACCCATTCCAAGGGCAAAATCGTCATTTCGCCCAATCGTTCGCTAATCCTCGTCTAATCTCCGATTAGTCTCGCTAATCCGTAATTAATCCTTAATTAATCCCGTTAATTTGGGACGGGTCGTCACAAACACTTCCCCAGAAACCGCCGCATGCGCCTCCACGCGCCGTCCAAAGTGGTTGTGTCAGGACTCACCCCGGTTTCACCCCGAAACCCGAGGTAAATCCTGCTCCCGTCTGACTCCCCGACACCACACTCGAGTAAAACTCACTCAAACCCAGTCAGACGCAGGAGTAATTAGACAACATAACCCAAAATTATCGTTTCCAGAGCATAGTACGAAAATACAAGGAACTAAAAACCGATAAATTACACGCACACGGAAGACTTTAAACTACTCCGGGACCCCTCGCGTGACTTCTATGCCTCGGTCACTGCCTCGACGTCAAGACCCCGCACTGGCTCCACAACCTGGAGGGCAAGTCAAAACAAAAGTGTGAGTGGACCATAATAAAAGAAAAGTTCTAAAACAGCCATCAGAAAACCGATTTTAACCCTCCGTTTTGAAAACCACATGCACAACCAATAGTTATTAACACAGTTATAAATCAATTCTCATCAAACATCATAAGAAACAGAAACACTATAAAACAGTTATAGAAATCATAGCATGAGTATCAGAAACCGTATTATAAACCATAAAGCTCAAATCATCATTTCCCGATCAAACCTGCTGGACCTATCCGAGTCTTTAAACTCCCGAGTCTTTAAACTCAATCCAGGCCTTAATCATATCCGAGTCTTTAAACTCAAGGCCTACGGGGGAAATATCAATATATCCGAATCTTTAAACTCCCGAGTCTTTAAACTCAATCCGGGTCTTTAAACCCAATCCGGCCGGTCCCCCGTTACATATATCCGGGTCTTTAAACCCAATATCCAGATCCAGCAAATCCAATCCCAAAACCATTTGAAAACCATTTACCAATCTACATCCAAACCCGAATCTGAAATCACTGGTCCGATGCCCTTCCGGCATCCAGAACAGTCATTCCGAACCCAAATCCGGAGTCCACTTTCCCACTTTAAAACCACTTATCATTTGAAATCCCAAAACCATAGCATAAATTCCAGAAACCAACCATTCCTCGTAAAACGTGCTAAAAACCAATTTCCTTGAAAAACGTGTAATAATGTAAAACCAACCAAACATATTCGATAAACATAAAATCATGATTAAAAACCATAAAACAATTATAGAAAACAGTTATGCATGTTCGAGTTTAGAGAAAGGGTCCACTCACAGTACTGAGCCCTATTCGCGTCCCGAACGTCCTGCCCGTTCCTCGGCTTCCTCGGGAAATCCCGATCCTGTCAATCATCGTCAAAATACGTCACTAATACGTCTATAAACATTCACCTAAATTCCCACAAAAATCCCCGAATCGAAAACCGAAAACCCGGGACCCTAAACATTCACCCTCGCGGAACTACACTCAAACGACTTCCGATTGACCCGAAACCAACTCCATTGAACTCACCCTAACTTCTAGACCACAATCCATGTTGACCACTTTCCCATCCGCCGCTGTACGCGCCCCCACGCGCCGCCCAAAGTGGTTGCGCGTGGCCCTCACGCGCCAGCTACAGTACATCCCCTACCTCGAGATGACTGTGCTGAACCGGCCGCCGTGGCTTGGACCGGCGAGAAGCATTCTCCACCGTCCGGCCACCAATTCACTCCCTCTTTTCTCCTGCAGCTTCGTCTAGACACCGCAAATTCATTCCCCACACTCTCCTGGTTCGATTCGACTCCCAGCTTCACGACTGAAGCTCAAACCAGACGGCCCTTTTCCCTCTGTTTCACGATTCACCTGTTCCGGTCACCTCCCGTCACGGTGGCGACACCAGACGATCCCTAAGGCTTTACTGAACCTAGAACCAATCTCCGTTACCCTCGACTCACCCCCAAACTTGTCGACTCACCGTTTGAATTTCACGGCCAAACAGAGCACCAGAGTGCTCATCTTTGCCTGAGCCCCGCCGTGTACGGCCCCGTCACGGCGACCATCCTAGTCGACACTTAGGACCCTCCTGAACAGAACCCTGACCTTCAATTCTCTCGACTCTCAGCCAAACCTCACGACTTTCCAAATGAACTTTCACGGGAAAACAGAGCAAGGAAGCTTACCCTTCGATTGCAGCTCCGCCGTGCGCACCGCCGTCTACCACGGTGCTCGTTGGACTCCTTGCAACCTCCGGAACGTCCCACAGTCGTGGTTTGAGCCGCCTCACGGCGTAGCCACCACCTCGAACTCTCAGGCTCCCTGTTTCCCCCAAACCTTCTCCGCACCTCCGCCGTGCCACCGTGCACGATTGCACCACCAATTCACGACCACCAGCCTCCCTTCAGTCTCTTGTTCCTCCCTTACTCACCAGAACTCATCACCAGCCACGATCACTCCTCAATTTCTCCTCACAAGCTCACTCTGTTTCTCTGTGTATCGAAGAACTGCACGGGTTGCACGAGTGCACCCCAATTATTTGGGTTGTGCGCGCACACGAGAACGTCCCAGAAACCACTCCACATTGGCCACATGTCACCATCCACTCAATCCTTATTCCACTTGGTTAAACCCCAGCCGTCCATCTCCTTCTTTCTGCACAAATCCCAATGTGCAGAAAGACCAAAATACCCTCCAGTTTTACACATTTTTACGGTTTTACCAAAACTTCCTAGACCCGTAACTCTCGCCTCGTAAGTCCGATGAGTACGTGCCGCCTGTCATCGAACTCAGGACAACGAAAGCTACCTAACCATCCTAGGTCAACCTACCAAAACTCGATTATCCAAAAAGTCAACTATTTTGCCCAAACCAGGGGCAAAATCGTCATCCTACGCCAAAGACCTTATCGGGACCAACTAACCACGGATTAACCTTAATAATCACACCTTAATCACTATCTTAATCCCGGCTCTCGGGACGGGTTATTACAGGTTGCGCGTGGGCCTCACGCGCCTGCACACAGTCATTGTTCATCGTCTTCCTCGAGCGTCCACTGTGTTGGATCGGCGTGGCCGGTTCTCCGACGTCCGTCAACCGTTTTCCTTCATTTTTCCACTAGTAGCTTCGTCCCCTTCCTAGTAATCGATTCCTCTCCACCAAACACAGCAACACGACCTAAATCTCATCTTCCCAACTCGAAACAGAAAACACCCAAAAACCCTTGTTTCTCAATCCGACCACCCGTGCAATCCCCCATCACGGCTTCGACTTCTACAGGTTCCTAAGGACCTAATGAGTCGACTAGGACTTACCAGACACCTCGACTCAGCCCCAAAAACCACAACTTTCAAATTGAACCAAAACGGAAAAACAGAGTACACAGAGAAAAGTCGAGGAATTACCTGCGTCCTGCTCTCCACCGTGAGCTCTGCCGTGTCCACTGGGTCCCTAAGGCTCCACTACGGTCACTGAACACCACCAGCAGCCACGATTGATCAGCACCACCACCAAACTCCCTCGACACCTCTCTGTTTCCTGAGAACTCACACTTCACACACACCAGCTTCCCTCACACGATTCTCACTCAAGACTCACTCACCAACTCTAACTTAGTCTCTGCTCACTCTCACTATGTCACAAGGCCGCACACCTCCCTTCACCTGATCGATTCCCTCTCAAAACTCAGTCTCTGTTTTCTCAAGCACGACTAACACAACCATTTTAATTTCACCGTGTAAAGAACCAGAACCCACTAGACCACCTCCACGTGTCCAACTCCTGTGGTCCCAATTCCAAAAATATCCAATTAACACTGCATACTTGGCCTTATCTGATTGGCCCAATTCCCAAGGCACAAAAAAGACCAAAATACCCATAATGTCCAAATTACGATTCTACCCTTAACCGTTCTAGACCCGTATCTCGCTTGTCCGACGTCCGATGAAGGCATGCCGCTTGTCGTCGTACTCAGGACGACGAGATCTACCTAACGGTCCTCGGTCTACGTGTAAAAACTCTATCGTGTGAAAAGTCAACTTTTCCTCCTATTTTAACCAAATTACGAAAGTGCCCTCAACCTTTCGAACATCATAACTTTCTCCTTGGATGTCGGAATCGGGCGTGTCACCTGTCTACGGACTCGTGACGTCCCGAACTACGTCACAGTCAACGGTAAATGTCCAATTGACCGCCCGAACTCAAAGTCAACTTTTTGCCCAAACTAGGGGCAAAATCGTCATTCTACGCCCAAGGTCTAACAGTACCCAACTAACCACCGATTAAGCTCAATAATCCGTCACTAATCACTTGCCTAATCCCGACTTCCGGGACGGGTCGTTACAATATACAACCAATTTTAAGGAAAAGGGGTCCACTCACACTAGTCGGGGAGCCGGATCACCTGACAAATCAAACAACTCTCGAAGCTCCAAACCCGATCTATCCCTAAGGAGACCATACAAAAGGGTTAAAATCACCACAAAACTCAAATTATAGGTTAAACCCCCTAAAGGTAGTCCAAATGGGTTCTTAGAAATACGTAACAAGGACTTAAACGTGTTTAAGAATGCCCGAGAACCTAGAAAACAGCGACCATACGTTGTGGAGCTTGGAAAATCGGCTCTACGTGCCTTTTTAGGGCTAGAAAACCATCCAAAACAACCTAAGACTGTCTAAAACAGTGCCCATGCACCGCCGTGGGCCGAAAAATGGCTCCAAGCGTCGATCTGGGCTTGGGAAGAAGTCCACATGCGCTGGCCACATGTGAGCACACGCCCCCACGTGGGTCACTGTTCCACGCATGTGGCTCGCACGTTTAGGAAAATCCCAAGGAATATTTTGTTAGATGTCGTTAAGACTAACAGCTGACTAACATCGTCAAACGTTGACCGTTTACCACCACTGTCGCTGGAGGCAACGACCGAACCGTCGTTGTAGATGGTGGCCAAAATCTGGAATTTTCGCCAAAAAATTCCAAAATCCGACGAGTTCTAAACCTTCTTCGTTTTCGCCTGCAAAAAGGCTAATCTACTCTACTCAGTGCCAGGATTACGATTATCTAATTCTTAAGTTCATAATCTACCTGCCTCGACCCTGAAATCCTTGAGAAAGCCATGGCCTGCAAGTCCGGCCGCCATGCTCCGCCGCCAACCCATCTCGGAAGTAACATGCAAAGTGTCAAATTAATTCTATAGAGATCCTAGAGTACGAATACGTAATTATTAGCTCGAGGGTATACCTAATAGCGTAGATAATTGGAGGGGAAGTCACGGTAGTCCTGCACGAACTCAGATTCCGACGAGGTCGTCATTGATTCATAATGCACAAAATCAACATGCAATCATATCAGTGTGTAGCTCACGTTGAATATATCAATAACCCAAACATACAGGGTTCAATTCATACCTTAAGCGAGCTTAAACGTTCTGGTTGACATTCAGGTCTGCAATAGGTTGTCGGGTTAGACGTCGCTGTCGCGGTTTCGAGCCTCGAAACCCACATGCAAGCTCATGGTTAGTTTCCCGTGGTGAGACAAACTGGGAATCGTGATTTAGGGTTCGAGGTAATACCTGGTTCAAGCCTTAGTTCGTTGGATCGTTTTCGGGTCTCAAGTCGGGTCTGCATCTTTGCCATCGCCGTCGCAACCTTCAAGACTCCCGAATTGTCAAGACCCGACCCTTCTCGGTCAGGACCCGACTCATCTAGCACCATATTGTCCGTTTTGGGCCTCGCCCTCACGGTTTTATTTTCGGGAGCTCATGGTGCAACTTCCCAAGAGGTCACCCATCATGGAATTGCACCAGCCTCAACTCGCTTAACTTTGGGGTTCCAATCCCCCCCAAAGACACTTGAGCTCCCAAGAGGCCTAGTGCTAGATAGGTGTGTGCCAACACCTTTAAGGCACACCACTATTCCTTTCCCAGACATTTCCCCCCCGCAAGAATGTGGGATCGTTCACCGTTCCCTTTAGGACACGGGTCTTACAATCCACCCCCTTAGGGCCCAGCGTCCTCGCTGGCACACTTCCCCGGTCGGGGTCTGGCTCTGATACCAAATTGTCAGGACCCGACCCTCCTCGGTCAGGACCCGACTCATCTAGCACCATATTGTCCGTTTTGGGCCTCGCCTTCACGGTTTTGTTTTCGGAAGCTCATGGTGCAACTTCCTAGGAGGTCACCCATCATGGAATTGCACCAGCCTCAACTCACTTAACTTTGGGGTTCCAATCACCCCCAAAGCCACTTGAGCTCCCAAAAGGCCTAGTGCAAGATAGGCGTGTGCCAACACCTTTAAGGCACACCACCATCCTCTACCAGACCATTCCCCCTCACATGAATGTGGGATTGTTCATCGTTCCCTATAGAACACGGGTCTTACAACCCACCCCCTAGGGCCCAGCGTCCTCGCTAGCACACTTCCCGGTCGGGGTATGGCTCTGATACCAAATTGTCAAGACCCGACCCTCCTCGGTCAGGACCCGACTCATCTAGCACCATATTGTCCACTTTGGGCCTCGCCCTCACGGTTTTGTTTTCAGGAGCTCATGGTGCAACTTCCCAGGAGGTCACCCATCATGGAATTGCACCAGCCTTAACTCGCTTAACTTTGGGGTTCTAATCCCCCCCAAAGCCACTTGAGCTCCCAAAAGGCCTAGTGCTAGATAGGTGTGTGCCTACACCTTTAAGGCACACCACCATCCTCTCCCAGACCATTCCCCCTCGCAGGAATGTGGGATTGTTCACCGTTCACTCTAGAACACGGGTCTTACAATCCACCCCCCTTAGGGCCCAGCGTCCTCGCTGGCACACTTCCCTATCGGGGTCTGACTCTGATACCAAATTGTCAAGACCAGACCCTCCTCGGCCAGGACCCGACTCATCTAGTACCATATTGTCCGCTTTGGGCCTCGCCCTCACGGTTTTGTTTTCGGGAGCTCATGGTGCAACTTCCTAGGAGGTCACCCATCATGGAATTGCACCAGCCTCAATTCGCTTAACTTTGGGGTTCCAATCCCCCCCAAAGCCACTTGAGCTCCCAAAAGGCCTAGTGCTAGATAGGTGTGTGCCTACACCTTTAAGGCACACCATCATCCTCTCCCAGACCATTCCCCCTCGCAGGAATGTGGGATTGTTCACCGTTCCCTCTAGGACACGGGTATTACACGAATGAAGGTCACGGTGCTCGCAAGGACACAATGATGGAGTTGGGTTCATGATGGAGGTTTGATTCGCGTTTTTCTGAGATCAGGTGAGGGTGTGTGTGTCCACTTCAAAGGTGTGCGAGGTTTGGAATGAAGAAGGCATTAAAATCTCCCTATCCCTGAAATGGTGTGTTTAACTAAAAGAGCATCAGGGGTAGCGTTTGGGCCTTGGGCCTGTACTCAATCTTTTCCAAGATTCCTAAACAGAGTGGGCTCCTCCTTGGGCCAAAAGAAGACTAATGGGTTTAAGGTTTTTAATAGCTTATAAAAGGGCTAGATTTTGTTTCGAAAATACTTTGGGTTGTGAAATTGGGCCTCGCAACAGTAACTCCACAAAATCCAAATTAAGAAAATTCATCCAACCCGAGAACAAATAAGAATTCGTAGTTGGACATATAGGGGTATAGTGGTAATTCATATCTTTATTTCCTAGATTTTGGTACGGGTTGTAACAGAAAACACACAAGACATAATTATTTTTTAATTTGAAAACCCTTAATTCTAGACTAGAATATAAAATAAAATGCATCAAGTAATCAAGGATAAATTAATTAACCATGTACTTTAGATGATTTAACCACATGCCTTAATTGTTTCCTGTGCCATGTAAAACTCTCCATGATAAGCATCGTGTGCCATGTAACTTCAAAGAAGGTGACCTAGTATGGTTACACCTTGGAAAGGAGTGGCTAACCGATGAAGGCAAGAAACTGAAGCCTACTCGTTATGGATCATTCAAGATCATCAAACAAATTGGTGATAATTCCTTTCAACTTGAATTACCACCACACATGCATATGTACTCAGTCATCAATATTGAGAATCTTAAACTTTTTAAGCCATCTCTACTTGATGATGATCCCAACAAAGACACACGTCTTCCATCAGTTGATGACTTGAAGATTGAACGAGAATATCCTTTGCAGGAAGATTGTATCTTGGAATAGAAAGTTCGTGAGACTCGACATGGAAAGTATGAGTATTTTCGTATTGGCAGAAAATGTCAACTTCCTAGCAAGTCAAAGTGGTATATTCGAGACAAGGCAATAACAGAGTTTCCTCATCTCACAATTTAGTTTGACGAGGAGCTCAAGCATCTTAAATAGAGGAACCATGATCTAGGAGAATCTACCAACAAAAATAAACATAATATAATATAATATAATATAATTATTAATTATTTAAAACCATAAAAACTAATGGTTTATAACTAATTGTTATAAACCAAAAAAAGTTTATGGTTTTAAATGAGTGAGATTTAAGTCATTCATTCTTTATGGCTTAAAATAATTTACTATTTTAGTTTAATTAATTTTAGCAACCAAACCTTGTATAAACATGTAAGTTATTTATTTAACTGAATCAAGCAATTCTGAAAGCAGAACTCAAAAACAGTTTACTTAGCTTCTTCCTTTTTGTTTCTCTAATTGTCTTGAAATTCCTCTCGTTTCCTTGTTCCTATAAACTAGGAATTCATAGTTCTATCGATTATTAGTTTTGGATCAGACATGCTTAATAAAATTTTCAAGTTTCAAATTGACTTGTTAATCTATATAATGACCTATTAATTCATTTATTAAACATATATATTTCGAGTCAACCTATTAACCTCATAATGACCTATATATTAATCATTTAATAACGTGATAATAATCCATATATCTATTGATTTACCTATTAAACTTATAATTTAAATAAGTTAAACATATTAAGCATATTATAAGTTAATTGGGTATCATACACGATTTTTTTATTTAATAAATTACATGGGTTGCCTAGTTCATTAATATGTAAGGTTTAAGTTGAACATCCTTAATACGATTATTAAGCTGATCAAGTTCCAATTGGATATATTTAGATAAAATAGAGTTTATGACACAATATAAACTCGACACGACACGACTTATTGTCAACCCTATGCAACCTTATGGAGAGTTGCAACATATGTCAATGAGGCATCCTTTGATTGTGTACAAATAAAGTACTGTCCAAAGGCAGAGTAAAAAGGTCCGGTGGGAGATATCAACCTTTTCAAAAATCATTAATACATAATTAAGTAAAAATCAATTAATAAAATTTTAAATTTTTTTATTTGAAATGCACCTAAAATTTTAAGTTTAATCTCACTTTATATTCAAAATGCTCATTTATTTCATTTACCACCCAAAAACCTATCATCCATACAAAAATTTGCAACGACACCGTTAACTCCATTTAATAAATCGTCGTTAATATTAGAGACAATTTTATCATCTCAAATCAAGAAGTTATTATTGAAGCACTATATATATATATATATCATGCAACAAATTAAGATGAACATAAATATATTTGAAGCCATTCATAACCTATCTTAATTTGATCATACACATCCCAATTTGATGCATATGTATTTAATGCACTATTCGTTACTTTATGACGTGAGATGATAAAATTAACCTTGATATTAACGATTACGGAATAACGTTAATGGGATCGAAGCTAGTTTTTATATGAAAAAAGAGTTTTGAGTGATAAATAAATATTTTTAATGTAAAATAAAATTAAACGTGTATTTTTTGGCTCATTTCAACTAAGAAGTTAAGTTCTAATAGAAAAATAAAAATAAAAAGTTACTACGAAAAGGAACCCGCTTCCGTTCATCCCAGTCGTGCGAAAGTCACACATTC
>CM064864.1:82484549-82842732 GCA_032719365.1 Prinsepia uniflora
GTTTAATTTGAATGCAATCCCAGGGAAGAATTATCTCCAGTGGCATGGTTCTCAGGCTCAGTTGGTTATTACAGAACCGGAGATGTGTAAAGAGATATTGAGTAACAAAGATAAAGCTTATCACAAAATAGAGCCCGATATATTTTGGAAGAAGCTATTTGGAGATGGCATTGTGGCAACAAACGGAGCTGAAAAATGGGTAAAGTTGCGAAAGCTGTCCAACCATGCCTTCAATGGAGAGAGTTTAAAAGTAAGTTTTGTCAGTTACTGTTCTTGCATGTGAAGTTGAAAACCTTTTAATGGTAAGCCTGCTAATATTAGCATGATGATGGTATTATCTTACAATCTTACTAGAGTATGATTCCCGCAATGGTAGCGAGTGCTGAGACAATGCTTGAAAGATGGAAACATTATGAAGGGAAAGAGACAGAGGTGTTTGAAGAGTTCAGGTTGTTTACTTCAGAAGTGATTGCCAGAACCGCGTTTGGCAGTAGTTACATTGAAGGAAAGGAAATTTTTGACAAGTTGATGAAATTAGGCTTCCTCATATTCAAAAATGCTCTGACAGTCAGAATTCCTGGCATCAGGTAACTTGCATATCACTTATGCTCTTATGTTAAATTTTTTGATAGTCAGAAGTAGAACCCTCCTAAGGTAGAGCAATTTGGACTCACCCTTAATTTGTAATTCGATATTGCAGTAAGTTATTGAAAAACAGTGATGAGATTGAGTCTGAGAAACTTGACAAAGCAATAAATGGCTCGATAATAGAGATTTTTAAGAAAAGGCAAGAGAAGGCAATTAAAGGAGGAGGAGAAGACAGTTCTGGGAGCGATTTTGTTGGGTTGCTTGTAAAGGCTCATCATGATGGGAACGAAAACCAGAGGATTTCGGTGGATGAAGTAATTGATGATTGCAAGACACTTTACTTTGCAGGACAAGAAACTGTTAATGGTTTGCTTGCTTGGACTGTCTTTCTTCTGGCGCGGCATACATATTGGCAAGAGGAGGCAAGGAAGGAGGTCATACAGCTATTCGGAACACAAGTGCCACATCCTGATGGCATTGCCAAAATGAAAATAGTAAGAAAATTAAAAAACACAATGAATGACTCATATACCATGTCCTCTAATTATGTTTCGAATCCTGTTTTATTATCTATTTTTTATTCGTTTTCGTGCAGATGAGTATGATCATCAATGAGTCTTTAAGGTTGTATCCCCCAGCGGGTGCTGTTGTAAGGAAAGTTGATAGAGAAGTTAGACTGGGAAAGATCATGGTTCCTTCTGATGTTGAATTGTATATCTCAATCTTAGCACTTCATCATGATCCTCAAATTTGGGGAGCAGATGTGCAACTTTTCAAACCAGAGAGGTTTTCGGAAGGGATTGCTAAAGCAAGTAACAACAACATAGGTGCATTTGTGCCTTTTGGATTCGGACCTCGAAATTGTGCAGGCTTGAATTTTGCTACCACTGAAGCTAAGATTGCTCTGTCAATGATTCTGCAACGTTACAGCTTCACTCTTTCCCCGGGCTATGTCCATTCGCCTCTGCTTTATCTTACAATCAGGCCACAACATGGAGTTCAGGTAATGCTGCACTCACTCTGAACAGTGAAGACCAGAACTGCAGATGATTGTTACACTTTGGTGCAAGTGATCATGAACTAGTTGTCGTGAATTGTTTCTAAATTAAACTTCAAACAAAGTTAGTGTACTCATTTGTTCGTCAGCTAGTAATTTATATGGGGTGCACACGGGCCATATGCTTAATAAAATGCCTGTATTGAAGATTAGTCTCTGACTGTTAGCCACCTTTAAAAGCTATGGATAGTCATACAACTCATTGAAAAGTTTAATTTGGCCCACAAGATAAGCTGAATGAAACCTTGAGATAACATCTCAACGAGAGACAAGAAAAATGAATTGGTTGAGACTTGAGAGAGCCAGTGATCCACTGTTTCAAAAGATATGATGTCTTCTTCTTCTCTCTAATTCTCTTGGCTCTCATCAAAGTAATTCACAAAGTAAGGGACTCCCAACTCGCATGCTCTTTCTAGGAATCAAAGGCCCTTCTTAGTTCTTGCAGACCGTTCCATGGAAACACCAAGAATATCTCAAGGATCCAAAGGAAAATTATGGGCAGGTGCATGAATTTGTCATAACATATTTATCGATCTGCAGTTCAGATTCATGTATGGACCAAGAAATATGGTATCAATACTTTTTTTGCCTAAGTTGTGGAAAAAGTGTCGGTATCGTATATATACACTTTTTTGCCAAGTTGTGTTAGATACATATCTTTCGTTCCAAGTAAAAAAAGTGTCCATACGATATTTACACTTATTTTCCATATAATAAGTTATCAGGGTTCAAATTTAAAATTAATTATCTTCAAATAAGAATTAAAATCAACTAAATTAGACCTATTTAACAAATAGAAAAAAGTGTTAGATTTTGTATTATATCCATACTTACTCAGAAGGTGCATTTTATTTTGAGTAGTTAACAAATGTGCTGTTGTCTTTTTCAATGTTTACTCTTTAATTTCCAAAAGAGTAGCGCATTAACTCCTTTTGTAACGATGCTTCCAAAAATCCTAAATCCTACCAAACATAAAAATAAGCTAAGTGCTAAGAACATTTTAAGCCACAAGTAGCTGGCACTGAGAAGCTGACAAAAAAAAATGTCTTCTTTTAAACTCTTACGTAAAAATCAAAGAGCAAGAACACCTTAAAACTAAGGATTTCTGAGGTGAATATAAACTATTAGGTTCATTGAGCGAAAGATGGATTCTTTAGGAGGCCTAGGCCAAGTACTCACTCTTTCAATCTTTCTGTGTTTGTTCCTTGTGCTAGTTCTCATCGAGATCCTTCGTAAGCTATGGTGGCTCCAAATCGCGTACAGAAGCTGATGGTTTTGCAAGGCATCAATGGCCCTTCTTACAGATTCATCCATGGAAACACCAAAGAAATCTCCAACATGAGAAAGAAAGTCATGGGCAAGGCCAAAAGTTTGTCACATGACATACTTTCTGTAGTTCATCCTCGCATGCACTCATGGACCACGACATATGGTAACAAGCAATTTTCCGAAAAGAAAAGCTTCACACGTGTTTGAAATTTACATCAGCTTGCGACTTTGGGCCAAATCCCTAAAATCTCTGCTCCCGCCAAAAGCGCGCCTTTCTTCTCTTCTTGTTCGTCGCTCTCGAGCCTCAAAATGGCAGCTTCCGAATTGAAAGCTGCTTCATCAACCATCGGCTATATTGTTCGAATACCTTCCCTTACTACGTGGATGGTTCGGTTGGGGCCCCCGATCGGGTGCGCCATCAGCTAAGGCCTACTCATACAAGCCGAAATCAAATATGATAACACTTGAGGCCCAATGCAATTGGTTCCATCTTTGGGGCCTTCATTTGAGGGAGTTAATCGGAAAGGTGAAGGCTTTTCCCACATAAATGATCCATCCAAGCTTTGATGACCCGACCCACATTGGCATTGTCCTCTCCTTGCTTCTCTTGACCGGTTCACTCAATCCAGTTTGCATTTCTTTTTGAAAATCGAAGGAGTCCTAGGATTTCACCGAATATTCCTTCTTTTTTCTCTCTGTCAGATAAGTAAGATCGACCGTCTGTTTATGAGAAATTTCTTTTCCTTCTTTTTCCTTGATAAGTAAGACCGGACCGTCTGTTTATGAGAAATTTCTTTGGTAACCATTAATTTATTAGATTCTTAGCAATTTTTTAAAATAAAATATTCTGTGTTTCATGATCATGTTTGTCATGATATGGATAAAAAAAAAACCCATGTCTTGATTGTTGATAAAGACCTGAAAAAAAATTAATAATACGGCAATTTCATGGGTGAAAGGCCAGGGGATATATATCATCAAAAGTATTACAAATGGCATCTTAAGGTTTCGATGATTCACTGATGATTAATATTCTCCCTTTGGATTTTAGTAACAATCAGAAGCTAACTTGATGTAAAAAATTAAGGGCAAGAAAGCTTTAAAATATTGGCAGTTGGAAATGTTAAAGGCAGGGTGAAATGTTGGTTATTTGGAGTGTAAATTAGGTTAATGTCTCTAGGAAATACCCTTGTAAACTTACAATATTTTTTTTTGAATGATATTTTTGATCTATTAATAAAAAAAATCCCACCCGGAGCCACAAGTTACCATTCAACCTCGTTTAGGCTTTTTTGTAGTGATTCAGGTGAACTTGATTCTTATATAAGAATCATGTCATCTGATTTTAATTTATATAATATTATTTCTATATTGACAATTAATGAGTGTGTGATTACGTTTGATACGTTGTACGAAGAATCAAATATGATAATAGTATATTGAATTGATTTTGGTACTACTCAAATTAATTAGTTACTGAATAAGTTAATATAGTTGAATACCTTTATAAGATCCATACCTTTAAAATAATATTTTCAAAATTATCTGTATTAAATAATCTGACGACAAATAATCTTAAAAACACTCGTATCGATAGTGATAAGTTTTATATATTAATTGTAGCATCGAAATTGTTTTTATTAGTTGATTTTTTATTATTTATTTTTTTGTAATTTTCTCTCCATTAAATGATGTACTATCTGTGTTCAACCAATGAACCGAGGTCTCATTCATCTTGACACCCTTAAGTCCTCTTCCACTATTGACTCCGACCCAAAACTCTCCTTTGTTGTTGCTCTTAATGTTGTCTGGAGGCCTTTCTAGCTGAGAAAAATGCTCAAAGCCCTGAGGTTTGGGGCCTAAGAAGCCGAAGCATGTGGATTTTGAATGGGTAGATTCGGCGACTAGGACAAAAGACTTGTCCTTGCTCAGTCTGAGGTCTGAGTAGCCTCTCACTTGCTTTGTGCGAGTAGCTACCATGATTCTCAATCTGTACCCTATAAGCAATGATTGAAATATCGACCGATAGAACCGATATATCGTTAAAATTGGGTACTTAAGTTTTTCCCAAAGTTTCATTCCAAATTTTTAACTTTAAGACCGAATTTCCGTCATTTTTGTTGACCGTAAACGATATCGATATTAACAAGACCCAACCCGATTAACACCTTGATAATCGGGAGGAATCCTATTCCCGTCTGATAATCAAACATAAACTACCAAAAGTAACCATAATAAACAACACACATACATTGTCAGACCAGAGATAAGTCGTGATACATGTCATAGTACGACAAGTTTGGGTATCACAGAGCACATGTAACGATACAAGGTAAGAACAAAAGCCTACTCTATAAGATAACTATAAGCGCAACAGTAATTTTATGCCTCTACCTCTACCTTAGCATCGGCCCCAAAATCTACACCACGACCTGGAGGGTGTTAAAAACAATAAAGGTGTGAGTGGACTAAAAATAATAATCGTGAAAACATTTTTTAAAGAAATTAGAGTTCACCCTCCTTTGTCAAAACACGCATGCATAACGTAATGTCTGAAAACAACGATATGAAATAATATGAAAACTGTATGGAAACAATCATGAGATAATGTAAACCCGAACACAACATCGATTAATCGAACCTGCTGGATCACACTGATTCTTTAAACTCAACAGTATCACAGGCCTCCCGAGTAACGAGTCTTTAAACTCACGAGTCTTTAAGCTCAATGTCAGGCCTCCTGGGGTAATCAATAACGAGTCTTTAAACTCAAATAATATATCGGGCCCCATCCCCTATCAATCAATCAACACGTTTTAAAACTCAAAACATCACATCAGATCCAACAAATCCAATTTAAAAGCATTCATGTTTCAAATCCAAATCAAATAGCATAATTTCAAACACCGTTTCATCAAAACAACTATCATAACCAAGATTCAGTGCATAATACAAATCCAGCATCAAAATGTCCAAAGAATTCACAAACCGAGTCAAAATCAAGTCCAATAGGGTCTCATGCCCAAAGCATCAGTTTCATGTAAATCCGTAAAATACTAATCAGAAATTCATAACCATATTAACTCATGAAAACCAACATCATCAAGCAAGTCATTTTAATGCAAAGCATATAAACAAATATGTAAAAACAGTTATGCATGCACAATTAGAAAACAAAAGTCCACTCACTAAGTCCGAAGGCTTCAATGTCTCGTACGCTCCCCAGACGTCTCGGGAATGTCCTGGCATGTCAAACATCACAATTAAGAGTCACAATTACTTCAATTAGGTTCACATTAATTCCCCTAATTTTTCAGGATTTTTAAACTCATTTAAAATAAACCTTAAACCTTCGGACACTCAGAAATACCCCGAAACGATGTCTGATCGACTCGAAACTTGTCCCAAAATGTTCGTTACATCGAAAGGATCAAAACACATGTTGACCTTGTCTCGTAAATCGGGCCCACACGCCCTCACACGTCGCCCAAAGGCGCTGCACTTGGGAGCCACGCGCCGTGAACAGTGCATCGTATACCTCCAACCGAACCTGGTTCTCTGGTTTTTCCGGTCCAACCGAACTGGCGACCCGACCTGGCTGGTTCTCCACCATTTCTCACCTATTTCCTTCCCTTATTCGACTAATCTCCTCTATTCTAGCTTAGGAAGAGTTCTATCTATTCAAATCAAGCAAAACCTTATCTAAAACTCGTATGTTCTTCAAGCACCCACGACCGTATGTTCCCTTCCACTTTCTGGGCACGTCACACGTCCAAACTGAAGTTTATCAACCAAATTAAACTTCTAGGAACCTTAAAAACATGTTAATAACCTCAGATGCAAGCTTACCTGATCACAACTGATTTCGACCAGATTAATCCGAAAACTCTTCACGGGTTCACGACCACCGTACGTCCTTAACTCGACCTCTCCCTTCTCCTTTCTCTTCTGTTTTTTCCTTCCTATTTTATCTTTGTTCTTTCACTCACACACCAGCTCTGTCACTCATCACACCCACACACAATCACTTTGTTTCTCCTCGGGCCAAAACCATGTCAACCATTAACAAAACAAATATCACCCATTTCTTTAATTCAATTAAGTGAGGCGGTGGGAGTGGATTCCAGAAGATAAGGGACATATGTCCCCACCCCATTGTCCAATTTTAAATGCAATGTAAAAGACAAAACTACCCTTGCACCCATAAATTACCAAATTGCCCCTAAGACGTTTAGACCAAAAGCTGACCCATACGAACTCCGTTGTTGGCGTGCCGTCTGTCGATGTACTCAGGGGATTGAAACCTACCCAATGGTCCTCAAAATACGTGAAAAAGGTATGTCATACAAAAAGTCAACTTTGACTACACTGTATACAAGGGCAAAAACGTCATTTGTACAAGAAATTTCCCGAATTTACATATTTGACCCTTTTTTGACGTTCCGGGCCGTTATAGATATCGATATTTGGGGCGAGATATCCGTAAATTTGACTAGCGATATATCCGTCGATACCGATATTTTAATCCTTGCCTATAAGATAATTCAATTAGATTACTTTGAGATTTAACAAATCAATTGTAAAGAAATGGTGTGGGAAAATTTGTATTATGATCTTTTGATCGTGCTCAAGTCGAAGAACTTTTGTGTAACGTTCTTTTTGAAAACATTCATAAATTAAAATTGAGTGGAGTAAATTTACAAAAGGGAACTAAAAATAGAAGCAAAGGAGAGCCTTCAGATTTTTTTTTTTAATAGAATGCTTGAAACTGATCACTACAAACTCAGCCAAAAACAATTGAGGCAATGTAACTAATGCTCCAATCTCCTATACATGATTCGAAGTATTTCCAGTATGGCCCTTTGTAACGACCCGAATCGAGAATAATAATATTTTAATGTAAAAAGACTATTTTGCCCCTGAAGGGGGGAAACTTTGACTTTTGACCCGGGAAACAATTTGGACTTTGACCCATGACTATGACGTAGGTCGGGACGTCACGAATCCGTAGACAGGCGGCACGCCGAAATCGGAGTTCGTATGAAGAAGTTATGGTCAAGGAAGCGTTTTAGCGGAATTTACGAACCGAGAACAACGGAATAAAATAATAATTTATTATGGGAATCCGTGCCAACTAATATTTAAATCCAACCAGTGGATTGGTGACAAGTGTCACCCATCCAACCCCATACTATTCCAATAAAGCAACATTACACTATTCCTTCATTTTATATTCATTTATTTTTCCCTCCATTTAATCCTAGCCATTGGATTTTCTGCCCAAATGCATCCCAGCCCTCCATTTATTCTGATTTTTCCTTATTCATGCACGATCTCTGTCTGTTTTCTCCCAAACACACACAAACACATTCAGCCCCCCCTAACCCGTGCTTCTTCTTCCATTTTCTCTCAACCCAGGCGATCGAACCAGCCGCCCTCATCGCACCAGCCAACCACCAGCAGCACCACCATCATCTACTCATCATCACCCTGCATCACCGGCGACAACCAGCCCATTTCCCCGCCTGAAAATCCCGTCCAAAACACAGACCCGAAACGCTAAGGAATCGGGTCCAAGAAGCAAACCGCGACATCCACCGCACCTCGATGCAGGGGAAGCTCCAGTCTGCACCGTGAGGACCCCAGGAGCGTAACTGGACGACGGCGAAGCCTGCGGCGGCGACACGGCGGCGGTAAGACCCAAAACCCGAAAGCCCCGTTTTGATTCCCTGTTTCGAACCAACCCATGTTGATGCTAGGAAATCGATTGTTTGATGATAGAATTGTCCTAGGGTGAGAGACGAGCTGTTTGGGACCAGGTTGGACGACTGAGACGGCGTGGATCGCCGGAGAAGACGATCAGACTTTGGCCGTGAGTTTCAGTGACGAACTGGTGAGTTTCTTCCCGTTTTCTTTCTATTTTGAGGTTGTAGAACCATAGAACAGACCTAGACGACCCTATAGGGATGAACCCCGTCGAAAATGGTGGCCGGAATCGTACGGTGGAATCGGGTCAAGCCGTGGGTCGACGGCGACCCGGTTCCAGTCAAAGGGGTCTGACCCGGTACTGTATCATGATGACATCATCATGCTGACGTCATGATGACGTCATCCTGTCAGATATTGTCAGACCAGGGACCAATCAGAACATGCTGACATCAGCATGACGTCACTACTGACGTCAGCGGTACTGTAGACGCGTTGACCAGGCGCGTGGGGGCGCGTGTGAACAGTGATTTTGGTGGGGCCGGTACCATTTTCAAGGTTTTGATGATACGGATCCAATGGAGGTGGTTTCGTGTCGATCGGAGGTCGTTATATTAGTCAAAATGGGGTTTGAAGCACCGGGAATAGTGCTCGGGATGCGATTTTGAGGCGGATCTGTTCTAGGGTCTTGGTATTGATGTTATAGGGTCTTTAAGTAACCCTCAGGTATAAAAATACAAGTTCTTAGAGATCGTTGAGCAGCAAGGACCGAGTGTGAGTGGGCTGTTTGATTTATAAAAGGCTTGCATGCATAAACTGTTTTACTATTTCCACTTATGATTTCGATGAGTCTTATGAACTGTTTATATATGCTATTACAATGTTTTGGGCATGAGACCCATCTGGATTATATGTGGATTTTGTTTGGGATGTCCGGGGGACATAGGGTAAACTATACTGTTATTGTACTGTACTTTCCTACCTGTGTATATTGTCTCCTCCAGGGAGGGTCGTTGGCCTGGGTGGACCCTGGAGTAGTCACGGGGCTCTGACTGAGTGGAGTTGACCCCCGTTGGGCTGCTTACTCTCAGGAAGGCATGTTTATATACCTAGGGCAGTGACCGGGATACCGGGAGCTGATGTACCTAGAGAGTCTCGGGTGTGAGACCCTGAGTGGCAACGCGTAGCCTTAGAACCGTGACATCATTTGGGTTGGGTTTTACAGTGCACTGATATGTTAGTTTCTCCTTTCGATTATTATTGTGGTTTATGGTTATGATATTATGTTTTCACTGCATGCAAGATTTGGAAAACGGAGGGGTAAAACCTTATGATTATTTTATTATTAAATTGATTTCTAAACTGTTATTTTTGGCCCACTCACCCTTGTTTTACTGACCCCCTCCAGACCCTGACACGGAAATAGAGGAGGAGGACCCGAAGGAGGAGGCAGAGGTTTAGTTTGCCTAGCTGTGCACCTGTACACCCACTTGTGGGTAGGTTGAGCACCGAATAAATGTACTCTGACTATTGTGCTCACATGTTGTATTTTACTTTCCCTTGTCTGACAGTATCACTTTAAACACTGTGGTTGTACGTTATCTATCTATTTAAGTCTTCGATTTTTATTTAAGGGTAATTTTGGCATGTTTAGAGTCATTGTCAGACGGGAGCGGGGCACGTCCCCGGGTGGTCCTAGTGGGATTGGGACGGGTCCTGTCAGCTTGGTATCAGAGCCAGGTTTCGATCCTGGGACCTGTGGGTTATGGGCCCACCAAAACCACAGGTGCCACATTAGCCCACATCTAATTAACACAACTTGATTTAAGACCAAATGTGGAGAATGGAGGTTTAATAAGTTCTATTTGCTTCCAAGGGCAAGTTCTGACTTTGATAATGAAGAAATGGGTAAATACACGACATATCATTTACAAGACAAATGACTATATTTATACAATTGTGTGCAACAGTTGTATGATGTAAAGATAAGATTATACAGTTATTGCTTTAACTACTATGACTAATCTGATAAGAATATGTAACAAAAATATTACACGTCAACATGCTTCGTCATCCCTTTGCAAACGAGGCACCCGAGGGGTGATAAGTTTGGAAGCAAGAGAGGAGTAACGGGTGACAGGCAATCCCTTTGTGAAGATATCAGCTAACTGGGAAACAGAGGGAATAAGAAAAATGCAGAAGCCCGAAACTGATTGTCGAGTGTCTTGACAACCAGCCCAATCAGCATAAGAGAATTCCATTAGATGGAAAGGAGATGATGCAGGTTGGATGACTATACCATGGCCCAAAGTACCTTTGAGATAGCAGATAATTCTTTTGACTGCTATGAGATGAAGATCGTTGGTGAACTCATGAACTGAGCAACATTCTAAACAGAGAAGCATATGTCAGGCAGGGTGAAGGTCAAGTAGAGCAAGGCACCTACAAGTTGTCGATAGGTGGTGGCATCAGAGAGAAGTTGGCCAGTTGTTGTGGACAAAATTTGTTTAGATGCGACCGGGGTCGGAGGAGGTTTGCAATCTGTAAGGCCACTGTGTGCAAGAACATCCAAGGTGTACTTTGTTTGTGTGAGATGGAGGCTAGTACCAGTAGATGTGGCCTTAACGCCCAAAAAATAATGTAAGGGGTCTAGATCCTTAATATCAAACTCCTGAGCAAGAGTGTTCATGAAGGATTGCAAAGCAGAAGTTGTAGTGCCAGTTAAGATAATGTCATCCATGTATAACAATAGAAACATGATGCAGGAATTGTGATGAAAAATAAACATGGAAGGATCAGCTCGGCTTTGTATAAAACCATAATGTAGGAGAAATGAACTAAACGTTCAAACCAGGCCCTAGGAGCTTGCTTGAGACCATAGAGGGCTTTATGTAAGCGGCACACATGATGAGGATGAACTGGATCAACAAAACCAGGGGGCTGAACCATATAAACCTCTTCTGAAAGTGTACCATGGAGACAGACATTTTTGATATTCATCTGATGAAGACACCATCCAAGAGATACAACAAGATTGAGAACAACACGAATAGTGGTGGGTTTGACAACAGGGCTGAAAGTTTCACTGTAATTAATACCAGCTTGTTGGTGAAAACCCTTTGCTACGAGGAACGCTTTGTGATTTTCAATAGAGCCATCAGCATGGCGTTTGATACGGAAGACCCACTTGCAACCTACAGTATTGGCATGAGGCGGTGGAGGAACGAGGGACCAAGTCTTCTGGCTCAAGAGAGCATTAAATTCGTCTTGCATTGCTTGACGCCAAAGAGGAGAGCAAGAGGCCTATGAATAACAACTTGGTTCTGTGTCTTCAGTGAGGATGGCATCAAAATTTTGTGGGAGATTGGCAGTAAGAAGGAGGGTACGACCCATTTCAGAAATATGACGGTGTTTTTGTTCAGCTAAGCCATTTTGTTGAGGCGTATAAGGGCAAGAAAATCAATGATGGATACCATTTTGGGAACACAAATATTGAAAAGAAACGTTGGCAAACTCTTTGCTGTTGTCACTTTGAAATTGTTTGATAGTTGTGGAGAATTGATTTTCAACAAAAGTAAAAAAATGTGAGAAGTGGGTAAATGTAACGACCCGTCCCTAATTCCAAGATTATATTAGTGACTAATTACGATTAGTGAGGTTAATCCGTGATTAGTTAGGTGAAATCGGACGAACGATGCGAAATGACTATTTTGCCCCTAGGCGTGGGCAAAACGTTGACTTTTCGTTCGGGCTGTCAAATGGACTTTGACTGATGATCGTGACGTAGTTCGTGACGTCACGAGTTCATAGACAGGTGGCACGTTCAATTCCGACGTTCGAGGAAGAAGTTATGATGTTCGGAAGTTTAGGGGTAATTTGGTAATTTTAGTTAAATGGGGTAAATAGTTGACTTTTTGACCGGGATGTCCAATGGCCGAGGGCCAAGGACCGTTACGTAGATCGGGACGATACGAATCCGTAGACAGGCGGCACGTCGAATTCGGACGTTCGACAACGAAGTTACGGTTCACGGAAGTTCCAAGTTACTATTCATGACTACACGTTTTACGAGGGACCATTTGTCTTTAGTGGGCCCAGTTACTTTTCAGCAACCAATGGATGAGTGACAAGTGTCACCCATCCACTGGTTACCATCCCACATTCATGCATCCAACCTTCCCGTGCCTTTTCATTTTCCTTGTTCCAAACAACCCGATCCATCCATTCTCCCCAAATCCAACCCTTCAACCCTGTGATCATAACTGAGAGACCAGAGAAGGAAGTGAGGATGGAGAGGACATGGTGGCCGGCCAGGACAGCGCTACCGCGCACGGCGGAGGCCCAAAACCCGTGCAGGTATCGGTTTTGTCCATTTTAATTCCATTTTCGATTTCGATTATTAGGGGCTTGTGTGGATGTTTGGGCTGAGTTAATGAAGTTCCTACGGAGTTTTTAGGACGGTTTGGTGGAGGTTTGGACGTCGGGGAAGCCGGGGGAGGATTTTGAAAAATTGAACCGTGAGGGGATTTTTGGGTTCACGGGTTTTAGCGTGTTTTAGGTGGTTTTGTTGATTGGGTTAGATAGGAAATGAGAAAAGAGGAATTTTAGGATTGAAATGGGACAAAACGGACGAAAAATGAGGGTTGTAGGAGCCTGGACCGGTCACGCCGGTCCAGTTGCAGGGTTGGACCGGGTCGGACTGACAGGACCCGCCCCGATCCCACAGGGACCACAAGGGGACGTGCCCTGCTCCCGTCTGACACCCAATAATTCATACCAATTTTAACCTCAAAACATTTAAAAGCATAAATAACCAAATTAAAGTCATACATCAAATCCGAATTAAACGAATGTCAGACAAAGGATATAATCCAAAATTACAAATTTGCGAGCACGACTCTAAAGTAAACCTGCGGGTACACCGCCCAGCAGGGGTTCAGGTACGCAGAAGTAGATCTATGCCTCAGCCTCTGGTTCCTCCTCTACCTCAGTTTCCCGACCTGGAGGGGTTATCAAAACATTAAGGGTGAGTGGACCGAAACTCAAGTTTATGAAATCGTTTGATAAGTAAAACATATATTTTTACCCCTCCGTTTTCCAAACATGCGTGCATCATAATTCAAAATCATAAACCATATAATATGAACCATAAGGCATATAATAAAACCATAAGTATAATTTTAGTTGCTGCACTATACACTCCAAACCCGACATCCCTGATGTCTGACGTCCCTGACGTCCAATAAGGTCACAATCACAAGGCTACGCGTGCCACTCGGGTCTCAATTCCGAGTTCAATCCCCGAACCCCGTTCGGGTACAGCATCCCCGATGCTTAGCGTCATAGACGCTGGACGTTCTAGACGTCCGTGACCTCTCCGGGGTACCTCATCCGGAGGAGACAATATAATATGGAAGGATCTATACAGTGCAGTAACAAATGCATTTTATTGATATCCACATGCAAGGCATATATATATATACATAGATAACATCCGAACCAATCATTAAGTTTCATCAGACGGGTCTCAAGCCCAAATACCGTGAAACGTGCCATAATCATATTTTCCATATCATCAAAACCATTATTGTTTTAGCATGTGAATAAGTATAATAAAACCAGAAAACATTTATGCACACAAGGGTTTAAGAAAATGGCCCACTCACAGTACAATCCTGCTAGAAACCGAACGTATACCCTCGTCCTGGTACAAATGTACAATCCCTGTCAAGTCCAAGTATTCGTAAAGGTCAATTTAAACCCCCAACATTCAACCATGAAAACCTAGGTCGAAACCGGCCCGGGAAAGCTGCCCGAATGCGCTTCCCAAGGCATTAAACTTTAATTTGACCAACTTAATGATCTCCGATCGACCCGAAACCACCGCCATTGGATCCGGATCGTCGAAACCTAAAGAATGGTGGTGGTCCCACTAGAAACACTGTTCACACGCGTCCCCACGCGCCGGTCAACGCGGCGGTCAACGCAGGAACAGTTCCTGCTGACGTCATCGCTGACGTCACTGCTGACGTCAGCATGACGTCATGCTGACGTCATCTGACAGCTGTCAGGTCTGACATGTCAGACTCTGACAGGTGCCACGTGTCAACAACTGATTGGTCCACCACACGGATCTGTCAGACCACGTGTCAGATCTGACATGTGCCACGTGTCAGCACGGCACTGGTCCACGTCACTGACATGTCAGTGACACGTGGCAGTCCCTGACTGGTCCACGTCACTGACATGTTAGTGCTGACTGTGCACTGACATGTGACACGTGTCGGCTCACGGTTGGTCCACGTCATCTGACAGGCTGACAGGGTGCCACGTCAGCACCACTGTCATCAGACGGGTTGACCCGAATATCTGCAACTCGGGTCGATCAGACCCGCGATCACGACCCGGTTGCCATTTCTTCATTTCTCAACCATTTCCATTCAGGTTTGTTTCTAACTACTCGTCTTAATCCCAGAAACAGTTCTAGCTAATTAAAATTAATAAACAAGGGCTGAATCGAAGACTCACCTCGATGAACAGACCCGGGTTCCCGTCGCCGTTTGCACTCCGTTCAGGCTACCTCCGGTCACGCAATTGAGTTCTAGAGGTTCCTAACAGTCCATAGAAGTGAATAGAGTCAAAAAGGAATGCCAACAAACGCTGAACAACAAGCTTCCATTTCTGAGTTTTTTGAAGCCGTTTCGGGTTTTGAAGCCGGCTCACCTCGCCGCCGTCTGCCGCCGTCCACCGCCGTGCCTCCGTCCTTCCCCGTGAGTCCAGCAACACACAGACACAGGGACAGGGAGTAGTGCGGGTGTGATGGATGAAATGGGCAGTGTGTGTGGGTTCGGGTGAGAAATATATAGAAATGGAGGGAAAGCTGCTCAAAGAAATGAACGGCCCAGATTGAATCTCAAAATGAGATCAAGGGCTGAGATCAGATCTGGGGTTTTCAATCCAATGGCTGGAATTTAAAGCTGATTCAAATGTTAATTAATCCAATAGTGGATCTGATCCAATCTAGCTAATGGGTGAGTGACACTTGTCACTCACCAGGTGTCCTCCAATCAGATTTCTTGAATATTATATTCGACACAAAAACCGAGACACGAACTTCCCGAATTCACGTTTCTGACCATAACTTCCTCGTACGAAGTCCGATTTCGGCGTGCCGCCTGTCTACGGACTCGGGACGTCGAGACCTACCCAACGGTCCTTGAGTCAACTGAAAATTAGTTGTCAAAAGAAAAGTCAACATTTTCCCCCGAGAGTCCAAATTACGGTAATGCCCCTGAACTTCCGAAAGTCATAACTTTTACCCTGATCGTCCGAATTGGACGTGCCACCTGTCTATGAACTCGTGACGTCCCGAACTACATCACGGTCATAGGTCAAAGTTTATTTAGTTCATCAATCAAAAAGTCAACAATTTGACCATACCATTCACAGGGGTAAAATCGTCAAATCACACATTAAATTACAATATGGGAATCCTCGAATTTCCGGGGTGTTACAACCTTCCCCCCTTAAGAAATTTCGTCCCGAAATTTCAAAGAAACAAATGAGGAAATTGTTCTCGCATCTGAGCCTCAGGCTCCCATGTGGCTTCTTCCACATTCTGGTTTCTCCAGAGAATCTTCACGAGAGGGATCGTCTTTCGTCGTAGTACCTTGTCCTTCCGTTCCAAGATCTGTACTGGTTGTTCTTCAAAGCTCAAATCCTCCCGCAGTTCGACAGGTTGTTCCCTAAGTACATGAGAAGCATCACGTACGTATATCCGCAACATCGATACGTGGAAAACATCATGAACTCTCGATAGTTCTGGAGGTAGTGCCAATCTGTATGCAACTCTGCCAATTCTCTCCACGATTTCATACGGTCCGATAAAACGCGGACTCAGTTTCCCCCGTCGGCCAAAACGGATAATCCCTTTCCACGGAGACAACTTCAGGAAGACAAAATCTCCCACTTCAAACTCCAAGTCTCGAATCCGTCGGTCGGCATAACTCTTCTGGCGATCCTGTGCCACCTTCAATCTCTCCTTGATCACGCGAACAATTTCCATGGTTAAGTCCATCATCTCCGGCCCTACAGCCGCTCGCTCTCCTACCTCCGTCCAGCAGATAGGTGTCCTGCACTGTCGACCATACAGTGCCTCATATGGTGCCATCCCAATGCTCGCCTGATAGCTGTTGTTGTAAGCGAATTCCATCAATGGCAAATGAGTATCCCAAGAGTCTTGAAACTGTAGTACACATGACCTCATCATGTCCTCCAGGGTTTGAATGGTTCTCTCAGACTGTCCATCGGTCTGTGGATGGAAAGCAGTACTGAAACGTAAGGTTGTTCCCAAAGTAGCTTGCAAACTCCGCCAGAACCTGGAAGTGAAACGCGGATCACGATCGGACACGATCGATTCCGGCGTACCATGAAGTCGTATGATTTCCTTCACAAACAACTGAGCCAGTCGGTTAGGTTTATAGGTTTCCTGAACTGGCAGAAAATGGGCTGATTTGGTTAACCGATCCACGATCACCCATACTCCGTCCACTCCACTCTGAGTCCTCGGTAACTTAAAGACGAAGTCCATGGTGATGTGATCCCACTTCCACTCAGGAATCGGAAGTGGCTGCATAGCCCCATACGGTCTCTGCCGTTCCGCCTTAACCTGCTGACAGGTTAAGCATTTGCTCACGAACTCAGCAATATCCTTCTTCATTCCTGGCCACCAATAATGGTTCCGGAGGGTACGGTACATCTTTGTACCTCCCGGATGCATGGCATAGGCCGAACTGTGGGCCTCCTCAAGTATCTCGGCCCGTAACTCTGACACTGCAGGTACGCACAAACGGCCCAATTTCACCAGTGCTCCATCATCCCGGATGGTAAAATCCTGTCTCCCATCCGCATCGACCTCAATTCTGTAAATACAGAGTATCAGATCCTGAAGTTGTGCTTCAATGATCCGATCAATCAGTACTGGTCGTACATGGAAGCTGGCCAACAAAGCTCCATGCTCGTCCGTACCCAAAATAACTCCCGCCTTTCGAAGTTCCACCAGCAAGGGAAGATACACCATCCCCAGGTGTGCAATAGTTCCCGCTGATTTCCTGCTGAGTGCATCCGCCACCACATTGGCCTTGCCCGGATGGTACTCGATCGTACAGTCATAGTCCTTCAGCAGCTCCAACCATCTCCGTTGTCTCATGTTGAGCTCCTTGTGAGTGAATAAGTATTTAAGACTCTGGTGGTCGGTGTATATCCGACACGTTGCGCCGAACAGATAATGTCTCCAGATCTTGAGAGCATGAACCACCGCCGCCAACTCCAAATCATGGGTAGGGTAGTTCAACTCATGAGTCTTCAGCTGCCGGGATGCATAGGCGATAACCTTGCCAGTTTGCATCAACACGCAGCCCAACCCTTGCAGTGAAGCATCACTGAAAACCACAAACTCTCCACTGTCGTCTGGCAATGCAAGGACAGGTGCAGTGGTCAATCGATCTTTCAACTCTTGAAAGCTCCGATCGCACTGCTCGTCCCAGATAAACTTTACTCCCTTCCGAGTCAAACGAGTCAATGGTGCAGCAATTTTGGAGAAACCCTCCACGAATCTCCGGTAGTAACCTGCTAATCCGACGAAACTCCGCACCTCGGTCACTGTTGTCGGTTTAGCCTAGTTGGTCACCGCTTCTGTTTTCTGGGGATCCACGCAAATCCCATTCGTCGATATCACGTGTCCCAGAAAACCAATACTGCTCAGCCAAAACTGACACTTGCTCAGCTTGGCATACAATTGTTCTTGTCTCAGCCTCTCCAAGACCAACCGCAGATGTTCTTCATGTGCACGGGCACTCCTCGAGTATACTAAAATATCATCGATGAACACAATCACGAACTTATCCAGGTAGGGTCGGAAGACCCGGTTCATCAGATCCATGAATGCTGCTGGAGCATTCGTCAAACCAAATGGCATAACAAGGAACTCGTAGTCCCCGTAACGGGTTCGAAAAGCAGTTTTCGGAATATCCTCCTCCGAAATCCTCAGTTGGTGATACCCAGACCGTAAATCAATTTTCGAGAAGCACTGAGCTCCCCGCAACTGGTCGAAAAGGTCATCGATCCTGGGTAGAGGATACTGGTTCCTCAGTGTCACCTTGTTGAGTTGTCGATAGTCAATACATAAACGGAGACTTCCTTCCTTCTTCTTTACGAACAACACCGGTGCTCCCCACGGTGAAGTACTCGGTCGGACATATCCCAAATCTACCAACTCCTGCAATTGAGTCTTGAGTTCTCGTAACTCGGCTGGCGCCATCCGGTATGGTGCCTGGGATATAGGTCGGGTACCCGGGAGTAGTTCAATAGTAAACTCAATCTCCCGCGATGGTGGCAAACCAGGTAAGTCTTCCGGGAATACATCCGGAAACTCACAGACCACCGGTATTTTGTCGATAACCGGAGTATCGACCCGTTCCGACACGACATGCGCCAGATAACCCTGGCATCCCTTCCGTAGAAGTTTAGTAGCAGTAAGTGACGAAATCACTTCAGGAGGCGAACCATCACGTTCCCCCTGAAAGATAACTTCCGGCAAACCCGGGCTCCGCAAAATCACTTGTTTGCTACAGCAGTCGATGAGCGATCCGTGCTCCGATAGCCAATCCATCCCTAGGATTATGTCGAAGTCGTGGATATCCAGAATAATTAAGTCTGCTGGTAAATCCACATCCTCAATTCTTACCGGGCACCTCCGAATCACCTGATTCACAAGGTACACGGTACCCATCGGGGTGCCAACACCCATTTCGTAATCTAAGGCTGATACCACACAATCAAGCATACCAGCACAACTCCTCGAAATAAAAGAATGTGTAGCCCCCGCATCCATTAATACACGTACAAGAAAATTAAAGATATGTAGTGTACCTGTGACCACGCCTGGAGCAGTCCTCGCCTGCTGCTGGGTCATTGCAAACACTTGGGCCCTCGGCCCTCCGTTCCGTCCGCGCCCGCGCGCGCCACGTCCAGCACCACGGTCACCTCCCTGACTGCGACCTGCATTAGTGTGGGAAGCCGTGCTCTGCACCACACTCGAGCCCCCAGCGTCGTTGTTCTTGGACAACTGCGGACAATCACAGGCATAGTGGCCTTCCTCTCCGCAAGCAAAACAAGTTACTGGCCTTGACCTGCCCGAATGCCCACCAGATGCACCGCTCCAAGATGAGTGCTGCCCCGAGTTGTGTCCAGATCCTCTGCCCTGAGAGCCTCCACGTCGACCCGACCAGCCACGACCCTTGAAGGATGAGGGTGCTCCCCTGTAGCTCCCTCCCCTGTTGTTCTTACGGCCCGATGGCCCATGATGTGGGCGATCCTGACGTCGCCCCTCCCCCGAAGGTTGTCGTGATTGGTGTGCCGCCAGACTGGCCTCGACACGCACCGCTGCGTCGACCATATCCCTCAGAGAAGCATGAGTGGTAGCAGTCACACTGGCCCGGATCTCCCCTCGGAGTCCAAGCTCAAACCGCTGACATTTGTCCTCCTCCGTGCTTACGAATGAGGCAGCGAACCGGGAAAGTTTCCCGAAGGTTTGCTCATAGTCTGCAACAGACATGTCACCCTGCTCCAGCCGCAGGAATTCCGCCTCTCGCGCCGCGCGAAAGGATCGCGAGTAGTACTGGTCCAGAAACCTGGAACGGAAAGCTTCCCAGGTAGTGGTATGGACAGACCACCCAGACATTTCGAGTCCGTGCCACCACTGGTAGGCTCCTCCTTCCAGCAAGAAGGCCGCCAAAGTCACTCGTTCACCCGGAGGGTAGTGCATCACCGAGAAGATCCTCTCCCACTTGGTGATCCAGTCGTGAGCATCCTCGGGGTTTGATCCCCCGCAGAAAGGAGTGGCTCCCAAACGTTGAGCCCTTTCGATGCTCGCGCATTCCATCTCTCTTTCTAGATCCTCGTCCGTTCGAGTATGAGGAATTCTCCTAGGAGGCATAACCAACTGTTAAGAGGCATAGATCAGAAAACAATATTCTTAAAAGTTGAAAAGTAACTAGTACTAATCGCTAGTCTAGCATGCTGACCAATACCCTAGTACTGACCACAACCTAGTGCTCTGATACCAAGCTGACAGGACCCGCCCCGATCCCACAGGGACCACAAGGGGACGTGCCCTGCTCCCGTCTGACACCCAATAATTCATACCAATTTTAACCTCAAAACATTTAAAAGCATAAATAACCAAATTAAAGTCATACATCAAATCCGAATTAAACGAATGTCAGACAAGGGATATAATCCAAAATTACAAATTTGCGAGCACGACTCTAAAGTAAACCTGCGGGTACACCGCCCAGCAGGGGTTCAGTTACGCAGAAGTAGATCTATGTCTCAGCCTCTGGTTCCTCCTCTACCTCAGTTTCCCGACCTGGAGGGGTTATCAAAACATTAAGGGTGAGTGGACCGAAACTCAAGTTTATGAAATCGTTTGATAAGTAAAACATATATTTTTACCCCTCCGTTTTCCAAACATGCGTGCATCATAATTCAAAATCATAAACCATATAATATGAACCATAAGGCATATAATAAAACCATAAGTATAATTTTAGTTGCTGCACTATACACTCCAAACCCGACATCCCTGATGTCTGACGTCCCTGACGTCCAATAAGGTCACAATCACAAGGCTACGCGTGCCACTCGGGTCTCAATTCCGAGTTCAATCCCCGAACCCCGTTCGGGTACAGCATCCCCGATGCTTAGCGTCATAGACGCTGGACGTTCTAGACATCCGTGACCTCTCCGGGGTACCTCATCCGGAGGAGACAATATAATATGGAAGGATCTATACAGTGCAGTAACAAATGCATTTTATTGATATCCACATGCAAGGCATATATATATACATAGATAAAATCCGAACCAATCATTAAGTTTCATCAGACGGGTCTCAAGCCCAAATACCGTGAAACGTGCCATAACCATTTTCCCATATCATCAAAACCATTATTGTTTTAGCATGTGAATAAGTATATTAAACCAGAAAACATTTATGCACGCAAGGGTTTAAGAAAATGGCCCACTCACTGAACAGTCCTGCTGAAAACCGAACGTATACCCTCGTTCTGGTACGATTATACAACCCCTGTCATATCCAAAGCATATACAAAGGTCAAAACAAACCCCTAACATTCAACTATGAAACCCTAGACCGAAACCGGTCCAGAAAAGCCGCCCGAACGCGCTTTCCAAGGCAATAAACCTTATTTTGACCAACTTAATGATCTCCGATCGACCCGAAACCACCGCCATTGGATCTGGATCGTCGAAACCTAAAGAATGGTGGTGGTCCCACCAAAAACACTGTTCACACGCGCCCCCACGCGCCGGTCAACGTGGCGGTCAACGCAGGAACAGTCCTGCTGACGTCATTGCTGACGTCAGCATGACGTCATCTGACAACTGTCAGGTCTGACATGTCAGACTCTGACAGGTGCCACGTGTCACCATCCGATTGGTCCACCTCGCTGATCTGTCAGACCACGTGTCAGATCTGACATGTTCCACGTGTCAGCACGGCACTGGTCCACGTCACTGACATGTCAGTGACACGTGGCAGTCCCTGACTGGTCCACGTCACTGACATGTCAGTGCTGACTGTGAACTGACATGTGACACGTGTCGGCTCACGGTTGGTCCACGTCATCTGACAGACTGACAGGGTGCCACGTCAGCACCGCTGTCCTCAGACGGGTTGACCCGTGTTCCTGTAACTCGGGTCGATCAGACCCGCGATCATGACCCGGTTACCATTTCATCAGCTCTTGACCATTTTCGTTCCTTTTAATTCGTATTTACTCGTCTTAATCCCTAGAATGGTTCTGTGTAACTAGAATTAGGTTTTAGGTCTAAGAGGTTACCTGAAAATCGACGGGAAGTTTGGTTGCCGGTTCTGGTAATCCTCTCCGGCGAGTCGACGGTTGTTCAGTCCCGGTCCTGGGTCCAAATTGGTCGTCAAGGTCTCCTAGACGTGTCCTAACAATAACCAAATGATGTCAACATCACAAACAGGCGTTTCGAAGCCGGGAAGGAAAACGGTTACCTACGGGTTTATCGTCCAATCGCCGCCGTGTCGCCGCCGTACACCGTCAGGATCAGTTCCTTGCCGTCCTGTCGTCACGGTGGACCCAACCGTACGTTGGTTCAAGTTCCAGATTGAAGGTTTGGATGATTTGGTGACTTGGGCTGCTCGGGTTTTCTTCACGGGTTTGAGAGAATGCCGCCGTGCAGGGTGGCCGTGGTGCGGTGGCCGGTGTCAGGAATGTGGCTGCTGGTTGTCTGAGGTGTGGGGTTGAGTGGTGATGGCTGATGAGCTGGTTCCAGGGAGAAATCGCACACACCCGGTTGAGAGAATGAACACATGGGTGCATGATCTCATAAGGTTTAATACTGAATAGGAAAATGAATCAAGGGCCAGGATTGAATCTCAGAATGAGATCAAAGGTTGAGATCAGATCAAGGGATTTCAGATCTAAGGGCTGGAATTTAAAGCTGATTTAAATGCTATTTAATCCTATAGTGGATCTGATCCAATCTAGCCAATGGGTGAGTGACACTTGTCACTCACCAGGTGTCCTTCAATCAGATTTCCTGAATATAATATTCGACACGAAAACCGAGACACGAACTTCTCGAATTTACGTTTCTGACCATAACTTCCTCGTACGAAGTCCGTTTTCGGCGTGCCGCCTGTCTACGGACTCAGGACGTCGAGGCCTACCCAACGGTCCTTGAGTCAACTGAAAATTAGTTGCCAAAAGAAAAGTCAACATTTTCCCCCGAAAGTCCAAATTACGGTAATGCCCCTGAACTTCCGATAGTCATAACTTTCTCCCTGATCGTCCGACTTGGACGTGCCACCTGTCTATGAACTCGTGACGTCCCGAACTACGTCACGGTCATAGGTCAAAGTCCATTTAGTTCATCAATCAAAAAGTCAACAATTTGACCATACCAACACAAGGGTAAAAGCGTCAAATCACACATTAAATTACAATTTTGGGATCCTCGAATTTCCGGGGTGTTACAACGGTGCCCAGCTGATGTCCTATGTTCGGGCACGAGACTCATGTTACTTTACGGTTTTGATTTCAGGTCAGGGAACCTTAAACGGATTTCCCGGTTCATGACGGTTTATGGGAACTGGCATGAACCCTTGTGATGGTATCGTGGTTCATGACAGATTATGGGGACCGACATGAACCCTGGTTATGTTATTACGGTATATGACGGTTTATGGGAACCGGCATGTTACCTTGGTTATGTTATTATGGTACATGATGGTTTATGGGAACCGACATGTTACTCTAGCTATGTTATTACGGTACATGACGGTTTATGGGAACCGGCATGTTACCCTGGTTATGGATATTATGGATCATGACGGTTCGGGGGAACCTGGTATGGATATTGTGTTATGTATATATATGTTCATATACCTTCCTTTATTTCTATTATCTCCTCCGGGGAGGGTCGTTGGCCTGAGTGGACCCCAGAGTAGTCACGGAGCACCGACTGAGTGGAGTCACCCCCCAGTTGGGTTCCTTACTCTCAGGAAGGCTATGGTTACTATTACCTCGAGTAGGATCAGTGGTCTGCGGACATTGATCTTGGCTTTGAGAAGACTCGGATTGAGACCTGAGTAGCACGCGCGTAGCTTTGGATACCGTGACAGGATTGGTTGGGTGACATCGGATGTGGACTGTAGCAGAGACCGAGATATCACATGCCTCCTCTGGATCCTTGCATACTCTGATAGCCCGGGAGGGCAAAGGTCGGAAATATCCCTTGTCTGACACTTCGTGTCAGACGGGAGCAGGGTCATCCCGCACTAATCCCGGGGGGATTGGGATGGGTCCTGTCAGTAAATACTTCAGAGAGGTTAAAAAGATATGTGCCACTAGGGAATGAAATATTACCAGTGTGAGTGATGGGCAGAATATTACCATTACCAACCATTACATGACCTTGGTTAGAATTAGATGAAGTAGGTAGGGGAGTGGAAGCAATAGTTATATGGTGGGTGGCTCCTGTATCTGGGTACCATTTGGAATCATTGGAGTCATTGGTATTATTGAGATGGAGGCTTACAAAAGCTTGGGATAGATCATGTTCAGTAGAGTTTGCAGGTTGAAGGCAATGTGAGGCAATATGTCCAAATTGATGGCAGGACCAGCATTGAGGTGTAGTGGGCCTAGCAGGCGGGAACGGGGAAGGGCCTAGGAGACTTGCAGATGAATTAGTGCTGAAGGATTAAGTGCGACCCGACCCGCGACATGGGTAAAAACGTGTTCCACGGTGAAACCCACCCTTTCCACGACTGACATAGAAAGAAGCAGAAAAAACAACTTATGGAATTTGCTGAGCTTCGAACGACAAGAGACGGGCGCGCATGTAACGACCTGAACCGAGAATAATAATATTTTAATGTAAAAAGACTATTTTGCCCCTGAAGGGGGAAAACTTTAACTTTTGACCCGGGTAACAATTTGGACTTTGACCCATGACTATGACGTAGGTCGGGAAGTCACGAATCCGTAGACAGGCGGCACGCCGAAATCGGAGTTCGTATGAAGAAGTTATGGTCAAGGAAGCGTTTTAGCGGAATTTACGAACCGAGAACAACGAAATAAAATATTAATTTATTAAGGGAATCCGTGCCAACCTAATATTTAAATCAAACCGGTGGATTGGTGACAAGTGTCACCCATCCAAGCCTACACTATTCCCATAAAGCAACTTACACTATTTAATCTATTTTTATATTATTTATTTTCCCTCCAATTAACCCCAGCCCTTGGATTTTCTGTTCAAATGAATCCCAGCCCTCCATTTTCATCTGCTTTCCTTGTTCATGCACGATCTCTGTCTCTGCCTTTTCTTACAAACACACACAAACACACATACAGCCCCCCACAACCCGTGCATTTCTTCCATTTTCTCTCGACCAAGGCGATCAAACCAGCCATCCTTATCACACCAAACGACCACCCACAGCACCACCATTATCTGGTCTTCACAACCTGTGCAACACCGGCAACCACCAGCCCGTTTTTCCCGTCCGAAATCCCGTCCAAAAAGCAAAACCCGAAACACGACGGAAACGAGTCCAAGAAGCAAACCGTGACAACCACATCATCTCGACGCGGGGGAAGCTCCAGTCTGCACCGTGAGGACCCCAGGAGCCTAACTGGACGACAGCACGGCCTGCGGCGGTGACACGGCGGCGGTAAGGTCGAAAACCCGAAAACCCGTTTTGATCCCCTGTTTCGAACCAACGTGTTTTAGTGCTAGGAAATTGATTGTGTGATGTTAGAAATGTTCTAGGGTGAGAGACGAGTTGATCAGGACCGGTTTGGACGACGGAGACGGCGTGGATCACAGGAGAAGACGATCGGACTTTGGCCGTGAGTTTCAGAGACGGACTGGTGAGTTTTCTCCCGTTTTCTTTCTAGTTTGAGGTTGTAGAACCATAGAACAGACCTAGACGACCCTATAGGGATGAACCCCGTCGAAAATGGTGGCTGGAATCGTACGGTTGAATCGGGTCAAGCCGTGGGTCGACGGCGACCCGGTTCAGTCAAACGGGTCTGACCCGATACTGTAGCATGATGACGTCATCATGCTGACGTCACTTCTGACGTCATGATGATGTCATCCTGTCAGATATTGTCAGACCAGGGACCAATCAGAACATGCCACGTGTCACCTGACAAGTGTCAGTGATGACGTCATGCTGACGTCACTACTGACGTCAGCAGTACTGTAGCAGCGTTGACCCATGCGTTGACCAGGCGCGTGGGGGCGCGTGTGAACAGTGATTTTGGTGGGGCCGGTACCATTTTCAAGGTTTCGACGATACGGATCCAATGGAGGTGGTTTCGTGTCGATCGGAGATCGTTATGTTAGTCAAAATGGGGTTTGAAGCACCGGGAATAGTGCCCGGGATGCGATTTTGAGGCGGATCTGTTCTAGGGTCTTGGTATTGATATTATAGGGTCCTTAAGTAACCCTCAGGAATAATAATACAGGTTTATAGAGATCGTTGAGCAGCAAGGACCGAGTGTGAGTGGGCTGTTGATTTATAAAAGGCTTGCATGCATAAACTGTTTTACTATTTCCACTGATGAGTCTTATGAACTGTTTATATTTGCTATGTTTTGGGCATGATACCCGTCTGGATTATATGTGGATTTTGTTTGGGATGTCCGGGGGACATGGGGGTAAACTATACTGTTATTGTACTGTACTTTCCTACCTGTGTATATTGTCTCCTCCAGGGAGGGTCGTTGGCCTGGGTGGACCCTGGAGTAGTCACGGGGCTCTGACTGAGTGGAGTTGACCCCCGTTGGGCTGCTTACTCTCAGGAAGGCATGTTCATATACCTCGGGCAGTGACCGGGATACCGGGAGCTGATGTACCTAGAGAGTCTCGGGTGTGAGACCCTGAGTGGCAACGCGTAGCCTTAGAACCGTGACATCATTTGGGTTGGGTTTTACAGTGCACTGATATGTTAGTTTCACCTTACGATTATTATTGTGGTTCATTTGTTATGATTTCATTATAATATTATATTTTCACTGCATGCAAGATTTGGAAAACGGAGGGGTAAAACCTTATGATTATTTTGTTATTAAATTGATTTCTAAACTGTTATTTTTGGCCCACTCACCCTTGTTTTACTGACCCCTCCAGACCCTGACACGGAAATAGAGGAGGAGGACCCGGAGGAGGAGGCAGAGGTTTAGTTTGCCTAACTGTGCACCTGTACACCCACTTGTGGGTAGGTTGAGCACCGAATAAATGTACTCTGACTAGTGTGCTCACGTGTTGTATTTTACTTTCCCTTGTCTGACAGTATCACTTTAAACACTGTGTTTGTACGTTATCTATCTATTTAAGTATTCGGTTTTTATTTAAAGGTAATTTTGGTATGTTTAGAGTCATTGTCAGACGGGAGCGGGTCACGTCCCCGGGTGGTCCCAGTGGGATTAGGACGGGTCCTGTCAGCGCAAGTCTGAAAAAGGTGGGAATCAGCAAGAGATTCGCAAGTCTGAGCTTCCACGGAGGACTGCAGTAACCAAGTCAATTGAGGAGAAGGGCTCGTTGATGGCAGCAAGGGAATCAACAAGAGATTTGGCGTGATTGAGGTATTCATAAATGGGTTTGGAACTTTTGGTGAGAGACATAAGTTGGAATCGAATGTTGGTGGCATTGGAAAGAGATTGTTGAGAGAAATTGCAGTGAAGACATTCCCAAATCTCACAGGAAGTTTGAAGACCTACAACCTGGGAGAGGATAGGTTCAGTAAGGGTGGCACGAATTAGGCTGATATGGGTTTGGTAAATTTGGAACCATATTAGGTAAGCAGGATTTGGGGTGGAGGATGTTTAGGTAAGAGATGAGGTTGCAGAAAGCGGACTGGACTCAACAGAATCAGGGGAGGGAAGGGTGGGAGGGGGTCATGGATGCGAGCCATCAATGAATCTCCAATAGTTCTGACCCAGAAGGAAAGGCTTGATTTGGCTTTCCCATAGTAGATAATTATTTTCTATAAGTTTGACATAGACCAAAGTGGATACATGGGGAGACGCAGGAAGAGGGGGGGGAACGTTGCAGAGGAGAAGGTTCAACAACCATAAATAAGAGGGACAAGGAAGAGACAAAAAAGAAAAGGAAGGTAGATTTAGAAGGGTGTGGGACAGGTAGGAGAAAGACAAAGACGTTGAAGGGATGTGGGGCAAAGAAAAGAAAAGGGGGAAAAAAGGAAGAAAAGGACTTTGAAGAGATGTTTTGGTGGTTAGACGCTTTTGGCTCTGGATACCATGAAGAAATGGGTAAATGTACGACATATCATTTACAAGCCAAATGGCTATATTTATACAATTGTGTGCATCGGTTGTATGATGTAAAGATAAGATTGTACAGTTATTGCTTTAACTACTATGACTAATCTGATAAGAATATGTAACAGACATATTACATGTCCAGCATGCTTCGTTAGATAACAAGAGAACGAGATACATAAAACATGCTAAGTAAGCTTCTAAGCTAGGGTCAAGAGAGCCATTACTTATGAGAATGCCACTATCAAATTGTCTATTTCTCATATCAAATTGTCTGTTTCTCATAACTTAAACAAAAGAAAGAATCAACTAAAAGGAAGAAAGTGAAGAAAAGAAACAGAAAGCGTATAAAAACTCTAGGCTGTAATATTCCTTCATTTGGACAGACATATTCTTTTTTCTTGGTGACAACACATCTTAATAGAACCATTCCTAACACATTAAATAACCACATTGTGGACTACATCTCTAGTGAAGGTGGATCTACTTGTAGTCCTCGTTGTGGTCGATATTTCTGTGGTGCATGTAGCATTATTACACCATAGAAAGAGTTTGGGTTCAAAGAGTTAGAGTAATGAGATAATTATCGATAAGAACCATTTAAGACTAGTTTTTCTTAGAGCACTAGTTAGAAAGTTAATATAGCTGAAAACTAACACATGGAAAAATCTTGTAACAGGATAAACAGATTCATTTTAATCCTTGTACCTTGCACTTTAGCTGACTGATCTTGAGGAGGAAACCATTTAGCCATTTCAAGGAGCCAACACGAAACTGGCGCCTTCTTTTTTCCATCAACAACATGAAAATTTAATGACAATGAGTTCTAATGAGGAAGATAGGGTTGAATATGTTAACATCAATAATATGATGGAAGCGTAGTTGGCCCGAAATCTTGTCAAAAATCAAATGATGAAGATAAGATTCTAAAATAAAAATGTACATAATACATATAATTATTGCAAACACATGCAATAATATAATATTTCTACATGTACAAACCAACCCTATTGATTACTACCTATCTACTTAAATAAATGGAGTATGTTACATCATTTGGAAAAAAACCAAATGAAAAAGCCACGTGAAGAGACAATGGGGTCCTTTTGGTGCTCTGCTGGGTAAATTTGGCTATGGTTTCATGGATGTAGTTGGTATTCACACTAGTGCAAGATTGAGTTATGTGATTCAATGGGGGGTTGGATGTAGTCTTTCTGCAATCACCTTGCTATGGCTCATATCAGACGGGTTTGTAATCGTTTGCCTATTCATTCTGCCGCTATTGATAGGTTTGTTTGGGCCCTAACTTCTAATGGCTCTTTCTCTTCTAAATCCTTATGGCAGAAGCTGGCTGGTGATGGGGCTCATATGCCTTGAGCTCATTTAGTTTGATCCAAAGCTGTTATCCCGAGATCCAATTTCATCCTCATGGTGGCCATTTGTGGGCGGCTGGTCACACTCGATCGGATCGCTAGGTTTGTGTCCCGATCCAATATTAACTGCGTGCTTTGTGTTGGTGTTGTTGAGTCTCATGAGCACCTATTTTTCAACTGTCCTTTTAGTGTGTGTATTTGGAGTAAAGTTCTATCTAAGTGTGGTGAGCAATGGCGCAATCCTCCTTGGCATGATTTTATTGATGCTATTGCAGTGCTTTGGAGGGGAAATTCTCTTGCTAAGTGCATCAAAAAGTTGGCTCTTGCTGTGACTTTTCATTGCATTTGGAGGGAACACAATAACAGAATGTTTGGAAACTCTCGATCTAATCACTCTGTTGTTTAATATTGTATAATTGATATGATTAGGTTTAGATTGTATGATTTTAGCTACAAAAAGAATGTAGGCAACTGTTAGGCGGTTAGGTGTTGGAACCTCCCCGAGTAGTTCCCTAGGTTTTTGCCTGGTGCTTGTCCTTGCCTCTGGCAGTTTGTTGCAGCTCAGCTCTGCTGGGTTACCCTTTTGGGATTTTCCCTTAATACTATTTTGATTTATCAAAAAAAAAATGACAAAAGAGCAGAAGAAAAAGATCAAAAGAAGAGCGAAGTTGAAACTAAGGATGACAATTTTTGACACGACTCGATACACGACTCGAAACCCGCACGATTAAAATTTTGGGTCATTTTCGGGTCAACCCTTTAGGACCCTTTTAATAAACGGGTGAGTTTCGGATCAACCTGTTAACTCGTATAATGACCTGTTAACGCGTTTAATAAATGGGTAGATTTTGGGTTAACAGGTTAACCCGTATATTGGCTTATATATTGACCAATTTAATAAACGTGTCATTACTAACCCATATATCTACCAATTTATCTACCTAAATACCTATTAAATCTTATAATTTAAATAGGCTAAACATATTAAACAGGTTAAACGGGTCATAGGTTAATTGAGTTTTGAGTAAGACCTGTTTATTAAATGGGTTACACGAGTTACACGGGTTACGCGGGTCATTAACAGGTCGAATTCGGGTTGGACAGTCTTGATACTATTATTAAACGGGTCGGATTTGGGTTAGACATAAATGGATAAAATATAATTCATGACACAATACAAACCCGACACGACACGACCCATTGCCACCCCCAGTTGAAACACGACGCGAGGAAAAGGATGTTTCTCTTCCAAACAGTAAGTAATCTTTGTAAAAAGACCAAAAGGGCCGAATCGGTTTTAACCGATTAACAACCCGTCAAGTAGCTGGCACTCAGAACAGTGAGGGTTCCTGACCCTAAATTTCGGATGAGCTAAATTTATATACTAAATTTTGAAGAAACTCCACGGTACAAGTGAACTTCATTAATAAACATAAAAGGATACACCTAATCAGGGGGACGTAATAAGCCTTACCCTTAAATGCATCTACGTACATACGTAAATAAAAGTTTGATAGTAAAAAAAAAACAAATTACAACAAAAACCATAATTAAACATAAAATTCAAGTACAAATTATTACTTTCTAATTTTAAATTGTACCCTTCGAGTCTTAATAGCATCAAAATCCTCAATTATCTCTTCATTGCCGATAGTATAAGTGAAGTCTCTATCAGCACAAATTGTTATAAAAAAATTCACAAACACAAAGCCACAAAAAAAAAAAAAACTAAGAACAAGAAGTTCTACTAGCCAACTAATCAAGAAAAGCAAAATAAATCAATTTCACAATTGCAACAATATACATTTAAAAAATAAACCATCTTTACCCAATTAAATCAAACATTCAATACCAACAATTAGGGGGAAAAATTGATTTACTAACCTTGCTTCCCACAATAGCAACTAGCATGTGAATTGAATCCTCATAGCCATAATCTTCACTCAATAAGTCTGTTTACACCATTTTAGACCGAGCAATAGAGTTGTCAAGCACTACATTGGACCATGAAGAAAGCCCATCCAGAAGGCTCCAAAGATCACACAAAGCTCACCATTAAGGTCCATGCCGGAAAAGCCCATTATTAGGCTCATGATCTAAACCCTAGCTCTTGCCTATATAAGAGGCACTATCACCCTCATTTGGGGGAGCCTTTCTCTCTGACTAGAGAAACCTCTCTCTCTAGACTTTAGAGCTCTTACCTCTCTCTACACCTACTTTCTCTCTCTAAAGGCTCTAAGCCTATTATATCATGTACAAACAAACACTATTATACTAATGAGAATAGGGTAACACCGTGGACGTAGCCCGATTTGGGTGAACCACGTACATACTTGTGTTCTTGGGTCTTGTGCGGTCTTCCTACTCCTCGTTGGAACATTTTATGCTTCAACAGTTTGGCGCCGTCTGTGGGAACCGTAAAAAAAATCCGTGTCGGTTCTCTCTCTCTCTTCCTCACACTTGCAGAACCCACAAACCCAAGAATTCCAGGCACCCACTAAAAATCAGCTCGGTCTTCCGATAATTTCTCTCAGCCAACCAACAAGAACCCGGTGAGCTATCCATTCACTTCTCCCGGCCCAAGACTAGCACAACAGATTTTGACCTTGTTATCATTTATCTTGGGGCTACCCATTGCTCGGTGGGAGGAATCCGCTCCATTTGTTCTCTCGGCCCACTCAAACAGGCTGCCTAATTATATATATATATATATATTTGTTATGTTAAAAGTTGGACTCTGTGGCAAGCACATAGCCTTTGACGACTTATACACCACCTACCCACCACAAATATATGATATTTATACTTGCCTTTTTTGAAGACTCTGCCTACCACATATATATATATATATATATATATATTCATACCTTTTGGTAGCTTTGACTCTGCTCTCCTATCACAAATGAAACAAAATGGGGAAGGCTTTGAGCAAGAAGTCAGAAACATCCCACAAACCTACACAAATAGGTCTGCCCCACACAATTATATATATTTGTCCTTTTTGAAAATTTGCAGAGCCACTGCCCACCACCCAAATATATATGTTTATATTTAGTAAACTTGCAAACCCACCAGGTCCATTCAACCACCGCTATCACTATATACAACTCGGCAAGGTAGGGGACATAGTGGTCCCTCCTAATGTGAATGCAATATCGTTTTCAATTGCAAGCCTAACCTGGATTGTCTTATATATCCATAAATACATATATTATATATATGTGTATAATATATAGGCAGCAAACTGAACATAAGTCTTCATTATCTTGTCTACTCCGACGCCTACCACCCACCATACATGTGCCACTAGGCCAAAAAAACAAACTCATCACATTTATACGGTCCCCTCCATCTTTAAAACAACCTTTTCTCTTCCTAAATACTCTCTTTCACTACTGGGTTTGTTTTTTCTCTCTTTTCTATCGATCTTTTTTCGTTGATTTTGCATTTGGGTCTCTGTCAACATGGGCAAAAATCAAGCTTACAAAGCTATGCAGAGAGCAAAGCTGGGATCCAGCTCTACTGGCCCTGTTGAGGTTGACGACGGCATGAGGCCTATGATCTGCGACCCATGGACCTCACTCACCTGATGCCCACCGACCACCCATTCGGCAGTTCTCCACCAAGCTCCAGCCTCAGCGACCGATCGAGGGAGGCCGCTCAGCGGCGCTGCCTCTACAGTTCGTCAGGAACCCAGCCTCCAGGTTTCTCCAAGGGTGACCACCACCGAGCGGTCTAGCCTACTCGGTCCATAGTCCACCAATTGCAGATCACCCATCGTTAACTTAGAGTTGGGTGACTCGACCTTTTTTTTTGGCCCAACATTCTTGGCCCAAACCCTGCCCACTGAGCGGTCAAGGTAACTCGGCCAATCCAAAAGAAAAAAAAAAAACAACAACAACAACAACAACAACAACAACAATAATAATAATAATAATACAACTTTTTTCGTTTATTTTCGGGTGTGGGCAGGGTACCACTGAGTTCCAACTGTAACACCGATTGGTGGTGACCGCTCTGTGTAACCTCTCAAGGCCAATCATCAAGGCCCCAACACCCTTTAGGGCACCACCACAATTCGGCCAAATCAACTCGGCCACACCAACTCGGTCACCAAAAAAACAAAAAAAAAACATAAAACACAAACTTTGTTTTTGGGCCCTTACATCTCAATTTTTAGGGAGCCTACCGAGCGGCCTAGCCCACTCGGTCCTCCAAAAAAAAATCAAACACTTTCTTTTATTTTGGGTTTGGGCACTTCCTCTTTTTTCAGCCCACTGAGTGGCCTACTCAACGCGGCCAAACCAACTCGGGCTACCCAACTCATCCACCATAACTTCTATGTCGGTACGACCACCATCCGAATAGGTATTGCTCCGCTCTTTCAGTACAGTTTGGGGGACTATAACTCGGCTCACACCACGAGCTTTGCTCTTCCTCTCGTCACATAGAACCAACTCGACTCACACCATGGATGACCACTAGGTAACACTTCAAAACATACTTATGAACATCATAAACATGGTACGCATACATACATGCACTCATACACAAACTCATACATGCTGACATACATGAATCCATGCATGAAGCATAGATGAAACTCATACATTCGCTCAACACATTACCGAGCTACTCGAAACATTACCGAGCTACTCAAAACATTATCGAGTATACATGCTCAACACATTACCGAGCTACTCGAAATATTACCTAGTATACATTCACTCAACGAGTTACTCGAAATATTACCGAGTTACTCGAAACTTTACTGAGTTACTCGAAACATTACCGAGTATACATTCGCTCAGCACATTACCTAGCTACTCGAAACATTACCGAGTATACATTCGCTCAACACATTACCGAGCTACTCGAAACATTTCCGAGTATACATCCGCTTTACAAAATACCGAGATACTAAACATTTGGCCTCGACTCGAATATTAGAGTCGGCGTACAGGCGCACTCGGCCTACACTCAACATTTGGTCTATACTCAGCGCATTACCTAGCCGCTCAATTATCGAGTCCACTTTCAAAGCTAAACTTAGCTCACATACCGACTGACACACATATACAACAACGCATCACCTGCAAGCATTCAGGCTCATACACAGAATCATCTTCACTGAGGGACTACCCAAGCACAGATTTTCCACCGTCTTCCCTTCAGCATCCTACCTCGACCGAGGACTTGGGGGACTGATGGTACACCGAGCAAAACAAAAGACGAAAACAAAAGAGTTACTCGGTCAATGCACTTTGAAAGTCCTCAACCGAGGTAATCCACCTCAGTTAAGAACTTGGCGAACTTCTGTTTACACCATTTTAGACCAAGCAATAGACTTGTCAAGCACTACATTGGACCACGAAGAAAGCTCATCCAGAAGGCTCCAACGATCACACAAAGCTCACCATCAAGGTTCATGCCAGAAAAGCCCATTATTAGGCTCATGACCTAAACCCTAGCTCTTGCCTATATAAGATGCACTATCACCCTCATTTGGGGGAGCCCCTCTCTCTGACTAGAGAAACCTCTCTCTTTAGACTTTAGAGCTCTCACCTATCTCTACACCTACTTTCTCTCTCTAAAGGCTATAAGCCTATTATATCATGTACAAACAAACACTATTATACTAATGAGAATAGGGTAACACCGTGGACGTAGTCCGATTTGGGTGAACCACGTACATACTTGTGTTCTTGGGTCTTGTGCGGTCTTCCTACTCCTCGTTGGAACATTTTATGCTTCAACAAAGTCAATGTCTAAATTACTCCTACATAAAACCCAATTTCAACATTCAAATTTCAAATTATCAAACCTAAACAAAAAATCTCTAATCCTTATATTCCCAAACCAAAACCCTATATTCAATTTAGATTTAAAACTAAAATTAGAGAGTAATACTTTATGCTTTGAATATTTGAAAATGGAGAAACTCACCCCTAATTTCTTTTGAAGAAAATAAGATGAAGAAAGAATAATTGAGGGAGGCAATTACTTTTTCTGCAGTTTTTCTTCTGCTGGGAGTACATTAGAAAATAAAGAAAAATGGTGGATAAGGCTTAAAGAAAAACTAAATTAAAATGGGAGTGCTGTTCAAGCAGGAAGAGTGGAAGACAATGTCATTTTTTTTTTTTTCTGCAGTTTTTTCTTCTTTCCCGTGGACTGGAACTGGGAGGGAGTGTTGTAGTTTTACCTTTATAATTCAAGCAATTTTTTTTTTTTAATTAGGTAGGGCTAGAATTAATGGGAATCATTTAAGTCGGATGGGTTACAGCCCCTAGCCCAACACTGGCCCCGTCACTGACTCAGAAGGTGACAGATCAAAATGTCTTCTTTTAAACTCTTATGTAAAAATCAAAGAGCAAGAACACCTTAAAACTAAGGATTGCTGAGTGAAAATAAACTCTCAATAGGTTCATTGAGAGAAAGATGGATTCTTTAGGAGGCCTAGGCCTAGTACTCACTCTTTTAATCTTTCTGTGTTTGTTCCTTGTGCTAGTTCTCATCGAAATCCTTCGTAAGCTATGGTGGGCTCCAAATCGCGTACAGAAGCTGATGGCTTTGCAGGGCATCAATGGCCCTTCTTACAGATTCATCCATGGAAACACCAAAGAAATCTCCAACATGAGAAAGGAAGTCATGGGCGAGCCCAAAAGTTTGTCACATGACATACTTTCTGTAGTTCATCCTCACATGCACACATGGACCAAGACATATGGTAACAAGCAATTATCCGTATCTCAATATTTTTGCTAACTATTGTTTTATGAATTGGTGTCTGAAGATAAATTTAATTTGATCCCAGGGAAGAATTATCTCCAGTGGCATGGTTCTCAGGCTCAGTTCGTTATTACAGAACCGGAGATGTGTAAAGAGATATTGAGTAACAAAGATAAAACTTATCACAAAGCAGAGCACTCCGACTTCTGGTGGAAGAAGTTATTCGGAGATGGCATTGCGGCAACAAACGAAGCTGAAAAATGGGCAAAGTTGCGAAAGCTGTCCAACCATGCCTTTCATGGAGAGAGTTTAAAAGTAAGTTTTGTCAGTTACCGTTCTTATTTCTGCCCAATTTTTTTTTTTCGTATTACGAGTCGTGTCCCGTCGGGTGTAAACAGTTCTTGCGTGTGAAGCTGAAAACCTTTTAATGGTAAGCTTGCTAATATTAGCATGATGATCGTATTGTCTTACAATCTTACTAGAGTATGATTCCCGAAATGGTAGCGAGTGCTGAGACAATGCTTGAAAGGTGGAAACATTATGAAGCGAAAGAGACAGAGGTGTTTGAAGAGCTCAGGTTGTTTACTTCAGAAGTGATTGCCAGAACTGCGTTTGGCAGTAGTTACATAGAAGGAAAGGAAATTTTTGACAAGTTGATGAAATTAGGCTTCCTCATATGCAAAAATGATCTGACAGTCAGAATTCCTGCCATCTGGTAACTTGCATATATCATTTATGCTTGCTTTCCTTTTTCTTATGTACTTATATTAAATTTATTAATCTTTAATTCAATTTTTTTTGGATACTCAGAACCCTCAATTTGGACTCACCCTTAATTTGTAATTCAACATTGCAGTAAGTTTTTGAAAACCAGTGATGAGATTGAATCGGAGAAACTTGAGAAAGCAATAAATGGCTCGATAATAGAGATTATTAAGAAAAGGGAAGAGAAGGCAATGAAAGGAGGAGGGGAAGACAGTTTTGGAGCGATTTTCTTGGGTTGCTTGTAAAGGCTCATCATGATGAGAACGAAAATCAGAGGATTTCGGTGGATGAAATAATTGATGATTGCAAGACACTTTTCTTTGCAGGACAAGAAACTGTTAATGGCTTGCTTGCTTGGACTATCTTTCTTCTGGCGCGGCATACATATTGGCAAGAGGAGGCAAGGAAGGAGGTCATACAACTATTCGGAAAACAAGCGCCACATCCTGATGGCATTGCCAAAATGAAAACAGTAAGAAAATTAAAAAACACAATGAACGACTCATAGACCATGTCCTCTAATTAAGTTTCGAATCGTGTTTTATTATCTATTTTTTTTTTTCGTTTTCATGCAGATGAGTATGATCATCAATGAGTCTTTAAGGTTGTATCCCCCGGCAGGTTCTGTTGTAAGGAAAGTTGATAGAGAAGTTAGACTGGGAAAGATCATTGTTCCTTCTAATGTTGAATTGTTTATCTCAATCTTAGCACTTCATCATGATCCTCAAATTTGGGGAGCAGATGTGCAACTTTTCAAACCAGAGAGATTTTCGGAAGGGATTTCTAAAGCAAGTAACAACAACATAGGTGCATTTGTGCCTTTTGGATTCGGACCTCGAAATTGTGCAGGCTTGAATTTTGCTACCACTGAAGCTAAGATTGCTCTGTCGATGATTCTGCAACGTCACAGCTTCACTCTTTCCCCGGGCTATGTCCACTCGCCTCTGCTTTATATTACAATCAAGCCACAACATGGAGTTCAGGTAATGCTGCACTCACTCTGAACTGTGAATACCCGAACTGCAGATGATTGTTACACTTAGGTGCAAGTGATGAACCAGTTGTCGTGAATTGTTTCTAATTTAAACTACAAAGTTAGTGTACTCGTGTGATCGTCAGCTAGTAATTTGTATGGGGTGCACACCAGCCATATGCTTAGTAAAATGCCTGTGTTGAAGATTAGTCTCTGCCTGTTATCCACCTTTTTAAGTTATGAATACAACTCATTGAAAAGTTTAATTTCGCCCACAAAATAAGCAGAATGAAACCCGGAGATAACATCTCAACGAGAGAAACAAGAAAAATGAGTTGGCTGAGACTTGAGAGAGCCAGTGATCCACTGTTTCAAAAGATATGATGTGTCTTCTTGTTCCCTCTAATTCTCTTGGCTCATCAAAGTATTTCACAAAGTAAGGGACTCCCAACTCGCATGCTCTTTCTAGGAATCAAAGGCCCTTCTTGCAGACCGTTCCACGGAAACACCAAGGATATCCCAACTCCCAACTTCAAGTTTCAATATAATTAACCAGGAAATTCTTGCTTCAAAATTAAACACGTACTCTCCATTCACATGCGTTTTACTTTTTAATTCCATAATCATGGTTGTTTTTGTTCTTACATGATCTTTATTACCTGATTAGATTTTGATGAGGCAATTTAGAAGTGCATATAGATGCAAATTTTATTGACATAGTGAAAAAGGAGTTCGAACCTCGCAGGAGTATTTTATAGTCAGAGGTAAACTACATTCCAAATGGACACTAATTTACCCTTCAATTTAGTTCAAATGGGGATACTTTATGATATTTACCGAATATAATGAGAAGTATTGAAAATGCTTTCATTAGTGCAACTATTCTTGTAGATGGCAATAGAATTATACTGGAAATTGTAATAAATTCTAGTAAATCATACTTCTATTCTATTCTATACAAGGATAATTTATTATGTTCGAGTATGAGAAATCTCCTGTTAGGACTGTTAATTGATACGTACTAAATATAACTGAATCAAAATATAATTGGAAAGTGCTTCATATTGGTTTTTTCTTCTTCCCAGCTCTTCTTCTTTCTGATTACTTTCTTCATCTTTCCTTTTCCTTCTTCCACCCTTCAACATCACTTTATTTCTTGCATCATTTTTTCCAGAATCATCTTTCTTTTTGGCGGGTTGTCTTTTTCAACATCCGCCATCACTGTTATATGCTTCTTTTTATGAGTTGCTTCTTCCACCTTTCAACATCACTTTATTTTTTGCATCATTTTTTTCACAATCATCCTTCTTTTTTGGTGGGTTGTCTTTTTCAACATCCACCATCACTGTTTTGCTTTCCATGGGCAAGGGAATCTTTTTTTTTTTAATCAGCTATAGGCCAAGTAAGGACGAAAGATTGAAAGATAAGTGTGGCGTAGAAGAAAGAAAAGGATAGATGATGGAAGAAGGAAGAAGGAAGAAGGAAAAGGAAAGATGAAGAAAATAATAAGAAAGAAGAGATGTTCGTGTCTATTAGGGGTGGGCACGAATCCGTTAAAACCGCTAACCGATTCGATTGAAATCGTTATTTATCCAACGGTTTAGGTTTGACCGGATAAAAGTCAAACGGTTTGAGAATCCAAACCGTTCCGTTATTAACGGTTTGGATTTGGATTTTAATTTTGGAAATCCGTTAAATCCAAACCGAACCGTTAAGGAATATATTAATTTTTATTAATGTGTAAATCTATTATTAATACAAAGTAAAAATAATAAAAATAAAAGAATACCTAGATATACCCATATAATTATATATATACTTATCTAAGAGTATAATAAAATATTATTAAATAGTTTGTGTGTTTGATAAATCTTAGTATAATGATAATGTTTGCAATTCAATACTTAGCAAGCTTAATACGTAAAATTTTGAATATTGAGTATTGATTTTTTTTTTGTATTGTTGTTTTTTCTATATCCTTATTTTTTTTACTCCTTAACGGTTTTAAACCGTTTCGATCCAAACCGAACCGTTAGTAACGGTTTGGATTGAAACGATTTTATTTTTAATTTTAGAAAATCCAAACCGTATCGAACCGTTAAGATTTTAACGGTTTGGATTTGGATATTGTCAATATCCGTATCGAACCGTACCGTGCCCACCCTTAGTGTCTATAATATTAGTGTAGCATAATTTGGAGTTTTCGTTCGGTTGTTTGCTTCTGAAAGAGCTGGTATCCGAGTGTTTAAGCGTGGGTCTCTTTGTTGTTTTCTAATGCAATGAATGTGGTATTCAATTGACTAATGCGAATGCGAAAAAAGCTGAAAGTTTTGGGCCACGGTGTCGCGGTCCTATCCTATATGAGTTGCTCTAGTTGACTTGGTATTTTAGCTGCCTTCAAAATAGGCGTGTCATTAGTAGAAACTGTTACTAGACAGAGTTAGAAAGTAAAATGTCATGATATATTCTAGTTATCAAAATCAGACTTGAAAAACCCGATTGTATAGGGAGAGAGGGGGAGTACAAACACTTAGAAAGTAAAACGCTTGAATATTAGAGCGAGAAATGAAATTACAAGCGCAAATAGTAAACCATCTCTAGACTAGCCATGAGTTGGCGAGCTTGTTCGAGAGACCATCAACTAAAAGAACATCTGCTAGAAATCATGTCATAGGTTGGCAGAGCAATAGGAATGACAAGATGATGTTTGGGAGTAGAAGTGTGAAGGTCTTAAAAGCTAGGTTGAGGCAATCGAAATAAGAGTGTTAGGTGGCCTTCAAAATGAGATGTGAAAGCAAGTTAGGATGAAGTATGGTGTTTGGCACGAAAAGTCGGTTCCCTAACCGGAGTGCCCCATCCTTGGAGATTCTGTAGCCCTATTGTTCTCCAGCATTAAACTTTTGGAGTCATAGCTGGATAGAACTGACTCGTCCCGGATAGAACTGACTTATCCATAAGATTTTCGGCTTAAGGTGTCGGCTACAGAGTTGACTCGCTCCTGGCGGTATTCGATGGTGCAGTCATAGCCTCTTAAGAGTTCCGCCCATCACCTTTGCCTTAAGTTGAGGTCACTTTTGTGTCATCAAATACTTTAGGCTCTAGTGATCAGTGTAGATTCAGAAAGTTTCTCCGTAGAGATAGTGTCGCCAAATCTTCAGTGCAAAGATCACCGCCGCTATCTCCAGATTGTGGGTAAGGTAGTTCATCTCGTGTCATTTCAGCTATCAAGACGCATAAGCTATTACCCGTTGGTTTTGGATCATAACGCATCCAAGTCCTTGAAGTGAAGCGTCGTTGTAAATCTCAAATGGTTGGTTGGGCTCTGGTGGTACTAAAACTAGTGCGGTGGTGAGTCGCTCCTTCAGAGTCTAAAAACTTCTCTCGAAGTCTTAACTCCAAATAAAATGTACCCCTTTTGGGTTAATTTTGTAAGAGGAAGGGCTAGGATTGAGAAATATTTTACAAAACTTCGGTAATAACCAACCAGGCCCAAGAAGCTACATATGTCACTAACACTATTGGGTCATTCCCAATTCTGAACAGCTTCAAACTTTTTCGAATACACAACGATTCCTTCTGCTGAAATTATAAGGCCTAAGAACCCTATTTGATCCAGCCAGAATTGGCATTTCTCGAATTTGGTGAATAACTTATCCCGCCTCAGTTTACCCAAAACCAATCTCATGTGCTTATCATGCTCCCGCAAACCCTTGGAGTAGATTAGTATGTCATCAATGAACATAATAACAAAGCGGTCCAAATAGGGTGGTCGAAAAACTCTGTTCATCAAGGCTATGAAGGCAGCTGGAGCATTAGTTAGCCCAAAAGGCATAACCCAAAATTCATAGTGACCATAACGTGTCAGGAAAGCCGTCTTTGGAATGTCTTCATCTTTGATCCTTAACTGATGATAGCTTGACCATAGGTCAATCTTGGAAAACACTCGTGCCCCCTTCAACTGGTCAAAAAGATCATCAATGCATGGCAAGGGGTAACGATTCTTAACAGTTACCTGGTTGAGTCGGTGATAGTCTATGCACAGTCTCAGAGATCCATCTTTCTTCTTCACAATTAACACTGGCGCTCCCCATGGGGAGGTGCTTGGTTGAATAAAGCCCCTCTCCAACAATTCTTAGAGTTGTGATTTAAGTTCTCGCAATTCAACCTGGGCCATTCTATAAGAAGCTAGGAAGATAGGGCCAGTACCTAGTAATAGATCCGTGGTGAATTCAATCTCGCGTGCTGGTGGGGTAGCCCAGGTAGGTCTTTTGGAAAGATGACAATGAATTCCATCACCACTGGAACATCTTGTATTTTAACTATTTGTTGGTCGGAGGTAACTACAGGAGCCAAATAGCCCTAACACCCCTTCCTCAACAACTTTTATGCCCTGAATGCAGAGATGATGCCAATCTTCCCTCTTCGGCGAAGGTTAAAATAGCAAGTCCCGTTCGATTAAAAGTCATGACTTTTTCTCTACATTCCACAACGATATGGTGTTGTGATAACCAATCCATACCCAGGATTACGTCAAAGTTGACGGCCCCCAAGGGTATGAAATCTACCAATAGTAACTCTCCTTCAACGAAAACAGGGCAGTTCTTGTACTCGTAAGAGACAAGGTAGACTTCTCCTTTCGGAAGGGCCACACTTAATAGGGACTCAAGTGGGGTGGAGAATAGCTCTGCTTGTTGAGCAAACGATACACTACGGAATTGGTAGCACCAAGGTCTATTAAAACTAAGGCAGGTAAACCACATATAGATAACGTACCAACAATCACATCAGGGTTGTTCCTCCTGCTACTAAGGTTGAAAATGCGTCTGGTGGCTCTGCTTCTAATCTGACCGCCTCGGTTCCCTTGGCCTCGTGCTCCTCGTCCGACTTCCTTGTTATAACACCCCGAACTTTTAATAAATTGTAAATTCGAAAATTTAATGTGAAATGACCATTTTTGACAGGACCCATCCCAATACCCCTGGGATTAGTGCGGGATGACCCTGCTCCCGTCTGACACGAAGTGTCAGACAAGGGATATTTCCAACCTTTGCCCTCCCAGGCTATCAGAGTACGCCAGGATCCGGAGGAGGTATGTGATATCTCGGTCTCTGCTACAGTCTACATCTGATGTTAACCTGAAGGGCATTAAAAGCTGTGAGTGGACAAAACAAAAGTTTATAAAAACATTTCATAAGAAGACATTTGTACCCTTCACTAAAAAGCATGCATGCATTTGAAAACCATTTATCCGAAATAAACCATATGTGGGAACTAAGCCCAAAACCAAGATCGAAAGAACCATAATGAAAACGACCATACGGGCCACTGCCCAAATCCATAAGGGACTCGGCTCGAATCATAAGAAACCAAGTACACGAGCCCCTGCTCAAATCTTGTATCCACATATCATATATCATATTTATATAGCATACATCATATATACATATAATTCACACAACCAAGCCTGTCACGGTTTCCAAAGCTACACGCGTGCTACCCAGGTCTCAATCCGAGTCTTCTCAAAGTCAAGATCAATGTCCGCAGACCACTGACCCTACCCGAGGTAATAGTAATCATAGCCTTTCTGAGAGTAAGGAACCCAACTGGGGGGTGGCTCCACTCAATCGGTGCTCCGTGACTACTCCGGGGTCCACCCAGGCCAACGACCCTCCCCGGAGGAGATAATAGAAGTAAAGGAAGGTATATGAATACATATATATACATAACATAAACATTCATGCCCGGTTCCCTTGAACCGTCATGATCCATAACAAGGGTTCATGCCGGTCCCCATAATCTGTCATGAACCATGATACCATAACAAGGGTTCATGCCGGTTCCCATAAACCGTCATGAACCGGGAAATCCATTTAAGGTTCCCCGATCTGAAATCAAAACCGTAAAGTAGCTTGGGTCTCGTGCCCGAACATAAGACATCAGTTGGGCACCGTGCCCGATATCTGAGGTCATATGCCCAAGATAAAACCAAATGGGTCTCATACCCGAGTTTACCCTTTTAGAAATCCAAAACCTTTTCATTAAAACCAATAAAGAAATACCGACCCGTATAGGGCCGAAACCTCGAAATACGTGCCTATACGTAACCACATACAAATGCACTCATGGCATCACAAACAAGTATTTAAAACATATAATAAACATTTATGCATGCACCAATTTAGAAAACAAGGTCCACTCACAGACCGTCCGAGCTGCCGCCTCGATTTGAGTGTCATAGGCTCTCCCGAGCCAATCGCTATCACCGGGACTCCCAAACCTGTCCAAATTTTAATAGAAGGTTACTAACTACTTAATTAACCTCCTACCAAAGCCCCATAATTTTCTCGAACTTTTAACTATTTTTAAAGTCGATCCTAAACCTTCCGATGCCCCAAAACATATCGAGACAGTGTCTGATCGACACGAAACCAGTCCCAAAATGTTCGTTACATCGAATAGATGATTTCACATGTTGGAAACATCCTCAAATTCTTCCCCACGCGCCCGTACGCGCCGCCTGAAGTGGCTGCGCGTGGGCTTCACGCGCCTGCTACAGTACCCGTATTCAACCTCGCGCAGCCGGTCCGGTCCAACCCCTAGAACTGGACCGGCGTAACCGGTCCAAGCCCCTACAACCCGTATTTTTCGTCCGTTTCAACTCTAATCAATCCTAATCTTCATATCTCGACCCTAGAAACCTAAATCAATTAATTAGAACTCCTAAAACACCCAAAATCCGACCGGTCCAATTCTTCCTCACGGTTCGAATTTTCCAAAACTCACCCCAGGGTTCCTTAACGTCTAACCACCCTCAAAACTTTTCTAACAACTCCCTAGAAACCTATTTAACTCAAACCAATCGTCCAAATCGACCCATAACAACAGAAATGAAAAATGGATTGAAATCGGTTAAAACCGATACCTGTGCACGGTTTCCTCCATCGCCGTCCACGGCGGCTCTGCCTGGCCAGCCACCACGTTCACCTGGTCCTCCTCTTCCACTCTCTCGCTCTCTGGCTTCTCATCATGATCCAATGGATGGGTTGTGGTTTAAGGGGGAGGGTGAGATCGGGTTGTGTTAGGGTGTGTGTGTGTTTGAAATGAAGAAAAGGAAATGAACGGTGCATGAAGGGAAAATGGTGTCCATTGGATGGGTGACACTTGTCACCCATCCATTGGGCATCAGGACAAATATCTGGGCCCACTAGAGTCCAAAAGTGAACTCGTCTCGTAATTTGTGCAATAGTGCACTCGAACTTCCGTGAACCGTAACTTCGCCGTCGAACGTTCGAATTCGATGTGCCGTCTGTCTACGGATTTGTATCGTCCTTATCTACATAACGGTCCTTGGCCCTCGGTCATCGGACATCCCGGTCAAAAAGTCAACATTTGACCCTTTTAACCAAAATTACCAAAATGCCCCTAAACTTCCGAATGTCATAACTTCTTCCTCGAACGTCGGAATTGAACGTGCCACCTGTCTATGAACTCGTGACGTCACGAACTACGTCACGATCATCGGTCAAAGTCCATTTGACCGCCCGAATGAAAAGTCAACATTTTACCCACGCTAGGGGCAAAACGGTCATTTCGCATCGTTCGTCCGATTTCACTCAACTAATCACCGATTAACCTCACTAATCGTGATTATTTACTAATCTAATCTAGGAATTTGGGACGGGTCGTTACAACCTTTTCTCCTTAATTAATTTCGTCCTCGAAATTCCAACCGACCTAATCTAACCGTTTTCCCTCCTTAATTAGTTCCGTTCTTGAAACTCCAACTATTCTGATTCCATATCCACCTCGTGGAAAGTACAATTGACCTCACGACACGTGTACCCTCGTACACCAACTAACCAGAACAAAACTCGTCTGCTCCCAGACGTACCACTAACACTCACGTCACATCGACTACACTCGACCACGTCGAATAACAGTAGTCATACGCTCTGTATTGACACTACTTGTCAATCCTACCATTTTGTTGACACAACCAACTCGACGGTTCATTTCTCAATCACCAACCTATCCTGATGTCTACTCCCGCTGGGAGTCACCAACTCTCACTAACCGATCCACGTTGACACCTTCGACAATCTGTCACCACTTGACAGTCGCCAGTCGAAAACTGACACTATACTTACATGTGGTTACACCGACCAACAACTCACTCAACCTGAGTATACGTATACCAACAAAACACTCGACATGCGTGTAACTGGACCCCTCAGAAATACTATGACCCAATGCACAGTATTCAATGTCCTGTCCACGTCCTCAACTAATCCAATGGTATCAGAACCAATCCGACTACCAACACGCTCACCAACGTACTACCGGTATAACCTATATACCGTCACCTGACACGACAAGTACACCCAGTATCGTACCTTAAACAACGTACAACGTCCTTACATCTACCCATCTGATAGGACCCGCCCCGATCCCACGGGGACCACAAGGGGACGTGCCCTGCTCCCCTCTGACACCCAAAATAACATACCAATTTTAACCTCAAATGTTCAAATTAATAAATAACCAAATAAATTTATACATCAAATCCAAATTTAACAAATGTCAGACAAGGGATGAAAACCAAATTACAAATTGCGAGCACGACTCTAAAATAATCCTGCGGGTTAAACCACCCGACAGGGGTTCAGATACGCAGAAGTAGATCTATGCCTCAGCCTCAGGATCCTCCTCTACCGCAGTAGCACATCCTGGAGGGGTTACCAAAACATTAAGGGTGAGTGGGCCGAAACTCAAGTTTATAAAAACAGTTTAATAAGTAAAACATATAATTTACCCCTCCGTTTTCCAAACATGCATGTATCAGAATTTAAAACCATAAATCATATAATATGAATCATAAGGCATGTAATAAAACCATAAACATAATGATAGCCACTGCACTATACACTCCAATCCTGACATCCCCGATGTCTGACGTCCCTGACGTCCAATAAGGTCCTAGTCCCAAGGCTACGCGTGCCACTCGGGGTCTCAATCCCGAACCCTGTCCGGGTACGACATCTCAAATGCCTAGCGTCCTAGACGCTCAACGTCCCCGACGTCAAATAAGCAATCCTGCTCCTGAGTCATTTTACGGTCCGGTTCCTCCATAGAATGACCCATCGCAGGCAATGCGCCGTGACCACTCCGGGGGTACCACATCCGGAGGAGATAGTATCACAAGAATGGATCTATACAGTGCAGTACCAAATACATTTTATTGATATCCACATGCAAAACATATATACATAGATAAAATCCAAACCAATCTTTAAGTTTCACCAAAACGGGTCTCAAACCCAAATACCGTGAAACGTGCCATAATCATAATTTCAATATCATCAAAACCGTTTCTTGATTCCAGCATGTGAATATATAAGTAAATCAGAAAACATTTAAGCATGCAAGGGTTTAATGAAATCTGGCCCACTCACAGTACGATCCCGGGGTGAATCTGCGCGTACGGACCTATACCGGGATTATCGTACAATTCCTGTTAGTCCAAATCACACGTAAGGGTCACTACAAGTCTTAAATATTTAACCAAAAAGTCCGAAACAGAAACTGGCTCAGGGAACCCGTCCAACACGTTTCCCCAGACAACCGGCCCTAAACTGACCCTCCAAACTATCTCAGATCAACATGGTTAATTCATCAAAAATGTTCAGAATGATGAGAGAAACAAAATACATGTTGATCGTGATCAGAGATAAGGCCCAACGCGCCCTCACTCGCCGCCTAAAGTGGTTGCGCGTGAAAGTCACGCGCCTGACACTGTAGCTGCTACAGTGTCACCTTCCTTACCCGAATGTCTATAATACGGGCTTGCCACCCGCGGCTTGACCCAGTTGATTACCCATCAATTCCTACTCGATTTCAATCCAATTTGATCCTAACATGTTAAACAATCATCTAATTTAAGTTCTGAGTCATTAATTAGCCAAATCAAATCCTTAAATGGCCCTTCGACCCGTGATCATCCAAACGGGTTGATCACCCCAACTCACTAGTTTCCAAACCATTCTCCAATTAACTTCACAGGAAGCGTAATAGGATCAAAACGAACTAAAATGAATGATCAATTGGGCATGAAAGTACCTGGAGGTTGTCGTCCCAAGCTCTGCAACTTCTCTGAAAACGGCAACCTCTGTCCTAGATCAACCGTGGCTGATTCCCTTCGAACTTGACGTGGTTGAGCTCCTGATGCTCCCAGAAGACTAAACTAGGCCCTGGTTCAGTCCATCAAGCACCAGAAATTGAAAACCCGATTTCCTTCCAAATTTTCCCGAAATGGTTTCTCTCTGGTTCTTCACCAATTCTCAGTTCTTTCAACGGCAGAGTGAAGCTTACTCACATCCTACTCAGTTTTAAACAACTTAAGCCGTCCCAGAGGCTCGTGGAAGTCCAATCTGTCCACTGAGATTTGTTCCCCGAAAAGCTTCGATCGAAATTAAACAATGTGGCCGTGCTGGGTGGATGAATCAGACCACGTTTGATGCTTCCAAAAGCTTTAAACAATCCATACTTTCCAGCACACACTTGCATAAACAATTGGCACTCAGAACCACCGCACATGGTGGTGCCGCCCATGTTCCCCCACGGTTGCTACAGTAACCAGGGGTAAAATGACCAAAATGCCCCTAGTTCAAAAATTACCAAAATGCCCCTCACTTTCCAGGCCCGTAACTCAGCCATCCGAAGTCCGATTTCAACGTGCCGCCTGTCAACAGACTCAGGGCATCGAGACCTACCTAACGGTCCTCGAGTCGTGTGAAAATTAGTTGCCAAACGAAAAGTCAACATTTTCGCCCCCATCGTCCAAATTACGGTAATGCCCCTGAACTTCCGATAGTCATAACTTTTTCCCTGATCGTCCGAATTGGAAGTGCCACCTGTCTATGAACTCGTGACGTCCCGAACTACGTCACGGTCATTGGTCAAAGTCCGTTTGACCCACCAATCAAAAAGTCAACAAATTGAGCAATACAATTCACAAGGGTAAAAACGTCAATCCATACATTAATTTACAATATTGAAATCCTCGAATTTCCGGGGCGTTACAACCTTCCCCCCTTAAGAAATTTCGGGACGAAATTTCAAAGAAACAAATAAGGAAATTGTTCTCGCATCTGAGCCTCGGGCTCCCACGTGGCTTCTTCCACATTCTGGTTTCTCCAGAGAATCTTCACGAGAGGGATCGTCTTCCGACGTAGTACCTTGTCCTTCCGATCCAAAATCTGAACTGGTTGTTCATCAAAGCTCAAATCCTCTCGGAGCTCGATAGGTTGTTCCTCCAGTACATGAGAAGCATCATGTACGTACTTCTGCAGCATCGATATGTGGAAAACATCGTGAACTCTAGAAAGTTCTGGAGGTAGCGCCAATCTGTAAGCAACCCTGCCAATCCTCTCCACGATCTCATACGGTCCGATAAAACGCGGACTCAGTTTCCCCCGTCGACCAAAACGGATAATCCCTTTCCACAGAGATAACTTCAGGAAGACAAAATCTCCCACTTCAAATTCCAAGTCTCGAATTCGTCGATCGGCATAACTCTTTTGGCGATCCTGTGCCGCCTTCAATCTTTCCTTGATAACACGAACAGTTTCCAGGGTTAAATCCATCAATTCCGGCCCTACAGCCACTCGTTCCCCTATCTCCATCCAGCAGATAGGTGTCCTGCACTGTCGACCATACAGTGCCTCATAGGGTGCCATCCCGATGCTTGCCTGATAGTTGTTGTTGTAAGCGAATTCCATCAATGGCAAATGAGTATCCCATGAATCCTGAAACTGTAGTACACAATACCTCATCATGTTCTCCAGGGTCTAATTGGTCCTTTCAGACTGTCCATCGGTCTGTGGGTGGAAAGCAGTACTGAAACGTAGGGTTGTTCCCAAAGTAGTTTGCAAACTCCGCCAGAACCTGGAAGTGAAACGCGGATCACGATCAAACACGATTGACTCTGGCGTACCATGCAATCGTATGATTTCCTTTACGAACAATTGGGCTAGTCGGTTAGGTTTATAAGTCTCCTGAACGGGCAGAAAATGGGCTGACTTGGTTAACCGGTCCACGATCACCCACACTCCGTCAACTCCACTCTGAGTCCTTGGTAACTTAAAGACGAAGTCCATGGTGATGTGATCCCACTTCCACTCGGGAATCGGAAGTGGCTGCATAGCCCCATAAGGTCTCTGCCGCTCCGCCTTAACCTGCTGACAGGTTAAGCATCTGCTCACGAACTCTGCAATATCCTTCTTCATTCCTGGCCACCAATAATGGCTTCGGAGGGTACGGTACATCTTTGTACCTCCCGGATGCATAGCATAAGCCGAACTATGGGCCTCCTCAAGAATCTCGGCCTGTAACTCTGCCACTGCAGGTACACATAAACGGCCCAACTTCACAAGTGCTCCATCATCTCGGATGGTAAAATCCTGTCTCCCATCCGCGTCGACCTCAATCCTGTAAATACAGAGTATCGGATCCTGAAGTTGTGCTTCGATGATCCGATCAATCAACACTGGTCGTACATGAAAGCTGGCCAACAAAGCTCCATGCTCATCCGTATCCAAAATAACTCCCGCCTTCCGGAGTTCCACCAGCAAAGGAAGATACACCATCCCCAAGTGTGCAACTGATCCTGCTGACTTCCTACTGAGTGCATCTGCTACCACGTTGGCCTTACCCGGATGGTACTCAATTGTATAGTCATAATCCTTCAGCAGCTTTAACCATCTCCGTTGTCTCATGTTAAGCTCCTTCTGAGTGAATAGGTACTTTAGGCTCTGGTGGTCGGTGTATATCCGGCACGTTGCGCCAAATAGGTAATGTCTCCAAATTTTTAGGGCATGAACCACCGATGCCAACTCCAAATCATGGGTAGGGTAGTTCAACTCATGAGTCTTTAGCTGCCGGGATGCGTAGGCGATAACCTTACTAGTCTGCATCAACATGCAACCCAAACCTTGTAGCGATGCGTCACTAAAGACTACGAACTCTCCACTGTCATCCGGCAATGCAAGGACAGGTGCAGTGGTCAATCGATCCTTCAACTCTTGAAAACTCTGATCACACTGCTCGTCCCAAATAAACTTTACTCCCTTCCGAGTCAATCGAGTCAACGGTGCAGCAATTTTGGAGAAACCCTCCACGAATCTCCGGTAGTAACCTGCTAACCCGACAAAACTCCGCACCTCCGTTACCGTTGTCGGTCTAGCCCAGTTAGTCACCGCCTCTGTTTTCTGGGGATCCACGCTAATCCCATCCGTTGATATCACATGTCCCAGAAAACCAATACTGCTCAGCCAAAACTGACACTTGCTCAGCTTGGCGTACAACTGTTCCTGTCTCAACTTCTCCAACACCAACCGTAGATGTTCTTCATGTGCTCGGGCACTCCTTGAGTACACCAAGATATCATCGATGAACACAATCACGAACTTATCCAAGTAGGGTCCGAGGACCCGGTTCATCAGATCCATGAATGCTGCCGGAGCATTCGTCAAGCCGAAAGGCATCCCAAGGAACTCGTAGTGTCCGTAACGGGTTCGAAAAATAGTTTTCGGAATATCCTCCTCCGAAATCCTTAGTTGGTGATACCCAGACCGCAAATCAATCTTCGAGAAGCACTGTGCTCCCCGCAACTGGTCAAAAAGGTCATCGATCCTGGGTAGAGGATACTGGTTCCTTAGTGTCACCCTGTTGAGTTATTGATAGTCAATGCACAAACGGAGACTCCCTTCCTTATTCTTCACGAACAACATCGGTGCTCCCCATGGTGAAGTACTCGGTCGGACGTATCCCAAATCCACCAACTCCTGCAACTGAGTTTTGAGTTCTCGTAACTCGGCCGGCGCCATCCGGTATGGTGCCTGGGATATAGGGTCGGGTACCGGGGAGAAGTTCAATTGTAAACTCGATCTCACCGCGATGGTGGTAATCCAGGTAAGTCTTCCGGGAACACATCTGGAAACTCACGTACCACCGGTATCCTCGTCGATACCCGGAGTATCAACCTGCTCCGACACGACATGCGCCAGATAACCCTGGCATCCCTTCCGTAGAGTTTGGTAGCAGTAAGTGAAGAAATCACTTCAGGAGGGCGAACCATCACGCTCCCCCTGAAAGATAATCTCCGGCAAGACCCGGACTTTGCAGAATCACTTGCCTGCTACAACCATCGATGAGCGACCCATGCTCCGATAGCCAATCCATTCCCAAGATTACATCGAAGTCGTGGATATCCAGGATAATTAAGTCCACTGGAAAATCCACATCCTCAATCTCTCAGCCGGGCACCTCCGAATCCACCTGATTCACAAGGTACACGATGGCCCATCGGGGTGCCAACACCCATCTCGTAATCTAAGGCTGATACCACACAATCAAGCATACCAGCACAACTCCTCGAAATCAAAGAGAATGTGTAGCCCCCGCATCCATCAATACATGTACAAGAAAGTTTGAGATATGTAGTGTACCTGTAACCACGCCTGGGGTTGGTCCCTCGCCTGCTGCTGGGTCATTGCAAACAACTGGGCCCTAGGCCCTCCATTCCGTCCGCGCCCCGCGCGCAGCCATGCCCAGCACCACGGTCACCTCCCTGACCTCGAGCCTCCGTTAGTGTGGGGCAGCCGTGCTCCTGCACCACACTAGAGCCCCCAGCGTCGTTGTTCTTGGACAACATCGGGAAATCACAGGCATAGTGGCCCTCTTCTCCGCAAGCAAAAAAGTTACTAGCCTCGGCCTGGTCCGAATGCCCCACTAGAAGCACCGCTCCAAGATGAACGCTACCCAGAGTTGAATCGATGATCCTCTGCCCTGAGAGCCCACCTGACCAGCCACGACCCTTAAAGGATGAGGGTGCTCCCCTGTAGCCTCCTCCCTTATTGTTCTTCTGGCCTGATGGCCCACGGTGTGGGCGATCCTGACGTCGCCCCTCGCCCGAAGGCTGTCGTGTCTGGTGTGCCGCTAGACTGGCCTCGACACGCACCGCAGCGTCGACCATATCTCTCAGAGAAGCATGAGTGGCAGCAGTCACACTTGCCCGGATCTCCCCTCGGAGTCCAAGCTCAAACCTCTGCATTTTTCTTCCTCCGTGCTTACGAAATATGCAGCGAACCGGAAAAGTTTCCCAAAAGTCTGCTCGTAGTCCGCAACGGACATATCCCCCTGCTCCAACCGCAGGAACTCTGCCTCCCGTGCCGCGCGAAACGATCGCGGGTAATACTGATCCAGGAATCGGGAACGGAAGACCTCCCAGGTAGTGGTGTGGATAGACCATCCAGACATTTCAAGGCCGTGCCACCACTGATAGGCTCCTCCTTCCAGTAAGAAGGCCGCCAAGGTCACCCGCTCGCCCGGAGGGCAGTGCATCACAGTGAAGATCCTTTCCCACTTGGTGATCCATTCATGAGCATCTTCGGGGTTTGATCCCCCGTTGAAAGGAGTGGCTCCCAAACGTTGAGCCCGCTCAATACTTGCGCATTCCATTTCCCTTTCCAGATCCTCGTCAGTTCGTGTATGAGGAATCCTCCTTGGAGGCATAACCAACTGTCAAGAGGCATAGATCAGATAACATTATCCTTAAACTCGAAAAGTAACTAGTACTAATCGCTAGTCTAGCATGCTGACCACAACTTAGTGCTCTGATACCAAGCTGACAGGACCCGCCCCGATCCCACGGGGACCACAAGGGGACGTGCCCTGCTCCCTTCTGACACCCAAAATAACATACCAATTTTAACCTCAAATGTTCAAATTAATAAATAACCAAATAAAGTTATACATCAAATCCAAATTTAACAGATGTTAGACAAGGGATGAAAACCAAATTACAAATTGCAAGCACGACTCTAAAATAATCCTGCGGGTCAAACCACCCGACAGGGATTCAGATACGCAAAAGTAGATCTTTGCCTCAGCCTCAGGATCCTCCTCTACCTCAGTAGCACAGCCTGGAGGGGTTACCAAAACATTAAGGGTGAGTGGGCCGAAACTCAAGTTTATAAAAACAGTTTAATAAGTAAAACATATAATTTACCCCTCTGTTTTCCAAACATGCATGCATCAGAATTTAAAACCATAAATCATATAATATGAATCATAAGGCATGTAATAAAACCATAAACATAATGATAGCCACTGCACTATACACTCAAATCCTGACATCCCCGATATCTGACGTCCCTGACGTCCAATAAGGTCACAGTCCCAAGGCTACGCATGCCACACGGGGTCTCAATCCCGAATCCAATCCCCGAACCCTGTCCGGGTACGGCATCTCAAATGCCTAGCGTCCTAGACGCTCGACGTCCCTGACGTCAAATAAGCAATCCTGCTCCTGAGTCATTTTACGGTCTGGTTCCTCCGTAGAATGACCCATCGCAGGCAATGCGCCGTGACCACTTCCGGGGTACCACATCCGGAGGAGATAGTATCACAAGAATGGATCTATACAATGCAGTACCAAATAAATTTTATTGATATCCACATGCAAAACATATATACATAGATAAAATCCAAACCAATCTTTAAGTTTCACCAAAACAGGTCTCAAACCCAAATACCGTGAAACGTGTCATAATCATAATTTCAATATCATCAAAACCGTTTCTTGATTCCAGCATGTGAATATATAAGTAAAGCAGAAAACATTTAAGCATGCAAGGGTTCAATGAAATCGGGCCCACTCACAGTACGATCCCGCGGTGAATCTGCGCGTACGGACCTGTACCGGGATTATCGTACAATTCCTGTTAGTCCAAATCACACGTAAGGGTCACTACAAGTCTTAAACATTTAACCAAAAAGTACGAAATAGAAACCGGCTCGGGGAACCCGTCCAACACGTTTCCCGAGACAACCGGCCCTAAACTGACCCTCCAAACTATCTCAGATCAACATGGTTAATTCATCAAAAATGTTCAGAATGATGAGAGAAACAAAAGACATGTTGATCGTGATCAGAGATAAGGCCCAACGCGCCCTCACTGGCCGCCCAAAGTGGCTGCGCGTGAAAGTCACGCGCCTGACACTGTAGCTGCTACAGTGTCACCTTCCTTACCCCAATGTCTGTAATACGGGCCTGCCACCCGCGGCTTGACCCGGTTGATTACCCATAAATTCCTACTCGATTTCAATCCAATTTGATCCTAACATGTTAAACAATCATCTAATTTAAGTTCTGAGTCATTAATTAGCCAAATTAAATCCTTAAATGGCCCTACGACCCGTGATCATCCAAACGGGTTGATCACCCCAACTCACTGGTTTTCAAACCATTCTCCAATTAACTTCACAGGAAGCGTAATAGGATCAAAAAGAACTAAAATGAATGATCAATTGGGCATGAAAGTACCTGGAGGTTGTCGTCCCAAGCTCTGCAACTTCTCTGAAAACGGCAGCCTCTGTCCCAGCTCAACCGTGGCTGATTCCCTTCGAACTTGACGTGGTTGAGCTCCTGATGCTCCCAGAAGACTAAACCAGGCCCTGGTTCAGTCCAACAAGCACCAGAAATTGAAAACTCGATTTCCCTCCAAATTTTCCCGAAATGGTTTCTCTTTGGTTCTTCACCAATTCTCAGTTCTTTCAACGATAGAGTGAAGCTTACTCACATCCTACTCAGTTTTAAACAAATTAAGCCGTCCCAGAGGCTCGTGGAAGTCCAATCTGTCCACTGAGATTTGTTCCCCGAAAAGCTTCGATCGAAATTAAACAATGTGGCTGTGCTGGGTGGATGAATCAGACCACGTTTGATGCTTCCAAAAGCTTTAAACAATCCATACTTTCCAGCACACACTTGCATAAACAATTGGCACTCAGAACCACTGCACATGGTGGTGCCGCCCATGTTCCCCCGTGGTTGCTACAGTAACCAGGGGTAAAATGACCAAAATGCCCCTAGTTCAAAAATTACCAAAATGCCCCTCACTTTCCAGGCCCGTAACTCAGCCATCCGAAGTCCGATTTCAACGTGCCGCCTGTCAACGGACTCAGGGCATCGAGACCTACCTAACGGTCCTCGAGTCGTGTGAAAATTAGTTGCCAAACGAAAAGTCAACATTTTCGCCCTTATCGTGCAAATTACGGTAATGCCCCTGAACTTCCGATAGTCCTAACTTTTTCCCTGATCGCCTGAATTGGACGTGCCACCTGTCTATGAACTCGTGACGTCCCGAACTACATCACGGTCATTGGTCAAAGTCCGTTTGACCCACCAATCAAAAAGTCAACAAATTGAGCAATACAATTCACAAGGGTAAAAACGTCAATCCATACATTAATTTACAATATTGAAATCCTCGAATTTCCGGGGCGTTACACCATCAATCTACCCATCTGTCCAATCCAGCACTAAACAAATCAAAAACTCCGACCCATTATCCATTTCCAAATCCGAATTCACAATTTCGTAAGAAATCCCGAATCCAAAATCAGAACTCATATCCATCGTCGTATCCAAATCCGAATCCGAAATCATTATTCCGTAAGCTAGCATTTGGAATAACCATTCTGAACCCAAATCCATAAAGAAAATCCACTATCAAGCTCCAGAATCAAATCCTGAATCGTCACCCAGAATCCGATTCCAAAACCCAAATCCAGAAATCCTCTTTCAAGGTCCAAAATCAAATCCTGAATCGTCATCTAGAAATCTGATTCCAAAACTCGAAATATCGTTCACGTCTACCGAGACGTATCAAAACCGAACCTATCGGTTACCTGTTCAATTGATTACTACCTTACCATAAATGTCACGATCCAACATTGTCAGGACCCACCCCGGTTTCACCTCGAAACCCGAGGTAATTCCCGCTCCCGTCTGACTCCTCGACACAAAACTCAAGTAAACTCACTCACATTCTAACCAGTCAAACGCAGGAGTAATTAGACACAACGTCCCGAAGGTAGCATTTACAGAACATAGTACGAACATACAAGAAAATAAAACCGATAACTACACGCACACGGAAGCCTTTACCCTACTCTGGGAACCCTCACGTCACTTCTATGCCTCGGACACTGCCTCGACGTCAAGACCTCGCGCTAGCTCCACAACCTGGAGGGTAATTAAAACAGAAAATGTGAGTGGACCAGAAAGTACAAAAGTTTAAAAACCATTTTATAAGAAAACCGAGATAAACCCTCCGTTTTGAAACCACATGCATAACCAACAGTTATAAACACATTAACAAATGAATCATTATAAAACATCATAAGAAACAGAAACACTATAAAATACCGTAAGCAATCATAACATGAGTATCAGAAACCGTATCAAAACCATAATCCCCAAATCATCACTTTTCCGATCAAACCTGCTGGATCTATCCGAGTCTTTAAACTCCCGAGTCTTTAAACTCAATCCAGGCCTTAATCATATCCGAGTCTTTAAACTCCCGAGTCTTTAAACTCAAGGCCTACGGGGGGAAAATCAATATATCCGAGTCTTTAAACTCCCGAGTCTTTAAACTCAATCCGGGTCTTTAAACCCAATCCGGCCGGTCCCCGGGTCTTTAAACCCAATCCGGCCGGTCCCCCGTCACATATATCCGGGTCTTTAAACCCAATATCCAGATCCAGCAAATCCAATCCCAAAACCATTTTCCATTTTCATATCCAAACCCGAATCCGAAATCACTGGTCCAATGCCCTTCCCGGCATCCAGAACCGTCATTCCGAACCCAAATCCGGAAATCCACTTTTCAATCCTTTAAAACCGAATTCCAATTGTCAATTTCGATTTCAAAACCAAAACCTTGATTCTCAAAATCATGTTCCAAAATCCCTTGAAATCCCGAAAACATTTCCAAAATCACCCTTTTCTCGAAAAAGCGCGCCAAAACCGTCTTTTTCTCGAAAACGTGTAATAATGCAAAACCAACCAAACATATTCGATAAACATAAAATCATGATTAAAACCATAAAACAATTATAGAAAACAGTTATGCATGTTCGAGTTTAGAGAAAGGGTCCACTCACAGTACTGAGCCCTACTCGCGTCCCGTACGTCCAGCCCGTCCTCTCGGCTTCCTCGGGAAATCCCGATCCTGTCAAACACCGCCAAATTACGTTACCTAACACGTCTACGTAGGTTCACCTAAATTCCTTCAAAATTCCCCGGACCAAAGACTTAAAACCCCGGAACCCTACACATTCACCCTCGCGGAATTACACTCAAACGACTTCCGATTGACCCGAAACCAACTCCATTGAACTCACCCCTAACTCCTAGACCAAAAACCTTGTTGACCGTTTTCCCCCAGAACCGCCGCACGCGCCCCCCACGCGCCGCCCAAAGTGGCTGCGCGTGGCCCTCACGCGCCAGCTACAGTGTCACCCCCCCAACCTCGAGTGCACTGTGCTGAACCGGCCGCTGCAACTGGACCGGCGAGAGGCATTCTCCACCGTCCGGCCACCTTTTCCTTCCCTCTTTTCTCCGGCAGCTTCGTCCAGACACCACGAATCCATCCCTCAACTCCTCTAACCTCGACACAGCCCCGTCATCGTCGATTCAAGCTCGAACCAGACGGCCACTTTTCCCCTGTTTCACCATTCACCTGTTCCGGTAACCTCCCGTCACGGTGGCGATACTAGACTCACCCCACAACCTCACTGATCCACGTCCAACACCCCTAACCCTTCGACTCACCCCAGAAGTCCACGACTTTGGGTTTCGAAATTCACGGTCGAAACAGTGTAACAGAGACTCCTCTTCGCCTGAGCTCCGCCGTGTACGCCCCCGTCACGGCGACCATCACAACCCACTCCTAGGACCTCCCTGAACATCACCTCGACCTTCTAACCTCTCGACTCTCAGCCAAACCTCACGACTTTCCAAATGAAGTTTACGGGAAAAACAGAGTAAAGAGATCTCACCTTCGATTGCAGCTCCGCCGTGCGCACTGCCCCGCGTGCCACGGCGTTCGTTAGTCTCCCTGCAACCTCCTGCAGCTTCCCCTGCCTTGGTTTGAGTCACCTCACGGCGTAGCCACCACCTCGAACTCACGGCCTCCCTGTTTCCTTCAAACTTCTCCGCACCCCCGCCGTGCCGCCGTGCACAATTGAACCACCAAAACCCGATCAGCAACTCCCTTTCAATCTCCCGTTCCTCCCTCACTCACCACAAACTCGTCACCAGCCACGATAAATCCTCAATTCCTCCTCACAAGCTCACTCTGTTTCTCTGTGTTTGTCGAAGAACAGCCACGGGTAAGCACGAGTGCACCCCAATTATTTGGGCTGAGACCACACAGGATTCTTCCCAGAATCCTCTAGCCCCCTGCCAGGTGTCACCATCCACTCCACTCCTTATCCCACCTGGTGAAATCCCAGCCGCCCATTTCCTTCTTTCTGCACAAATCCCAATGTGCAGAAAGACTAAAATACCCTCCTGTTTTACTCATTTTTACGGTTTTACCAAAACCTTCCTAGACCCGTAACTCTCGCCTCGTAAGTCCGATGAATACGTGCCGCCTGTCATCGAACTCAGGACGACAAGAACTCTCTAACCATCCTAGGTCAACCTACCGAAACTCAATTATTCAAAAAGTCACCTATTCCCCCCTATTGTACTCAAATTACGGTCATGCCTCAACCTTCCGAACATCACAATTCCCTCCTCGGATGTCGGAATCAGGCGTGCCACCTGCCTACGGATTCGTAACGTCCTCCACTACGTCCTGGTCACCGGTCAACTCCCACTTGACCACCCCGAAATAAAAATCAACATTTCTGCCCGACCCAGGGGCAAAATCGTCATTCTAAGTTCCCGGACCCCTCGGGACCACCTAACCCTTGATTAACCTTACTAATCACCACCTTAATCATTCGACTAATCCCAATTCTCGGAACGGGTTGTTACAAACATCGTCTGCCACCAAGCAGAAAATGAGAAATTTCAGTCACCTAACTTCGATATACTCAACTCCACCTGATGACCCAAGATAAATCCCGGGTTCACCAACCAATACACGACCAGTGTACTAGTGGAAACTAACAACATCTACATCATCAACATCATCTACCATGGTAGAACCTGAGAAGTCACCCAAAATGACTTCGAAATACCCAATACCAATGCGGAAAACCCGCATTCCTCGTGTCACCTCAATCGCAAACTCTCGCGATTCCGAAATTCCAACCAGATTGGAAACAACATACTCGGACATCAACCACGTGTCCTCTAACCAATTTAACTCTATCTGAGATTCACTCTGGCGACCCACAGATACCAAAAATATACGTAACTCGATGGAGTCACATCTTGATTCGTGACTCACCGTCATTACAATCACCGGCACCAGCCCCAGCACCAGTACCAGTATCAGCATCCGCACACAGATATCGGTATCAGTATCATCACCTGCCAGCATCGGCACACAAGCATCCACACTAGCATCAGCACTGACACTAGCACACCGTGTGCAAATTGACAACTCTGGATCTCCGCTCACAACAGAGCGACGATCCCGTACCTCTACTCATATTGGAGAAACTCTGCCTCCCTCGTACCTGAAAACTCTGGGTACAGTCACCCTGATAACTCATACGAGAAAAGGAAAACGTCCCCTGAACGTCCCCGATTCCCCAACAACCGTAACTACAACCATCCTCGGTAGTAGTCCTGCCACAACTCGTGCAGACCTAACCACCAGATATAGCGATCTAGACTCCGCATCCAACGGAATCCATCGACCGTACCAACTACTCTGTATCCCCGCTCAGGCATTCCATCGACAAGTACCAACCCTGATAACTTGTCCAAATCAAACTCTAACTAGTCGTAACTCGACTCAACCAATGTCGTCTACACAGGGTCATCCATGACCTTAGTTGCACCAACAATTCATCACAACTAAAGTAGCACGACAACCAACTAGGTCTAACCGATAAGTACAACCCCGACTGCAGAGTGCAGTCCCATCAACCCCGACTGCAGAGTGCAGTCCCATCATTAGAGCTGGCATGACTAGACCGACTAACGAATCCAAATTTGAATAGTCGTCTAAGTCAAACCACTCGTCAACTCACATTTCCGAACCATACTGACACGACCCATCCCAATCCCCCTCGGGATTACCATGGGATGTGCCATGCTCCCGTCTGACAAGAGGTGTCGGACAAGGGATAACCTATTGCCCACTGCCCAAACGGGTTTCCAGAGTGCGTAAGGATCGATGGAGGAGGTGTGCGATGCTCAAGTTTCTGCTGCAGTCGCATCCGGAATCAACCTGAAGGGCATTAAAAACAAAAGCTGTGAGTGGACGAAAATAAACAAGTCTGTTTAAAACATTTATAAGACATTTATGCCCCTCAGTAAAAACATATGCATGCGCCAAAAACCAATGATCACACATTTATTTAGAAATAACCATTAGGGCCTTAGCCCAGAAACCAAAGCATAGTTTCAATTTCCAAAAGTCAATCCAAGAGTTATTTCATCAATCCAGTAATATTCATTTATTATTTTTCCATCTCCGACATCCCTGATGCCTAGCGTCCTAGACGCTTGACGTTCCAGACGTCATATCTCACGGTATTAAGCAACGCGTGCTGCCCGGGGTCTCACCGGGTCCATATCTCTGACATCCCCGATGTCTGACGTCCATGACGTCTAGCAATCCTGCTCCTGGATCACTATACGGTCCGGTAGCTCCGTACAATGAGCCCTCGCAGGCAATGCACCGTGACTTCTCCAGTGTCCCCGACACTTGGAGGAGACCAGGATATATATATATATATATATATATATATATATATCCTCATATCGAGATGGTTTTATGGAACACATTTTATTATTCATTTCCAAAATATCACAAGGGCCCGGCCCCGAATTTCCATAAAATCGTCATAAGTCCAAATAGTTGATTTAAATCCAAAATCATTTATTCAATTCAATTTTAGGGTCCCCGACCCGAAATCGCATATATAAATCAACTGGGCCCCTGGCCCGATTTCGTAAGTCAATTGGGCCCCTGGCCCGATTTCACAAGTTAACTGGACCCATGGCCCGATTTTACTTTCTCAAATCCGTAACCGTTTCATGAAATCATATCCATCCATATTTATGGAAATCAGTGCAAACCCAGAAAACCTCGATTCACGTGCAAACACGTAAATCACCTCGAAATGCGTGAAAACATATAAATTCACTGATATCCAAAATAAATCATATAATCACAATTATAACAATCATGAAATAGTTATGCATGCATCAAATTTATAAAACCAATGTCCACTCACAGACCGTTTAACCGAGCGCCTCGATACGCGTGCCATAGGCCTTCACGGGCCACACCACTAACACCGGGACTCCCAATCCTGTCCAAATCACAGTAGAGGGTCACTAACCTCCACATTAACATCCCATTAAAGTCCCGTAATTTTCCCGAATTTTTAAGTATTTTTAAACTCGATTTAAAACCTTCGGACATCCCGAACGATGTCGAGACGGTGTCCGATCGACACGAAACCAATCCCAAAATGTCCGTTACATTGTATAGGACAAAAGTCATGTTGATCATACCTCGGGATTCGCACTCACGCGCCCCCCACACGCCACCGCAAGCGGCTGCGCGTGGAAGCCACGCGCCAGCTACAGTACCCGCACAGTCATCCCTCTCACCCGTTTGTCTGTAAAACGGGTTGAAAAACCCGCGAACAGACCCGGTTCAAATCCTAGCAATTCGACATCGATTCCAACAATTCAAATGTCCATTAGCATCGAATTAGTTTCAATTAGAGATCTATGGACTAAATTACAAACAATCTTACCTCAAACCTTAAGATCAAGGATGATCACACGAAGAATAATCTGATCACTGTTCATCATCCGAAATCCTCCCATGTCGATCGATTCCTTCAATTGATGCATCCGTTAGCATCGTGAGGTCATAATTAACTCAATCCCCAGTCCAATTGCATCAATCCAAGCCTCAAATCCCACGACTCAAGCTCGAAATTTCTGCAGCTACAGTAGTTCTGTTCTTCCTCAAACGGGCCTCAATTCTCTTCGTTCTTTCGATGTAAATGATCGTGGCAATCCCAGAAGACTCAAACTAAACTCCATTTTGATCGTCACGGCCCAATTCCTCCAATTCGAATTTCCCCCCCAAAAACCAAATTTTCGATTTCTCAGTCTCCCTCACTCAGTCAATCCCCCGTGTAATCTCAGTTCGAATCAAATTCAATTCTCTCCAATATTCGTTCACAAATTCAGTGGATAGGGAGGAGATTAAGGGTAGAAGAAAATTGAAGTTTGGTTGTACACGGTTGAAGAAGTCTGAAGAGATTAATGGAGGAAATAAACAATAATTAAGTTAATTAATTAATAAAACATAATCATAATGTTCCCCCATGTTACTAATCATACTAAACAATTCAGGGATAGATCGCACTAGACATCCACCAAGTTCAATCATGGCTCCAACTCACGGCTGTTCAAAAATCAACAGTCCAAATTACCATTCTGCCCTTGTGCAGAAAATTACCAAAATGCCCCTCACGCATCTTGACCCGTAACCCGGTCATACGGACTCCGATTGATGCGTGCCGCCTGTCTACGGACTCGTATCGACGATACCTACGTAACAGTCCTTGGCCCTCGGCCATCGGACATCCCGGCCAAAAAGTCAACATTTCCCCTTCTTTCGTCCAAATTACAAAAATGCCCTTGAACTTCCGTTCATCATAACTTTCACCACGAACCTCGGAATCGAACGTGTCACCTGTCTATGAACTCGTGACGTCCCGAAATACGTCACGGTCATCGATCAAAGTCCATATAACCATTCGAATTAAAAGTCAACGTTTTGCCCACGCCTAGGGGCAAAACGGTCATTTTGCACAATTCGTCCGAAATCGCCCAACTAATCCCAGATTAGTAAATCATAATTAAATATTATTAAATCCTGATATTCGGGACGGGTCGTTACACATACACCCAAGGTAGGGTTCCACGATCACACCTAGGGTCACTCTGAACCCAACTGCGAAAAGTAGTAAAATCCACGATCTGACCAACTCCGCGATCTTGACATCGTAAAGACGTCAATCCAAGCATACCGTAAGTCTAACCAGGATTCCCCGAATCCGGCTGCCAACTACCATAAGTTCAACCAGAGTTCCATGAACTTGACTGCTAACTGCCAACCGCAATAAATCCGTTCCACTAAACAATATCCGACCATCAATGGCCACAACACCAAACTATCGTCGGAACCGATCCTACGACATCGTGAAAGACGATCGCAACTAACCGTCACACGATCACAACTCTCAAGTACGAATACATTCATCCTTCCATAGGGTCCCACACTGTCAACCTTGACAGAACTATGGCAACCCCGGCATCAAATGCCGAACCAAGACGTTCCACTATCCAATCCTACTAACTACCGTACCAGCACCCTAACTATTAGGTTGATCACGAACTGTAGCCCCTTGAGATATCACATCCTCGATCTGCGTAAGGAGTAGTACGCAAAACACGCTCTGGAATTCAGAGTAACACGAGCAACCATGCTCTGATACCACGCTGACAGTATCAGAGCATCCTGAGGATCCTATGAGCTAGCCGAGCTCTGATACCACGCTGACAGGACCCATCCCAATCCCCCTGGGATTAGTGCGGGATGACCCTGCTCCCGTCTGACACGAAGTGTCAGACAAGGGATATTTCCAACCTTTGCCCTCCCGGGCTATCAGAGTACGCCAGGATCCGGAGGAGGTATGTGATATCTCGGTCTCTGCTACAGTCCACATCCGATGTCAACCTGAAGGGCATTAAAATCTGTGAGTGGACAAAACAAAAGTTTATAAAAACATTTCATAAGAAGACATTTTTACCCTTCACTAAAAAGCATGCATGCATTCGAAAACCATTTATCCGAAATAAACCATATGTGGGAACTAAGCCCAAAACCAAGATTGAAAGAACCATAATGAAAACGACCATACGGGCCACTGCCCAAATCCATAAGGGACTCGGCCCGAATCATAAGAAACCAAGTACACGAGCCCCTACTCAAATCTTGTATCCACATATCATATATCATATTTATATAGCATACAACATATATACATATAATTCACACAACCAATCCTGTCACGGTTTCCAAAGCTACGCGCGTGCTACCCAGGTCTCAATCCGAGTCTTTTCAAAGTCAAGATCAATGTCCGCAGACCACTGACCCTACCCGAGGTAATAGTAATCATAGCCTTCCTGAGAGTAAGGAACCCAACTGGGGGGTGACTCCACTCAGTCGGTGCTCCGTGACTACTCCGGGGTCCACCCAGGCCAATGACCCTCCCCGAAGGAGATAATAGAAGTAAAGGAAGGTATATGAATACATATATATACATAACATAAACATTCATGCCCGGTTCCCTTGAACCGTCATGATCCATAACATCCATAACAAGGGTTCATGCTGGTCCCCATAATCCGTCATGAACCACGATACCATAAAAAGGGTTCATGCCGGTTCCCATAAACCTTCATGAACAGGGAAATCCATTTAAGGTTCCCTGACCTGAAATCAAAACCGTAAAGTAGCTTGGGTCTCGTGCCCTAACATAGGACATCAGTTGGGCACCGTGCCCGATATCTGAGGTCATATTCCCGAGACAAAATCAAATGGGTTTCATACCCGAGTTTATCCTTTTAGAAATCCAAAACCTTTTCATTAAAACCAATAAAGAAATACCGACCCGTATAGGCACCGTATAGGGCCGAAACCTCGAAATACGTGCATATACGTAATCACATACAAATGCACTCATGGCATCACAAACAAGTATTTAAAACATATAATAAACATTTATGCATGCACCAATTTAGAAAACAAGGTCCACTCACAGACCGTTCGAGCTGCCGCCTCGATTTGCGTGCCATAGGCTCTCCCGAGCCAATCGCTATCACCGGGACTCCCAAACCTGTCCAAATTTTAATAGAAGGTTACTAACTACTTAATTAACCTCCTACCAAAGCCCCATAATTTTTCCGAACTTTTAACTATTTTTAAAGTCGATCCTAAACCTTCCGATGTCCCGAAACATATCGAGACGGTGTCCGATCGACACGAAACCAGTCCCAAAATGTTCGTTACATCGAATAGATGATTTCACATGTTGGAAACATCCCCAAATTCTTACCTACGCGTCCGCACGCGCCGCCTGAAGTGGCTGCGCGTGGGCTTCACGAGCCTGCTACAGTACCCGTCTTCAACCTCGCGCAGCCGGTCCGGGCCGGCCGGTCCAGTCCAACCTCTGCAAAATGCCCCTAAACTTCCAAACGGCATAACTTCTTCCTCGAACGTCGGAATTGAACGTACCACCTGTCTATGAACTTGTGACATCACGAACTACGTCACGATCATCGGTCAAAGTCCATTTGACCGTCCGATTGAAAAGTCAACGTTTTACCCACTCTAGGGGCAAAACGGTTATTTCGCATCGTTCGTCCGATTTCGCTCAACTAATCACCGATTAACCTCACTAATCGTGATTAGTCACTAATCTAATCTAGGAATTTGGGACGGGTCGTTACAATTTTTCCCTTAGTTAGGAAAAAATGTTGACTTTTTACCTAAGACACTATTTAGACTTTGACCGAGACCTGTTACTTAGATCGAGATATCACGAGTCCGTAGACATGCAGCATGTTGAAATCGGATGTTTGACAGGAAAGTTATGAGTCACGGAAGAAAATATGCACTATTCACGCATATCGAAAAATTGTACAGTTGGCATTTTTGGATTGGTCAAAATATCTCAGTGGACCAATTGATGAGTAACAAGTGTCACTCATCTAATTGGCCCAAGCCCCCAAAGGTATGGGTTCATTGTATCATCTTCCTTCATTCTTCTTTGTTGCCTAAAACCCATACAACACCAAAACCCACACCCACACCCCATTTCCTTCATCCTTTGCTACTCGAGTGAAAGGGAGAGTGAGAGAGTGAGGCCAGACGAAGAGGTGGCAACAGGTTGGACAACCGTGCACGGTGGCTGGAAATCCGAGAGGTGAGTTTTTAAGGTTCAAAATGCAAAGTTGAGATTTAGGGCTTGTTGGATGGTTTTGATGATTGTAAAATGTTCTTAGGGACTAGACGAACTCAGAGGAACAAAAAGGTAGGATTGAGGTGGCTGGAACTGCCCATAAAACAAGCTAGAAGTTTTCCCAAAATCCATCAAGCTCCACATGTAATTTCCAGACCTCCTAAGCCAATTTCGAGTCCATAGATCCATTCTTGGGATCATTGCGAGTAGATAGGAACAAAAATGGTCAAAATTGGGTGAGAAATGAGTGAGATCGATCCGGGTCAGGTTTGCAGGTCGTTTAACTCATTACAGAGAAACGGGTCAACCCGGCTTAAGGTTGACGACAGAAGCTGTCAGTAAACGTGGCCAATCATGTGGTGCCACATGGCAAGCTATCAGAAGTGTAACTGGTAGCAGGGGATGGAGTGAAATACCCAAGGTGGAAATGATAGACAGGAAACCCAGGAGAAGTTGTTGTTGACCTAGTATTGATTACCGGGTAGGAGACCCCTAGTGTTGGGAACTAGCTGTGGAATTTCGGGGACGAAATTCTTTTTAGATGGGTAGGTTGTAACGACCCGTCCCGGAAATTAAGGTTACGACGGTTATTAGTGAGGATTAGTGAGTTTAATCGGGGATTAGTTGGTCTCGATAAGGTCATTAGCCTAGAATGACAATTTTGCCCCTAGTTCGGGCGAAATGTTGACTTTTAGTTCGGACAATCAATTGGGTTTTTACCGGTGACTAGGACGTAGTTTAGGACGTCACGAATCCGTAGACAGGTGGTACGCCCGATTCCGACATTCGAGGAAGAAGTTATGATGTTCGGAAGGTTGAGGGCATAACCGTAATTTGGCTAAATTAGGGGGGAAGTTGACTTTTTGTACGAACGGGATTTTGTATGTTGACCTAGGACCGTTAGATAGATCTCGTCGTCCTGAGTTCGATGACAGGCGGCACGTATTCATCGGACTTACGATGTGTGAGTTACGGGTCTAGGAAGGTAGTGGCACAATTGTAATTTTGGTTTAAAAGAAGGGTATTTTGGTCTTTGTGCTTTGGGCCTGGTGCAACAGAGAGGGACAAGTGGATGGCTGGGATTGAGCCATTTGTGAGGGAGAAGAGAGGATGGTGACACGTGCAGGGGAACTAGAGGGTTCCAGCATTTTGTGCACGGGTCCAATAATTTGGGGGTTAACCGTGCAGTGCGTGTGTGTTCTTCGACCCAGAAAGAAACAGAGACTGGGAATTGGGGAGAAATCGATCAAGCATGGTGAGGGTGTGAATTTTGTGAGTGTGTGAGAGTGATCAGAGATTGAGAGGGAGACAGTGAGAAGGTTGGGAGGTGAGGAATTAGTGTGTGTGTGTGTGTGTGTGCGGTTGTGAGCCACGGGAAAATCAGGGAAAACAGAGAACAGAGAGGAGTTTTTGGTGGTGGTGATGCCGTGTTCGATCAATCGAGGCCGGTGGAGGTGTCCAGAGGCTGGAGGTGGACGGGAGGAGCTACTTACTCACGGCTGAGCTCACGACGGCGACCGGAAGGCAGGTAATTTCTGGTTTTCCTTTTGATACTCTGTTTTGCCTTCGAGTTTCAAATCGAAAGTCGTGGACTTAGGGAGTGAGTCGAGGGACTTGGTGAGTTGGGTGAGTATCAGTGAGGTCTTAGGAAGCTCTGGGTGTCGAAGCCGTGATGGGGGGTGACCTGGTTGGCTGGATCGTGAAACAGGGGAGGTGTTCGGGTTTCTGTTCGTGCTTGAGTCGACAGGTTTTAGGTTAAGTCGAGGTGTTTGGAGTAGGGGAATGGGTAGCTTAGGACGGGACGAAGAAGATGGTGAAGGAAGGAGTTGATTTGGTGAACGGACGGCGGTGAACCAGTCACGCCGATTCGAGTTGCACCGACTGGTTCGAACCGAGTCGACCAGAGGTTGCTGGTGATATTGTAGCAGGCGCGTGAGGCCACGCGCAGCCACTTTGGGCGGCGCGTGGGGGGGCGTGAGGCGGCGATTGGGAAAACAGTGAACATGATTTTTGGTCTAGGTGTTGTGACGAGTCCATTGGAATTGGTTTCGGGTTATTCGGACATCGTTTGAAGTTAGTTCCGCGAGGTTGAAGGTTTAGGGTTCCGGTTCGTTATGTTTAGGACCCGGGGATTTTTGTGGGGAATTAGGTGGACCTTCGTAGATGTGTTAGTAACGTACTTCGGTGGTTGTTAACAGGATTGGAACTTCCCGAGGAAGCTGAGGAACGTACGAGACGTTCGGGACGAGGTTGAGGGCTCGGTACTGTGAGTGGACCCTTTCCTTAAACTCGAGCATGCATAACTTTTTTTAATTACTTGTTTTATGGTTTTAATCATGATGCTATGTTTATCGAATATGCTGTGTTGATTTACATAATTGCACGGTTTTCGAGGAAATTACGTATTTGTCACGTTTTACAAGAAATGTCGATTTCTGAATATGATGCTATGATTTTGGGAGTTCAAATGATAAATGGTTTTCAATGATTATAAAGGAATTTTGGAACATGATTTTGATGATCAAGGCTTTCGGTTTTAGAATCGGATTTCGGAAAGCGGAATTTGGTTTTAAAGTTGAAACGTGGATTTCCGGATTTGGGTTTGGAATGACGGTTCTGAATGCCGGAAGGGCTTCAGGATAGTGATTTCGAATTCGGGTTTGGATATGGATTTCGAAATGGTTTTGGATTGGATTTGCTGGATCTGGATATTGGGTTTAAAGACCCGGATATTGTGATTGACGGGGGACGGGCCCGGATTGGGTTTAAAGACCCGGATTGATCCAGCAGGTTTGATCGGAGAATGATGACTCGTTATTTATGCTTTATGATACGGTTTTATGACGCTGATGATATGATTTCTATAACTGTTTTTATAGTGTTTCTGTAAATGTTTTATGATGATCCTTATGTGGTTTATAATCGTTTTTAGTAACTGAGTTATACATGTGGTTTCAAAACGGAGGGCTAAAACCCTGGTTTTATGAATCGTTTTCGGAAATTCTTTTCCTTTATTCTGGTCCACTCACAATTTTCTGGTTTTAAATTGCCCTCCAGGTCATGGAGTTAGCGCGGCGTTTCGGTGTCGAGGCAGTGTCTGAGGCATAGAAGTCACGAGAGGGATCCCGGAGTATTTTAAATTTTTTCGTGTGCGTGTATCTGGGTTATCGGTTTTCTTTCTTCTGTATTAGTACTATGCTCTGTAAACTTTAGCTTCGGAATGTTTTGTATAGTTTCTCCTGCGTATGACTGTGTTCTTTGGGGGTTTAGAGTGAGTTTACTTTTGTGTGTGTCGGGGTGTCAGACGGGATGTAACAACCCGTCCCGAGAGCTGGGATTAGTAGAGTGAATAAGGTGTGATTATTGAGGTTAAGCAGTGGGTAGGTGGTCCCGATGGGTCCATGAGCGTAGAATGACGATTTTGCCCCTAGTTCGGGCAAATAGTTGACTTGTAGTTGGGAGGTCGATTGAGTGTTGACCGGTGACTAGGACGTAGTTTAGGACGTCACGAATCCATAGGCAGGTGACACGTCCGATTCCGACATCCGAGGAGGAAGTTGTGATGTTCGGAAGGTCGAGGGCATAACCGTAATTTGGGTAAATTAGGGGGAAAAGTTGACTTTTTGAATAATCGAGTTTTGGTAGGTTGACCTAGGATGGTTAGATAGATTTCGTCGTCCTGAGTTCGATGACAGGCGGCACGTATTCATCGAACTTACGAGACGAGAGTTACGGGTCTAGGAAGTTTCGGTAAAACCGTAAAAATGTGTAAAACAGGAGGGTATTTTGGTCTTTTTGGCTTTTGGGGATTTGTGCAGAGAGAAGCAAGATGGACGGCTGGGGTTTAAGCAGGTGGGATAAGGATGGACTGGATTGTGACACATGGCATTTGTGTAGTGGGTTCTGGGGGGTTCTTCTGTGTGTGTGCGGTCCTAACTACTTGGGTGAACCCGTGTGTGCGTGTGTGGTTCTTCGACAAACACAGAGAAACAGAGTGAGTTTGTGAGGGAGAATTGAGGAAGGATCTTGGCTGGTGTTGAGTGCGGGTGAGTGAGGGAGAGACAGGGAGGTCAGTGTGAGCTGGTGGTGGTGACTTGGTGGTGCAATCGTGCACGGCGGCACGGCGGGGCTGCAACCGAAGGGTAAGTCTTCCTGCTCTGTTTTTCCCGTGATTTTCATTTGGAAAGTCGTGGGTCTGGGCTGAGAGTCGAGAGGATTGGAGGTCGGGATAGTGTTCAGGGAGGTCCTAGGTGTCGACTGGGATGGTCGCCGTGACGGGGGTGTCCACGGCGGAGCTCGGGCGATGATGAGCACTCTGATGCTCTGTTTGGCCGTGAAATTCAAACGGTGAGTCGACGAGTTTGGGGGTGAGTCGAGGGTAACGGAGGTTTGGTCTAGGTTCAGTGAGGTCTTAGGGACCGTCTGGTGTCACCACCGTGACGGGAGGTGACCGGAGTAGAGGAGTCGTGAAACAGGGGGACTTTGGCCGTCTGGTTTTGAGTTTAGTCGACGGGCTAGGGACAGTGTCGAGGTGAACGAAGTTGGGGAATCGATAGGGTTGGTCAGGACGAAGCTGCAGGTGAAAGAAGGGGCTGAAATGGTGGCCGGACGGTGGAGAATGCTTCTCGCCGGTTCAAGCTACGGTGGCCAGTTCAGTACAGTGCGGGAGGTTGAAGATGGCACTGTAGCTGGCGCGTGAGTGCCACGCGCAGCCACTTTGGGCGGCGCGTGGGGGCGCGTGCGGCGGCGGATGGAAAAGTGATCAACATGGATTTTGGTCTAGGAGCTATCGTGAGTTCAATGGAGTTGGTTTCGGGTCAATCGGAAGTCGTTTGAGTTTAGTTCCGCGAGGGTGCATGTTTAGGGTCCCGGGTTTTAAGTCTTTGGTTCGGGGAATTTTAAGGAAATTAGGTAGTTGTGTCGTAGACGTATTAGTGACATAATTTGACAGTGTTTGACAGGATCGGGATTTCCCGAGGAAGCCGAGGAACGGGCTGGACGTTCGGGACGCGAGTAGGGCTCAGTACTGTGAGTGGACCCTTTTCCTTAAACTCGATCATGCATAACTGTTTTTATATACGTTTTTGATGGTTTTACTTAAGACACTATGTTTATTGCATATGTTATGATGGTTTTACGTGATTATACGTGATTGAGATATTTGCACGTTTTTCGAGACGTTTTTGGGATTTTGCACGTTTTTCGAGAAAATGCTGGTTTTCGGATTTTGATGCCACATTTGGGGATTTCCACCTATAAAGGTTTTCTGATAATGATAAATGGGTTATGAAATATGATTTGTGATTACATGTGGTTTTGGTATGGAAATGGATATTTTTCCGGATTTGGGTTCGGAATGACGGTTCTGGATGCCGGAAGGGCTTCGGACCAGTGATTTCGGATTCGGGTTTGGATGAGGATTTGGTAAATGGTTTTCAAATGGTTTTGGGATTGGATTTGCTGGATCTAGATATTGGGTTTAAAGACCCGGATATATGTGACGGGGGACCGGCCGGATTGGGTTTAAAGACCCGGATTGAGTTTAAAGACTCGGGAGTTTAAAGACTCGGATATATTGATTTTCCCCCGTAGGCCTTGAGTTTAAAGACTCGGGAGTTTAAAGACTCGGATATGATTAAGGCCTGGATTGAGTTTAAAGACTCGGGAGTTTAAAGACTCGGATAGGTCCAGCAGGTTCGATTGGGAAATGAGGATTTGATACGGTTTCTGATACTCATGCTATGGTTTCTTATGATATTTTATAGTGTTTCTGTTTCTTATGATGTTTTATAATGATTATTTTATAACTGTGTTCATAACTGTTGGTTATGCATGTGGTTTCAAAACGGAGGGTTAAACTCGGTTTTCATATAAAGTGGTTTTGAACTTTTGTACTTGCTGGTCCACTCACACTTTTGTTTTAAATTGTCCTCCAGGTTGTGGAGCTAGCGCGGGGTCTTAACGTCGAGGCAGTGTCTGAGGCATCGAAGTGACGAGCGGGATTTTCGAGTGCTTAAGTTTTCCTCCGCGTGTGTGTATCTACTGTCGGATTTTGTTTCTTTGTATTTTTGTACTAGGCTCTGTAAACGACAACTTCGGGATCTTTTGTTTAATTACTCCTGCGTCTGACTGGGTCAGAGGTGAGTTTTACTGGAGTTTTGTGTCGGGGAGTCAGACGGGAGCGGGATTTACCTCGGGTTTCGGGGTGAAACCGGGGTGGGTCCTGACACGGGAGCAAGATTTACCTCGGTTTTCGGGGTGAAACTGGGGTGGGTCCTGACAGTTAGTCTCCTCCAGATGTCGAGGATCCTAGAGTAGTCACGGTGCACTACCTGTGATGAGTGACTCCAATGAGAGGCTCAAGATCAGGAGTGGGAGATTATGATATCATCCCGGATGCGGTAGATCCGGGGCAGGAACACCATGGGTACATTCTACCCTTCAGTTGTTAATGAGATCGGAAAAGAGTTGACCTAGCTGAGTTATGTTGAAGGTCTCAGCTGGACCCGCACTAGGCACATGGTTTTCTTCCCCTAACGGTGGAGGGACTCTCGAGGACTGCAACGAGAAGACATAGTTCTGACACGGAAACACAATGTTAGTGGATCATCATGCAGTATAATTTATGTCCAACACATCTTTCCTAAACGCGGCTCTGATACCAAAAGGACACACCCCAACCTGGATATTTATGAGAAGTTTATGTTGGAGGTATAATGGCTGGTACGTGAGGTGCATGTGTCGAAACCGTAAAAGGACATATCAAAACTGCAACTCGCACTGTGCTCCTCGAAGATGGTCTCGAGCTCTCTAGGTCCTAAAGACAAAAAATTTGTGCTGAATTTAGTGATCATAAATCACTTTATAGATTTGAATGTTTAAACAATTAAATAGTATAATTCGAAGTGTTGGTTCTGACATTGAAATGCGATATATGGATTTGGTGTGTTTTTTCAGATTTTTTTACAATCTATTTAAAATTTTATTTTGATTTGGTTTTTTTTTTCAGTCTTACTAATTCGATCATTATTGGATTGAATGTAGTATACTATTAATTTAGTTTCAATTCTCTATATGTTAATAGTTCATATTTAATTTAACACTTGCTATATAAATAGCTTTCAATCCTGGACTTGAAAGAACAACATCCAATTAAGGCAACATCCCATATTTAATTTAAAATAAATCATATCCCTCTCTTTCTAATTAAGGCAACAACATCCAATCTTTACCTTATGTGGCACCAATCTTCATCACCATATCAATATCCAGCCCTCTGTTTTTTCCAAGAACATTCAGGCTAGCCCTCCTTCATAAACCATTGTTTTTTTCAGATGAGGAGGGAAACGGTGTAATTATATCTAAATTTGTACTTGTGAGTTTCCTATTGCCCCTTCCATGGAGAAAGAACATAAAGGATTAACCATCGTATAATTTAGTTTTAAGGCTGAAATATTTATATTCTGAAAATTTATTAGATCACTCATGGGGGGGCTTGAATCTCTTTTATTATTATAATGGTGAGGGACGATTGCTTAGAAATATCATGATGTTTTTAAATCTATTATGACCATGTAGATTTGGGGAAAATCAATGGTATATAGTTTGGGTTCTTTAATTTTTACATATTAATATTAGTAGTTTATATTATTATTTTTAATTAAATAATTAAATTAAAATGTAAGTGACATCAAAGAGATGATGTGTTAAATGACATGGGCTTCCATATTCTGTGCCACGGCACCTAAATTGGTATAAAAAAATTGGAAAAATAGTTGGTTTCTATAACAGCACGCTTTATTTTTAGGCATCGTTTGGTAATATCGTATTGTATTAACTATTTCAGCCGAATAGACATTAATCCACTAGAAATGTTAATATGTTCATCGGATATGTTGACTATTTAGTCAGATATTTGATGTTTATATTATACTGATCAGATTTATTGGATTATATTATAGTAGTTTATAAAAAATATTTATATCAAAAATATTAATTATGTATATTATTATTTATTATTTATTTTATTTAATTATTGATATTATTAATTATTTTTATTATTATCACTATTATTATTTTATTCTTATAATTATTATTATTATTACATTTATTTAGATTGATAGTCATCCGACTATTTAATACGATGATTAATTAATACGAGAGATACTAAACATTAATTTTGTACTATATTATCTTATCTAGTCTCTTATTCGGCACACTAAACATAGCCTTAGATCCTACAATTATGATTGTTCTTGTTCCTGGATGTTCACACACGATGCAATTTTATTGTCATAATTAATGAAATAGCCAATTCAAATGGAGTTAAAAATTATCTGCAAATACTTTGTAGCCATAAATAAGTCGCATTCTGAGTAAATATTAATCTTACCATTGATATATGGGCACCTTATAGTATGTACCAAAAAACAATATCCAATAAGAAATATTGCATATTTAGTGCAACAATTATTATAAATGGTTGTAAGAATAGAATATCCTCACTTATCCTGTTTTATCACCCTATATTAGCATCAAGCACCATCTATCAATTGAATAAAGTAATAAGAATAAAATATCCTCTTCACGCATCCTAATTTATCAGTCGAATAAAGTAATAAGAATAGAATATCCTCCTCACCCATCCTATTTTATCACCTTTTTACATCCGAAAAAATCTGTTCTAAGCCCAAAGTGTTGGCTCACGGAAATTAAATGCTCAAGATAAATACAAGTCCAGCTCAAGCAACTTTGAGCGTAGAGAGGAAGAAAGAGGGGGCGGTGCTGACAGAACTCCGAAAAAAACAGAGATAAATGGGAGTATCCCAACAGAGAAAATGGAAGATAAGACCCACGCGAGACTTAACTCAGTAAGTTGAGAGCTCATTCACTGCCTATAAAGAGAGAACAACCCAATTTCACAAAGGGCCGACAATCAACCAATCAAGCTCAACAAATTGATCTTCATCAATTTATGAACCTATGAACACCTTTAACCAATGTTACATTGTTTAAAAAGGCTCATTTTTGTGGAAAAAACTAATTCTTTCGACCTAGAAAATTAAGATGCAGCTTCTCTTCTCACCTCTTCGAGACATTTATGCAACTATTTAACCGTCTTTATGACGGCTCCAACAACAATGTCATAATGGTTGACTTCAACTCTCTGCGCAAACCTTCTTTCTGATTATTTAGTGTTATTAGGGTCACCTTCTTTCTGACTAACCAGTTAATGAACTTTCGATCGAGATTCACGGAAAATTAACCTACTTTTTGACAATTCAATGTCATAAGGGTTAATATTATCGACTACTAGCTCACAAAAATTCATTGCCCACCATTTCATAGAAAGTCATCCCGACTACCAATTACATGAAAAAACCATCTCCGTTTCAACCTGCTAATTAGTTAAATTGGCATAAACTTATTTCCTTGTTGTCAGTCTAAGTGAGATTATAATTGTGAATCTGTAAAGAATTGGCCTTGGACTGAAGAATTTTGACATGACAATTGTATTCAAGGACCTCAAATGGGATGTACTTCAGATTGATTCAATCCCTTCCACAGTGTTTGATAGTATCAAGGAATCGCTGGACACAATAGACCTAAAATATTATGAGAGCAGGCTGAATCTAAACTGGAGAACAATACTGAAGACAATTACTGATGACCCACAAAGTTTCATTGATGATGGAGGTTGGAAATTTTCAATGACCGAGGGGAGAGCTTGGTGGAGATGCCATGGAAGACGATTGTATATGGAGGATTTTTGGAGGTTTAAGTTGGAGTTCTAGAGGACAAATGAAGAAGAAGAATGACTGAGGGCATTTTAGAGAAGAAATAGTATTTTTAATGGTGTCAAAAATGACATTAGTTAAATGGTGCAACAGACTTGATATTGCACCCATTCCAAGTGCAAAGTGCAACAAATTTCCGTTCTTTGTGCATTTTAAGACACGCTGGCGCATTCGTAGTACATTTACAATAAAAAGCCTTAGAAATTTGATTTTAAAAATAAATAAATAACTTAGATAAAGTGCTTGAAATTGATCACTACAAACTCAGCCAAACAAATTGAGGCAATGTAACTAACACTCCTACCTCCTATACATGAATAGAACAGATCCATTAAAGCCTGTTCCTCAAAACTGATCACTAAAGCTACAACATGTGCAACCACTTCTCTCGAAACTTTTGCAGCCAATTTACAGGGAATCGGGTTATTGCTTCTCCTTGAGATGCCTGTCCGTGTTGTTTGGCGGCAGCAATTCCAGAATTTTCGGCCTTCCACAAAGTTCCAAACCATCCACCAGACCACACACTGTTACAAGATTCTCTGGTTTTACTTTTATCTTCACTGGTTTACCAAGAAGTGATTTATCTTCCATTCTTGCAATTTCAAGAGCTCTTGCACATACAGGAAAACCTTGATCATCCCAAGACTCCAGAATCACACCGGAGCCCAAGCAAGTTTTTCCTTGGTAGAAAGCCGTGAACTGCCCAGCTGCCAGGCCTTGATCATCTTTGGATAAGTGGACAACTGCAACATCTTCCTGACCATCTTCACGAGGTTCCATTATTAAGCTACAATCACAAAACCCAGGCCCATGTCTAACCTGAAAGGTTTAAAACATTTCAGCTTCGTTTCACTTTTGGATTCTGAACACTAAAACTACAAGCAAGATATCATGATTCAAAGTATTTCCAGTATGGCCCTTCCTAGCAAGACTCGTAAAACCAAAACCACAGGTGCCACATTAGCCCACATCTAATTAACACAACTTGATTTAAGTCCAAATGTGAAGAATGGAGGTCCAATAAGTTCTAATTGCTTCCAAGTGCAAGTTCTTACTTAATTTGATAACAAGTGAACGAGACACAGAAAACATGCTAAGGAAGCTTCTAAGCTGTGGTTAAGAGAGCCATTACTTATGAGAATGCCACCAACATCAAACTGTGTTTCCCAAAACTTAAAGAAAAGAAAGAATCAACTAAAAGGAAGAAAGTGAAGAAAAGAAACAGAAAGCGTATAAAAACTCTAGGCTATAATATACGTTCATTTGTACAGAAATATTCCTTTCTCTCGGTAACAACACATCTTAATAGAACTACTCCTAACACATTAAATAACCACATTGTGGACTACATCTCTAGTAAAGGTGGACCTACACCATACAAAGAGTTTGGGTTCAAAGAGTTAGAGAAATGAGACAATTACGGATAAGAAGAACCATTTAAGACTACTTTTGCTCAGAGCAATAGTTAGAAAGTTAATATAGCATTGCATTCTGAAAACTAACACAAGGAAAAATCTTATAACAGGATAAACAGATTCATTTTAATCCTTGTACCTTGCACTTTAGCTGACCGATCTTGGGGGGGAAACCATTTAGCCATTTCAAGGAGCCAACACGAAACTGGCGCCTTCTTTTGTCAACTGAAAAGTAATTTCGTGACACAAAAACTACATTGTTTTTTATATCCTTCTCAACAACATACCTACATAAGACAAGATGACACACATTAAATCTGAAAAATCTTTGTTAAGGAAGTTCAAGAAGACCCACACCAATGTAGGATACAACATGCACGCGTCTCTCAACCTTTTCAAACAGGGTTGAGTTTCTACAGTTGATCAATAAATAAAGTTAACACTTCATTAGCCTAATTTTACAAAACACTATTGCTAGTTAATCAATAAATAAAGTTAACACTTCATTAGCCTTTCAGAAGTATCTATGCTACAATGGCACAAACAAATTATGTAGGAGTATCCTACGGTAATTTAGTAGCCATAATATGGGCAAAAGAAGAAAAAAAGTTATTACCATCTAAACATAATATACAGTACATATTGATGTTCGACTTACAACAATATAGTAGTTAATAACTACTTGATAATATAATTAAAAATAATATAGTAACACTGTCATAGAGCTACTATTGCTTCCCTCATAGTCAGATTTAATTTTAAAACGACAACAGAGCAAACATCACTAAAATCCTAAGAAATGATCCAAAAAGTGAGTCAAGCATACCAGGGTCCTCCCGGGAGACGTAGACCTTGTCGTTGACCAATTGTATAGAACCAAAACCCCCGATGTATTCCTAGGAAATCCCCCGTCTCTGCTTCCAATAAGATACCTTCCTTCTCCCCTACGTGTTTTGCAATAAATTCACTGAACTTTATCTATAACCAAAGAGAAAAATAAGAAAGCTGAGAGAAATATGCTAGGGAATTTAAAATGGCCACCCAAGTAAGCCCATCCAGTACTCAAAAAGGTACATATGATTTTAGTCTCAAGAAGACGTACCTTCCCAAGAAAGCATATTCCTTGTGAATCCTTTCTCTCTTTGTTAAGTAGATCATACTTCGTCGCAAGCATGCGAACTTCATCCTTTGAAAATATTCAAATAAGAGAAGGAGAATTCCATGCGAGAGTTTACAGAACGGCAAACAAATAATATAAAAATAAAAATAAATCAACACGAATCAGAATAATGATAAGTGAGAGAACAAATAAGAAGGAAAATTTTTATATTTTCATAGATTGACAACAACAATGCTCTGCTTCCAATGAGCAATAAGAAAATTCATGCATGAATGTGGAAAATTTTGACATGAAAAATATCATATCACATCATTGCCCTCTTTATGATTGAAGAATTTAATACAGTTACAGTAAGAATTTTCAATTGTTTTTACACAATACATTCATTACGCTTTGTGATTCAAGAAATACTCAACATTCATTTACAATTAGAATTAGCTAAATTAGAGGTGTTGCATAGCATTTAACTAGCAGCCACTGACCTTTGACAGACAACCAAGTGGGAATATTAATCGCCTAAGCTGGGCCTGAGAAAGATGTGAAAGGAAGTATGTCTGATCCTTCACCTAAAATCCAAAAGAAGGATATTACTTAGCAAGCAATCTGCATATAACAATTTATATTGCAAAAGAAGAGATGCAATGCCTCCCATGATGAAAACTTTAAACATTGTGCTGGTTGAAGGCGAGGAGGTATGATGATTACAAAACTTACATATATGTCTACCAGAAGCCTGGAATATCAAATGATTAACCTCAAACTTAACAAGTTTAACAAGATTGATAATCCAAAATGAGAAGATCCATGGAATCGAGTGCCGTGTGCAACGTCGATCATGGCTGTTCTTAACCAACACTCAGGTTAAGTATCGGCCTATATTCCAACCAATGTGATCTCCATTACTGATGGACAAATCTGTTTGGAAACAGAAAGTTGTCAAATGAGTATCAACTACAATTACCATATCTTGTGATAGTTCTAAAACCGAATCCTCGTCCATTTGACCTCCAGAAGGGTGGATAACATTTGCATAATGTCCAGAAGCCACATAGTCAAACTTCATACAGTTGATGGCATCCATGAATGCACCTGAAGGATGAAATGTCACATAAGATTTATGAAACAAAGAACTAAGTTTGGGTTCAGCATAATAGTCAGAACTGAATTCAAATTCAAATCACTACATACCAAACTTAATTCTTGTATTGCACAGAACATCTGGGTTAGGAGTTCTGCCACATCGATACTCTTCGATACTGTAGGATACCTGAAATATGAAACAATCATCAATTGTGGAAGAAAGACATCCACTTGCCCAACAAGAAGGAAGCTGAGGATCAACTCTGCCCAAAAATATAATTATTTATTCAGAGTTTTAAGATCGCAGAAAATGCTACATAGAGATGTGACTGTTATGAAAGCATAATTAATATACAGGAAAAGAATTGCATACCACATTTTCCCAATATTCATTTGTCAAATGCACGACTTGTAGTGGGACACCAACCTGTAAACCAATATTACCTAGTTTCAGTTGTAACCAAGATAAACCTCTTCTATCACAAATAATAGTTAAAATCATTCTGTAAAAACACAAGTGCATACGGATTCATCTATGTGAGGCAGCTGGATAGCAAATGAGGAAAGATAAATTCAAGCACCAGAATGAACTTCAAGAGGCGAGTGCATTTGTTGTTGTGTGTGTGCTGAGTGCGTATCTGTGTTAAAAATCATGGAATCCCAAAAATGTTTAAAATGAAACATCATTTGGAAAGTGACCTGATTGCAGACAGCTTGTGCATACTTCAAATCTTCTTCCCATGGGCATTCTGACCAAAAGTTCTCAAAGTCTTCCTACATTAAAAAATTCATCAGAAAAAGTTTTTTCCCCTTAACCCAGAATATTAAATGATTCCAATTGCTGATCCAACAAATTCGCGTTAGCTATATTTCTGCAATATCCAGAAAAAGAAGAGAAAAAAAAAGAACTTCAAAATGCTTCGAAACTTGGAAAATGGATTCATATCAACATACTTGGAACCATATCTTGAGGTAGAAGGCGGTGCAGGAGTGACCAGCGGCATGGAGGAGTCAGAGAGCAACACTGCTATCAACGCCACCGCTAAGTAAGATGGCAACTTTAAGGGTCTTATGGGGCATAGAACTGGTTAAGTAAGGCCAAAGATCTCCATCGAAGCTGTTAGGGGGGTGTGGGGATTGGGGAATGGTGGAGGAGGAAGAGCAGCAGCGAGAAAGGGGTCTAAGGAAGAGGGTTCCTGCCAGGTTTGGAGAGTGAGGGAAAAGTGAGTGGTGGAACCTGAGGATTTGGTGGGGTTTGAGAGGGAAAGAGAAAGAGGTGATGTGGGGGAGCACTGAGGCCATGGCAGACATGGACACAGGAGTTGAAATTGGGTGGGCTGAACTTTTAAACCATTTCCCAAGTGTACAATTTCTCTCGAAATTTAGGGTTTAGAATTTCAGGATGGCAGAAACCTGAAGTCTCCAACAAAGATCGATTCAGTAGCAGCCAAAGTAAAATTTGCACAGGATGGAGCATTTCTGTCACTCATGTGAGATTCAACATACGCTCTGCTCATTCCAAGCATCAACCATGGTCAGCAATTGAGCTTGATGGTCCAGACTACATTACATACACAATACAATGAAAGTATAAGCAGATTTTCAGTTAAGAATTATCCATCTTTGCAAAATCGAGACTAAATAAGATTTTTTTCAGAAGCCTTAAACTAGAAACCAAAAGAGGATATCCATTGCGTATCAATTAGTCCCACCAAACAAAATTGGAGAAAAAGGATTATTAACAAAAAAAAGTTGAAGAAAAAAGATCCATTAGAGGACCAGTTCTTCTAAATCCCTAATTTAAACATCAATTCCTAAATCCCAAGTGAAATAATTAGTTGGAAATGCACCACAGAACATTAGATGGAAGGATGTCAAGTGACTTGATGCAATGCACTTTGAGGGATCTATAACTAACTACTTGGTAAGTGTTATGCTCACCTGGTGAATATGCTCCATTGGTAGTTGCTGAACTCGCTGTTTACAAATCCGTATGTTCTACTAATTGTAATCATATCTTAGTAACATAGCCAAAATCACTACTTACTTTGAAGTTCCTCATCCAAACAAAGCCTTAATCCTTTTTTTTTTTTAATACACCAAAGCCTTAAAATTTAGTGAATATAAGTAACAAAGAGGATGCATATATATTGTGAGAAAGTCCAAAAAAACAAAAATAGACCCAAAAACTTTTTAAATCAGGTTCGGCAATAGGCGAATAAGCCCTTCCTCTATATGTAAGAAGTTGCTTCAGAATTAGCAGAGTATTAAGAATCGCTAAAACCAATATCAGCTACAAGTCTCTTGCCTCTAATTGTCTTATCTTCTACAACAAAAATACTATTTCGATCACTAAAACCAATTCAAGCTTCCAAGTTCAAAAAGTTTACACTACTAAATAACCAGAAAAGTATACACCTCACGTCTTCAACAAAATTGTTCTTTGTTTTGTTTCCAGTTTCCTCAAATGTAAAGAGATACAGAAAAACTCATTTCGAAAATTGAACATGAAAATTTATTCAAACTTTAGCTGGTATTACCGAGAAAAGAAGAAGCCAAATTACCCAAGAAAGAAAACTCACAGAAAGCAATTGAGGAACAAAAAGTGTGGAAGGAAATGACATGGACATAGAAACAATTCAAACTTGAAGGTAAAGAAGAACAATTTCCAATAAAAATGGTTTGGAAAGAGGTAAGAAAGGAGAGTGTTAAAGAGAACAACTCACTGGGCACTGAGCGACTGATTAGGGATGGAGCGGCTGCCTGAGTTGGGGGTGGGCCGGGTTGCGGGAGGCCGGTGCCGTTCCGCGTAATATCCAATTTTTTTTTTTTTGAGTAATTTATAATCTTACAAAATTTTACATTTATTTAAAAAGTATTAAAGTTTATATATTAAACAAAATAAAACCTTATTTTAATTTTTTTTTTATTCAAAAATCTTTAAACATAATTAGTAAATAATAAATTCCACATCTACCCTTGATGAATGAGTTATTGAAAATTCTTTTAAACAATTAAAAGTAACATTGTCTTTTTTTGTCATCTTTGTCTCTTAGTGTTTGATTTATTTAGCCTCTTCGGCCCTTTAAATTGTATAATTTTTTTCCTAGTCAAAAAATATATAAGTTTAATTTTTCTATATACAAATTTTTGAATAAATTTATATGTTAGTAAGGGCCTATAAGTTAATTGCCTTTTTTTTTCCCCTTTCTTTTTCTATTATCTGAATAGGTCTAAGTGGGCTTCAATATTATAGTTTTAGCCCTCGGGATCACGAGTGAGTTGTAGCCCACCTCAAATTGGATTATAACTGTGCTCTGTCCATAAGAAATTATTTTAACTTTAAATTACTATCATATAGTTTACACTTTATAACTTAATCATATAGAACTTTCAAATGTTATAATTATTCTCATGAACTCTTCAAAACATGACACTTCGAACTGTTTGTTTAAATTTTCGTTTCAACTTTCATTAGATGCTTATGTAACGTCTGTAAGTCCCATTTCCCAATTATTTTTAACCTCAATTTATCCATTTTTGCTTCCAAAACTAAGATAATGGAAACAAAATTAGGAAAATAAATTTAAATTGGGCATAAAAATGGAAAATTGACAGATATGCCCTTTTAATGATGTTGATAATAATAGGAAGATAGGACTCACAAACACTGCGTTACCATTTATTAGAAGTTAGGACAAAAAATTTAACGAATATACCAATGTGCCACGTTTTAAAAAATTCATGGAGAGAATTGCAACATTTAAAAGGTTAGGCATAAATTTGTTATAATGTGTAAATCACACCGTAATAAAATATGCTCATTTAATCTCTAGTTTGAAAATAAAGTATTTTGAAAATAAAAACTAGTATGATACACCAAACGAACCCTAAATGCACAGGGCGACTTACAGGACTTTTCTATAGTAGGATTCCCTTGTCGATCTCCATGATGGTAGTATATCTGTACATTTGAAAAGGGTACAAGATAAAAAAATCGATACTTAATTAATACTCTTTCGATTTCTTTTTCATAATTAACCTTAAAAATATGGATGATATTTAGATCTCATTTTAGTTATATATTTTTTACAATTTTTCTAATTAATCTAATTGTCGTTATATATTAATATATATATATATATATATCATAATCAAATTACGATTCAACTTCTAAATCATCATTTTAAGATTATTTAGATAAAAAATCTACGAAAATTGAAAATTACTTAGTCAATCATATATACATATATATTGATGGTCTGTCATAAAGAATTTAATTGTTATAAACATTTGATACAAGTGAGTATATAACTAGTTGACTTTCAATGTTATTAATTTTTTTACGAAAATAAGCTTTAAATGATAATTTATAAAATAACGATTCAAATTATAATATATATATATATATAGGATGTAAATATGATGTAAATACATATTACCGTAAAATTATGCATATATATACCTTGTGAAGGCCACTGATTCAAACCACTGAGAATCACATCGTCTACAGGGCCAATATAAAGACGGGCTAGACTTCAATGCTATATATCATTCAATGATATGGACATCTAACTCATTCACCCCCTGTTTTGGGGTCCACCATATCCATCCACATCCCTTGGATCCTCATACCATTGAATAGTATGGGAGCATTGAAGCCTTGCCCTATAAAGACTCTTTGCAGTCACCTGTTTTAACAATAGACCCAATTAAAGAACGAATCAAAATCATTACCACTTTCATATATACCATTATCCATACATTTTCAATCTTAATACGTTAGCAGAACATACTAGATAACATAAAATATATATAAAAGTTAAAATATAAAAATAAGTTGAAGTTTTATATTAAAATCAATTAACGAAAGACACAATTTTTTATAAATCTTTATAAAATCATGCAACTTTTTAATACAGAACTTTTGTGACATTACATTCTGTTTCATAATTTTTCGGTAGTTAACTGCTGGTTGAAGTGCTAGGTGGTGGCTGTGACTCATTCATCAGATCAGGTTCTTTTTTCAAAAAGACTACATTTGATTGCAGCATACGTATTTGGAGGCACATGATTATAACCCTAATTGTTGCCGTATTTGGAGGCACATGATCATAACCCTAATTGACAATTCGATGACACATCATGTGATCCTCTTCTCATCTCAAAGCTATTAATCTCACATTTCCATGTTCCTCTTTACTGAATTAATCTCACATGCATCGTTGTAGCTTTTTAATTTTTTCTCTAGATTCTCCATAAACCTAATCATCATGTACGATCCTAAAATACTTGAATAAAATATCTCTTTTATTAAAAAGAAAATAAAAAATTTAGAGTGCATTTAACTCTAAGAAATAAATAGGTCATTTGATGTTAGTGAAATCCTTGATAAGCGGAAAATCAATTTACTTCGTTTGGAAAACTAAGTCAGAATTTGATAAATTTTCGAGAATAATTTGGAAGCATTTAAATATCTCAAATGATGAGTTGAAATTATATCTCAATGGACAGAATTTTTCAAATAATGAGTTAAAACAAGTGAAATTGTAATTTCCATAATATTTAAAATTGATATTCAAATACTAATATTTACAAATAAAGAAATTGTAAATACGGAATTGCAAATTATAAAATTTGTAAATTCTCATTAAATTAGAAATTCTTCATCCAAATACACTCACACAAAACTTGGTAGAGTGTCTAGATACCGCCATTTTAATGCTAACAATATAATATGTTTCCACGGAATTATACAAGGAAATCGTAATTTAGTGACAAACTAAAATGTATCGTCAGATAATCACGTCCTGCAACTGCGAAATACAGATACTGAGAGGCTTCAGATCTCTAAGTTTAGTCGGTACTTCTAAACTCAGTCTCCTATGAACCATATGTAAGCCTGAGACGCTCTTTCAGGTAGTCTCCACTGCGAATGGGAGAAAATCTGCAAACACAAACACAATTGGGCAGCACACAAACTCAACAGGCACAGAATTGTAAGTTTTTTGTCACGACTCAAGTTTTCCACATTGAAAAAAATGAAATTTTTTGTAACGATAATCTTTAATCGGAAGAAGACTTAAAGGGTTTTAAGCACGAGTTCCAGAAGCCACAACATTAAGAACCAAAACTATAACAGAAAAAAGCTAAGGCCTAGTGTAAGGGTAAACAAAAGTAAAATGTGACACCGGGAAGACAGTAAAATGGCGGGTTTGTAGTTTATACCTTGCCGGTGATGCTTCACTGCAACAACTTTCCAGGCATTCCACTACACAGCCTTCATTGGGATCTAAGAAGAAAGCCACCTGAAGATATTGAAAACACTTACACTTGTAATTATTTTAGAGAGATGGAAAGACAAAGCATACTATAAATTTTTCTTTATTATCAAGAAGGAAATGAAAACACGTCCCACAATGTTTTATGTCCAAGAAAGCAGATTGTAGAGACAAAAGGTTCAGAAACATTAGAGAGCCCAAATGTAGCAGATAAAAATTAGGGGAAGAAAATGTCATAAATGTTTCCCATAAAAAAAGATATATATTCATAAGCAAACGGTTGTTTTGGTCTCTGAATTTTACTGTATTATCAATTTGGGGTGTAAAGTTGCTCTTACCCGATTTGGGGACAATTTTATAAATGTCATAGATGTATCCTAAGATTAAAAAAATTCAAAAGCAAATTGTCATTTTGGTCTCTGAATTTTTACTGTAATATCAATTTGACGATTTGGGGCGTAATGTAAATTTTTGAAAGTTCATAACCCAAATTGACACGGGATCAAAAATTCAAGGATCGAACAGCAATTTAACCAAAATTCAATTGACTTGGAGATTTGTCTTCTTCAATAGATTGAGAACTAGCAAAACCATTTCATTGTGAGTATAGTTCTAGAGAATTGAAACAATATATATGTATATGTAAATGATTACAGAGTAGCGTTCTTGTCCTGTTGCCATCACTCTATGCAGTGTTGACCTACAAATACAGAAAATTTCGGCAGGACTTAAGAGTTCTAGTTTTAAAATATGTAGTAAGAAGAAAATACCCCTTCCAAGTTTATTTTAAAAAAAAAAATTGTGATATTAATAATAACAACAAATCACCTGAACAAACAATTAGTCCACCTCTCCATCATGTCCCCAATGTTAACAATGAAAGCCCTGCAGATTCAAGTTTTGAACAACATCATCTAAAACATCGATATCTAACAGATATCATCACTTTCGATCTTATATCAATCATGTTATCATTTACTTTACATCAAAATTCATGAATTTGGAGAGCCTACCCATCTATATGAAGAACATCTTCCCAGATTTGTGGTTGCTTAAACTTTTCTCTGCAAACCTGAGAAGTGCTAAAAAGAAATCCCAGATAAGAATATCATAAACCGGTCGATGACAAGAACAACTGACTAACGAAAAGCATGCCTGAAGTCCAGGAACACCATTGGACACAAGGAGTGTGATCATTCCATAATCTGAGTGAGCAGAAGCACCGTGTATTTCTTCATCAACTGATCCTAGTTGACCTGAAGTAATGTGCACCAGAACTATGAAAAGTAGAAGAGGGGACAAAAATATGTAAATTGAAATAAATACAAAAAAAAAAAAAAAGTCACTAATAACACTGATTTTGGCCCAACTTAACCATCCAGCTAGTTTCTTCTGTGTGGGGTTTTTACCCTAATAGGCTTCGATACTATATTAGGAGTGAAACCATTCATTATACACTCAGCCTTGCACTTATTTACTCAAAGATTCTGATGTGAGATTTATAATTCTTTAACAGTTACTACACCTGGATAGTGCAAAAGGCGAAGAAATCCTGCTGGTCTATTCAGTGCCCCCACTCTCTCAAAAAACTCCTCATCCAGGTTCAGAGCCAGGGCAATCAGAGAGATTAATCTTTTACCAGCCGACCTGAGGCAGCAAATCCAACACCAGGCATTCAGAATTTCATATACGATGTATGTGTAGTACTATAAAATCTTAGACCATTGTATAGGACAGAATTAGATAGACAGCCCTGTACAATTAATCAGACCTATGTACACTAGGACTAAAAAATAGGATTAGGTCAAGGAAATAACTGCCTGATCTTATCTCCTTGTCAATTCTGTATATATAGCCGGTTTGGCTTGTGTAAATGTACAATCCAATTGATAAATTCTACAGTATGCATAAACAACCAAATTACAAAGAAAATCTCCCAACCAATTGTCACTAGTGAACAAATTCGTATTTACAAAATGCAGAATCCAGGGAAATAAATCATCAAGAACACACTTACAGAACTTTTCTATAGTAGGATTCCATCGTCACTCTCCATGACGGTAAGATATCTGTATATGGGCTCACATGATACCAGATATAAACAATGCTCAATTAGCTCGAAGAAACAATTTGACATATGTGTAAATAATAGACATACAAGGAAATGATTCCATGCATACCTTCTGGAGGCCATTGATTCAAATTACTGTGAACTTCATCATCTAAAGTACCAATGTAATAACTCTCTTTGGAGTCACCTGTTGCACAATCGACCAAAAAAACCTCAATTCAACCTCTCAGAGTCCCTGTCTCAATCTCAATACAATTTTTTCACACGCTTATCGAAAAAGACATGAAAATGAAAACAAACAAATTTAAAAACAAGAGAAAAATGAAAGAATGATGATGATAAATCACAAAAGGAAGAACCTTTGGAGGTGGAAGTGGGGTCTAGGTTCTCGGAAAACGGCGGTGTGTAACCTCTGTGTTGTTTTCGAGCCAATTTCAACTTATCTTCCAATGGCAGAGAAAAAAAATTGCTGCTTTGAAGGAAGACTTTTCCAATTAACTCTTCCTCCACGCCATGATTCACCAGGTAAAAGAAGCCATACTCTGTGCATGCCTGTAAACATTTGTAAATTGTATACATAAATAAACAAATTTCCAATTCCAATTCGACCCAAAACCTAAGAAAAGGACCTCAAAAAGAAAAACCATTTGCAATTTGCTGACTGAAATTCTAAATTCATGGGTTCAGTCAAATCATGGAAGAAGAGCATGAGCCAACGTTACCTGACGGATTAAGTTGGCGGAGGAGATGGAATCCGATGAGGACAAGTCTATGGTAGGGAGCTTTAGAGCCTCTGTCATCTCCTCCTACCGTACCTCTGCTTTGACAAAAACTCAGTTTTGGTCCACCTTCTCTTCATTTTGGGTGTTTTCCATAATTAGAACTCTTACTTTTTTTCTTTTGTATAAAGACTAGAATGCTAACATAGTTACATATGAACTTATCTGCAAAAATTCATTACTGAACTTGATTGCAAAATTATGATATTTCAAGCATCTCCAATGGTAATATCGAAAAGTGTTTATAAAGTTACATTTGTACGCTCCTCACTGAAAAATGAGTGCTTGAATAGATTGTAAAGGACGTTTTAAATACGATAACACTATTACCTTGTGCTTACCTTATGTGCTAACTTATTTACATGCCTAAATTTGTGGCTACAATCAGATCAAAAAAAAAAAAAAAATGGCGACCAACTAAGACATGCTCAGTCCTCTGTTTTCAAACTCCACCTTATTTCTCTGTAGTCACATTTTATTATCTACAGTATATTAGATGGTATATATTAAGTGGTTTCACTTATTAATTTTGAGCATAAAAATTTACATATATATATATATTATATTGAGTAAATTATTCAAAAATGTTTTCAAGAACTAAAATCAAGAATTATTGGAGTATATAATTTATATTATATAATTGCAATTGAATTTTTTACTTTGAAATAAATAATGAAGTCTCTTTTGTTTGGGGTTCAAGATATAAACATTTTTTTTGGGGGAGGGGGAAGGGGAGGTGGTGGTGAAAAAGTGTACGACTTTGGGTTTAGGGTTTAACTCTTGGATTTTAGGACAAAATTTAAGAATTAAACCCTAAATACTAAGCAATTAATCAAATTATTTAATATCGGATGTTAAAAAATTTTCAAATTTAAATTTTAAAAATACTTTTGAAGAATTCTTGCTCTTAATTATCTTGTTTTAAATTTGATTAAATACTCACAATACTCCTTAAAATGATCAAGTGAAAAAATATTATAAATAGGAGTAATATTTTCATAATTAAAAAAGTATGGTTAGTGGGTTTTGAATAAATATTGATGTTGTTAATAACATTTAAAAAAAATTATCTAATCGAATCCCCTCAAACTAGCAAAATAAGAAACAGTAAATTTCATTTGATCTTTAAACCTCTTATAATGAAACTATACGTTCAAAATTTATTGAATTTGAAAAGTTATCCAATCCAATCCAATATTTTCCGACTCACCAAATGTGGCTATTGGATATAAACCTCGCCCTTAATTAAGATGTTATAAAACATCTTCACCGCTGTTTTGAATGCAATTTGGCACTAAAAAGCAAAAACAACCCCTTACTAGTTATTTCAAATTATCATGGTAAAAAATAAATAAAAACAATCCGAGGAACAAGAACTGCAGATTTTCAGCTCCAAGGACGATAAGCATTATTTGACCCAACTGTTAAATGCATACAATATATGTCTGCATTTCCTCATTCTTCCAAAGACAGTGCGTTCGCATTTCTTTGTTAATTGGACAATAGCAATTAGCAATCTCATCTACAACTACAACCATATGTATGTTAAAATACAACTTGAAACAAAATGTTGAAATTACAAAACCCATTCACCTCAGGCCTCAGGCTCATCAGCATCGACAGAACCAGTTCAAAAATCGCACCGGTTCTGCAATTTGTGGCAGATAGAAAACTAGAAAAACGTCTCCCATCAACTTGATGGATACAATTACAGGAAGAAAAGGAGGCTACCCCCCATCTGATTCGGCATCCGATAAATGCAACCTAGCTTGCACCACCACAACTATAAGACACTATTATGTATACCATCAATACTTGCCCTCCTCCAAAGGAAACTCCTTGAACTCAACCAGCATGAACCCATGTACAACAATAAAGCAGCTACTTTCGGCCTTCTCCACAAATCATGCTAGGTTGAATATCTTCATCTCTTGGAAAACCTGCTTCTTCTAAATCCCCTTGTTCCCGGGGTATGATGAGTGATCCCGATGGCTTTCTCTGGACTCTGCTCTTCTTCCTCATCGCTGGTTTCATCAGACCTCCATCTTGGTCCATGGTTCAGAATTCTCTCCTCGATTCTAAAACCCTTTTCTCCATAGCTGAAGATTACAAAAATATTTTGTATTAAAAAGGAACAAAAATTTGAAATTACTAGAGTGCCAATATATAACGCCTCCAACAGTTGCCAACCACACAAGCAACAGAGAAAGCAAAAGAGATTCTAATGGAAGCAAGAAAAAGCAAATTAACAAAAATTTAAATTCCCACCTCAAGGGTATGTCCATTGGGTAATCCTGGGAAGCCATATTCCAAGGTCTATCATTCCTATCTGGTTGGATTCCCTTGCTGGACACGCTCCGATGAGGTTTCTTTGCAGAATCTTTAAACAAGCCACGGTTGCTGCTTGGTGTAGTTACCAGATTAGAAGCAGCACTGAAGTAGTTTGAAGGACTTCCATTTTGAAATGGGTTGAAACGCTTATTCTGCTCTGTTCCTGGTGACAGCATATCATATTGATTGTCCTGGAGATGGTTATTTGGAAGTCCTTTAAATGAACTCCTGTTCGTGCCCTTAACTGCTGAGGGGGGAGTAGCCCAATGAACTCCAGGAGTTGGTGCATCCTCAAAATTGAAAGATTTATCTATGATATCATCAGGCTTCCATTGTGTTTCAGAATTGGTAGATAACCTTTCATGCAAAACAGAATCAAGTTCAGAGCGGTAACCGCCAACTAAGCCTCCGCTTTTTTGGGGTGTTTCAGATATTGATGGTTTCCCAGAAGGATTTATACGGTCCGTCCATAGAGCACAAGAAGAATCAACAGATGAAGGAATCAGTAAACTAGCTGTTGACTCTTGGACTTGAGAAAGTGAGGTTGACATTTCAACATCACTAGAGTTCATAGCAGCTGTTTCAGGCCACTTTCCAGCCTTTACTTGTTGCCGTTGGACTTCTGGTAGCAAATCCATGCATTTATCCTGTTCACAAAAAGTATCTAGTCAATATAACAAACCAAGAAAAGCACCTGATCATGAAGAACATCTAGTTAAAAAAAATACAGGAAGATCCGACCACAAAAGACTAGTTAGTAAGCTTTAATCTGGCAGGCCCATTCCTCTTCCACCTCAAACTACCGTGCCACTTGCTAACAAATAAGCAAATGGGTGGGGCTCTCTTACAAGAGCCTAATTCCTAAGGCTACAATCTCCTAATAAAAAAAATATTAAAAAACAAAAAAAACAAAAAAGGCCTTAGGATGCAAGCCCTGTCTTCTCATATAGACTGGTCAAATTGGACTCGTAGCAACTACTTTTATCCAATTCGATTACATGTTTTAGAGTACAAAATAATATTTGTCAACATTAAAATAAAGCAGATCAAATCATAAGGGCCATGACTAAGCCTCCACAAATTAGGTTGTCTACTGGACAAAGATAGATTCTTAGAAAAACAAACCACTTACAATCAATCCTGCTCTCCAGCCGCTCACTGATCTCATTCTAGATAAAAATTCCTCACTAACAGGATTCCGTGAGATGAACTCCTCTTCCACACTTTTTAGAATTTGATCAACTTGGTAAGCTTCAGAGTACCTGTACCGCTGAAATGGCAGAATGGGGGGATAATGGGAATTGTATGTCAATAAATCTGACCAGAAACTTGTTAAAAAAAAATTAACTAGAAGTATACCTTCGATAAATAATTAGATAAAACAAGCTACAAGCTATAATATAAGAAACCAGATGGAATAGTTTTCGAAAGAGTGACTCCTTAACAAGCTTAAATGCCACACAGGAAATACAATCAGCCAGTGACCCCCTTCATTTCCGGTCTACCCTTAACTACATTTAAAATTGCATAGAGATTATTGCAGCAATTAAAGATATGCATAATCAACGCTGTAAGACCTTCAGAACACTTAAGGAAAAGTGAAAAGTCTCCCACCATCACTGAGCCAACAGGAACTAAGCATCAATTCTCAAATCTCAGGTTTCGAATGCATCTGGCAATATGATGATGCTGTTCCTAGAGATAATGCACAACTACAAAGCAATTATTAGATGCTGAACCACGATCACTCAATTTATACAAAAGTCACATAAGATTACCTGAATATAGAATACGACAAGAAGGCTTCCAATAGTCGAGGAAGGATCATCCATAGCACAATCTAGCAGGCACTTATGGAGATGTTTTTCTTCATCGCAACTCCATGGCAACTCTATCATTCGATCTACCATGTTCCTTCGGATACAAAGAAAACAAATTTCAGTAACCAATATCCTCACCCAGTCCTCCCAATTCCGACATTTGCCTTTTGAATCATCAGTTACATCCTCCATTTGTCCAAACATCAATTTCTTCTCCTTGACTTTGGCACACAGCATCCTTTGATGCATAAATGCTTCGGTAAACAGTCCACACTCTACCCTCACCCGAACTGCAGTAACAGCCTCACTAAGTGAAATCAAATTTGATGTGCCATCACGCCCGGACCATCGTAAAAGCGAAAGAGCTGTATCAGGATTTCCCCTTTCCAGTACTACTTGAGCAATCTTAGGATGAGTTTCTGGGCCGGATATCTCAGGAAGAAGGTGACAAGCTTCCTGGGAAATTTATTATGCAGAATAAATAATCATGTAAAATGGCATTTCGAGACTAAACAATGAAAAGAACAAATATGACCTGTTTCATGGTTTTTCCCCAATCTAGTTGTAATTAATTTAAAGTATAATTTAATACTATTCCAAACTTTTCATACATTTACATATACATAATATACAATCTTTCTGCAGCTTGATCATAGACATACTAAATTTATTGTAGAATTTAAAATAAATAGCATCATTAAATTTGACACAATTGATTAAACATAAATCCTATGGCATTGACTCACTGAGAGAGGAAAACTGGCCTTCAAAAGCAATAACCATCTCGAAAAATAAAGTGGAACTTACCTGCAGAGCCTCATCTGTGTGATCATCCAAGAGATAAAAAATTAAGGATTCCAGTAATAAACGCCTGGGTATCCCAAAGGTGGCTCTGAAATCCTCTAGAATGCATCTCCATTGCTCATCAGGGCTAGTCCAATGGCGATCAAATACGAAATATAGAAACTGTTACAAATTAAGGAAATACGGGAAACCCTGCAATTGGAGGAGGCACAATTCAAGCGCAATTCAGCATATGCACAATGAAAAACATATAGAGTTAAAAGAAAAATAAAGGATACAATCGCTTGCTTTGCAACCACCAAATCTGAACTACCACATAGAAAAAGTATATCAACAGCAGCTCGAACATTTTTAAATGGATAGCACCCTGCAACCCCCTCTATATTGGACCGGAAAATTGAGGAGACTCCGTCCTTCTGCAAAGATGCAAGTTTTAATTCCTCTACCAGTTTCAAAGTATTTCCCTCCTCAATTTCCAGATTTGCTAGGGCATCTTCAATAAATAGGGAACCATCACGCCCCGTGGACTCTTCAGAGTTATTTACTGCATCGGGCCAGGATCGCTTTATTGCAGCTGATTTCCTTTCACGGACAAGAGTATGCCACGATGTGAAATCAGTATGAGGCCTCACATTCTCAAGGAATTCATGCCGTATGCACCATATCATCACCTCCATATGCTGAAAATCAAAAACCAAATTTCAGAAAACAAAAGAAAAAAAAATTGCAGACATATAGGAGCTTTGTTGGCAACATGGTCTTGGAAAACGTAAAAGTAAACATGAAATATTTTACCAAACTGATAAGGTAATCAAAATTATAAAATATTAGAAGACTACAAAGTAGTGTCTTTGCCAACAATAATTTATAGAAGAATGTTTTAGCTGATTTTTTCTATGAACTGAAGTCAATGTATAACTTGTGTTTCAACAATTTGAAGTTATGGTAGCTAAAAAATTATTACTTTCAGAACTTAAATTTTAAAAAATAAAACAAATTGAGAAACTGAAGCATGTATATATGAAATTGCAAAAATAGTAAGTGTCCCAAGACTAATAAAATCAGGTACCACCATCGTGAACGAACAAAATGATAAACCTTCCTAGCACAAACCTGATTTGTCTTTGATATGCTCTCCTGAAGCTGATGCAAGTCTTGAAGCTGAGCTGAAAGAGACCCCTTAAAAGATGAATCCAAAACTTCAAGCACACTGGATACGCCAGCCAACTGTGCTGAGAACTTAAGAAGTATACTCAGCATAGATTTCATATGTTCTGCTTCAAGATTATCTTAAAATAGCATGTCAAGGAATACACATTATTCCAATAATGCAATGTATAAATGAACCAAAAAAACTACCAGCCGCATATATCAATTTTTTTAAAACAACATAGAAGGATACAAATTCCTTGAAGTTCTGTGATGATGTTCTGGAACGTCCGCTTGCACCAATCCTTAACAACCACTTCATCCAACAAAAAAGCAATGACAGGATCACTGGACACTGCACTTTCATCCAAACAAACATCTGTAACATCTGATTAATCTCTGTCAAAGAAAACATTAAATGCACAACACAATATGAACTTCCACAGTGCAGACAGTAGAATTTCAAAAAAAAAAAATGTTTATAATGCTTTTATAGCACCTATAGACTTAGTAGGATCAGAATGATCCTGAAAGATTGGATTGAGAGCCCTGGAAGGAGTCTCATCCGAAGGGAGAGACCGGATAGGAGTCTCCCTTGTCATAGGTGTCATGATTTCTAGTTCTCTGTTTAGCAGTTGATTTTCCAGTTTACACAAATAATCCCCCCACAAAGTAGCATATGAATTAGTTATCCTCCAAACAAAAAGATAAATCTGAGAAACAAATAATCATTATTACGTTTACGAACTACCCTTTTCATACAACTGGACGATAGTAAGCTATGGTAGTTTTACCAAAACACAACGGACCTAACCTATATGCCTCAATCTTTAATTAAACTAAATAAACAACGAAGCAAAGATAAGATTTCGGTAAAGGATACAGTGGCATATCAAAGAGACTAAGTTATTCTCCAAGGCGACATCAAATAAAGAATAAAGGCGTTGGACATCAGCAGATATATGTTCCTCTCCATCTTCTTTCTCTTGAAATCGCTTATCATGTCTATTGGATATAAGGCGAGCCTCTAAACACTGATCAAAAAGGCGACGGCGTAATTTGATCCCAGCCTTTGGTATTGGAATTCTACAAATTGGGCAGGCATCGCACCGCTGGCTACACTCTGCACATAATGAAGCATGTCCACAAGAGTTGAGCACATCCATTACGTATCGCCCACAGCTTCTCAGGTCTCTTGTCGCCCGGCAGCACTCAACTTTAGACTCAGTGCATAAGTCAATCAGATCAATAGATGCTAAGTGTTCCAATGCTTCCTGAAATTGAATTAAAAGGTGAGATATATAAAATCTGCTATATTTAGTTTTGAAATCAAGTACATGTAACCCCAAAAATCACAAATCCTCATGGAACATGAAATTGTTGACACCGAGTTGACCATATACTAGTTATCCAAGACAGTATGGCAGCAGCTGTCTCCAGGTCAATAATCGCAGAGCCAACCAAGCTAAATACTTACTGTAAATGGAGGAAATTTTAGTGCTTCAAACAAGAACTTTCACTGCACACACCCCCATTTCTTAAGAAGTTCAACCTCTTGACAAGCTCACTCTATATACCCTCTTTCTAAAAGCTTCTAAAACCCTAGAACACCAAATCCAACTTCAGAAACATATATGATGCAGTTAAATATATGGAGGGCGTACCCTTAACAACTTGGTATTGGACTTAGTGAAGAAACAACATTTATCCAAATTCCCAAAAGTACCTAACCAAACGCCTTGTATAATACAACGGGCTCCCTCCACAAACACTGCAATGATTTTATGAACAATAACGTATATAATTGGAATCGAACGGGCTCTATAGAGACAGCTAGGGTTCTAGGCAGTAGCTATATTAAAAGAAAAATGCGTAAAATTGAGAAAATGAAAACCTGAACAGATTTTGTGTTGTATTTAGGTTGCGGAGCATAAGAACCAGATCGTGTGGGTATACCGCCATTAACGGAGCTGGAGGGTCCTGTTGGTCCGTTCAATCTCCTATCCATTTCTCCGAGAGTGCGAGCGGTGATTCCGTAAGAAAAGGCTAGAGAGATTGAATTGGTGGAGTGAGGATGAATGGGTGGGTTTTAGGGTTTAGTGAAACAAAGCCACTGGAGCTCACAGTTCACACACAGGAAAGCTTCAGGGAAAAGAAGAGAGCGAAATAAAGCGAGGGAGGGTTTTGGGAATGGGTTCAAAATTGGATTCTGGAACACCACCAGTGAAGGCTGTAAAGTGTCAAGTGGAGCGACTTGGGCCGGTTCAAATTACAGAGGGAAGTTCACATCGGGCCCACCTTTCTAATACTAAAACCTTAAAAGTATGCCTTAAGCATATATGGTTGCAATCATTCCACGTTTACCATAATTTTAAGAATCGCCTATATACTTCAATATTAGCTTCATGTCTCTTGAAATTTATGCTAATATTTCCATTACTCTCCCTTGAATTCTTGTAAAAAACAAATCTCGCGAAATTAGGGTTTGCACTAGATTGTGTCGTGTCGAGTTTGTGTCGAGTTTGTATTATGTTTAATTTGTGTTGTGTTATAAATTCTATTTTATTCAAATATGTCCAATTCAAACCCTGCACATTTAATAATCATGTCAAAAATGTCAAACTTGAACCCGACCTGTTAATGACTCAGGTAATCCATATGACTCATTTAATAAACAAGTTATACTTGAAACTCATTTAATCTATGACTCATTTAACCTATTTAAAATCTTCAGTCTATTAAACTATAAGATTAATAGGTATATGGGTTAGTAATTCACACATTTATTAAACGAGTTAATATATAGGTCATTATACAAGTTACTATATTAACCAAAAATCTCCTCGCTTATTAAATGGGCTAATAGGTCATTATAATGGTTAACTGACCTGAAACAAAAAGTTTATTAAACGTGTCATAACAGATTAATCACAGAATGACCTAAAATTTTAATCGTGCAAGTTGACTCGGATAATTTTGTGCCGATTTCGAGTCGTATATCCAATCGTGTCAAAAATTGTCACCCTCCCGTGAAACACACATCTTAAATTGATAATTTTGCCCCTCATTTTTAACAAATGTTTTTTGAAAAACAAGGGCAAAGAGACTACCATAAATATTATGGTAAATTTCAAGGATTGATGACACTAAAATTGAAGTATAAGGATAATTGTTAAAATTATAATAAAATTCAAACAAGATTTCAGCCATACTTTAATGAGAAGCATATAGTAAGAGATTAAAATTTTTAATACAAGAATCCACTAAAATTGGGGGACATTGCCTTTTCTCTCTTGCTCCAAGCGAACGAAAAACAAAAAACAAAAAAAAACTCAAGCACCCCAAACCCTAGCCTTCAGCCCTAGATCTGGCTGGGGTCGGTGGCAGCCCTCACTCTTTCTCTCCTCGTTTCCACTTCCTTATCTTCTCTAGCCTCCTTCCTAATTCCACCTTTTCGCAATCCTTTATCTTCCTTATTCCCTAGATTGTTGATCTCACCTTCTCTAACAGATCTATCAATTATTGCTCAGATCTATCTATGACTTTGTTGGAGGGGGTGTTTCATCTTCATGGTGGCCTATGGGTTGCTCAGGTTGGTTGATGGTGCAGACTGATTTTAGGCTTTTTGAGCTCCTTATTATCCTTTGTGGTTTATTTTGATTTTTATTCATTAGGTTTCATTTGGATTTTTCTGATTTTTCTATTGCTAGATCAAATTTTTTTTGGATTTTCATCGATTTTTGGGATTGTTTTTACCCTTAATTTGTTAAGTTCCTTTCGAATTATTTTGGGTCAAATTTTTTACTTAAGTTGAAGCTTGTACTCCTTGTTTATTGGGTCATTTGTGGGTGTACCTAATGGAGTTCTTCCGTTCTCCCTAAGGTATATCCCTTGTAATTTGTAGTTATAGTTTTTGCAATGATATTATTTACCTATCATTTTTTTTATACAATGATTTGTGAAAAGACATATTACATTCTGGATCCATTTATTTTGGTATAATACTGTCATAAAATGATAATTTATTTCTCCTTTTATCAAGTTATTATGTTTAGCGAAGAAAAAAGATGGAAGATTTGACTTGAATCAACTACGTCGAAGAAGGGAATTAGAATTGAAGACTTGAGAGGGATTTGAAGGACATGTTTGTTTACTTATTATTCTAATAGGGTTATGTGAAAGAAATTTTGAATATGATGGGGTGTTTGTGCAATTTTCAAGATCTTGAAGGGTTTTTTTTTAATCAATCTTGAAGGGTTTTTTTTTTAATCAATCTTGAAGGGTTTTTTTTTTAATCAATCTTGAAGGGTTATGTAAAAATGAAAACAACTTTTGGGGGTATTTGTTTAAATAACTAATAAATCTGAAACTGAAATCAAACCAATTGAAATTCAATAATTTTATGGGTTTTTTTTCATAAAATTATAAACTCTTAGAATTTAACAATTCTACTCTCTTTAAAAATTGAAAACCCTGAACTTGACCTATTTCTACTCTCTTTGATGGGGGGATTCACTGAATGCCGGCGAATTGACGGTTTCCTTCTACAAGACTCCTCCAACAGTTAAACCACTTCTTAATTTTAAATTAATTTATAATTTTCTAGAAAAAAAACAATTTACTGTTATAAAATTCTTAGACCTCATTTGATATATCATATTCTACCGATTATTTCAGTCGGATAGACTAATCTACATATTAGATAGATTGATTATTTATGCGGACTTTTGATGTTTAATCGCATTAAAATACCCCCTATGCGACGACTCGAAAATTCGAAAAAAAAATGTAATTTTTTAGATTTTGAAACAGAATTAAACGTTTTTACCCTTGGTTTAGATGATCAAAAGTTGACTTTTTAGTCGGGGTAATTTTTAGAGTTTTTATAAGAACCGTTGTGTAGGTCTCAGAGTCCTGAATTCATAGATAGTCAGCATGTTAAAATCGGAGTTCGGATGAAATTGTTACGGGTCTAGAAAGGCCAGGGGCATTTTGGTATTTTGTGCTTAAGAGGGGCAATTTGGTCCTTTTGTCTTTTTGATGACTCATCAGTGTGCCTTATGGATTGGTAACACACACCGCCAGCTGGGTTGGACTGGTGGCACGGTTGTGTGATGTCGTGTGTGTTCATTTGAACCAAAACTCGTGTGTGTTGTGTGTGTGTGTGTTCAAACAAACCAAAACCAAAAATTGGGTTCGATCATACCACCACGCGAGAGAGATTACACTGAAACAAAAAGAGAAGGAAAGAAAGAAAATAAAAGAGAAATAGGGAGAAAGGAAGGAGAAAACTAGGAGATGACTGAAACTCGAAACCCATAATTCTTGAAACTTGGAACTAAGTTAGAAACAGCTTTTTGGAACTTAAACGATTCAAATCATCCATAAATCGCAAGGAATTGGAGAAGAACAAGCCCATAATCGTGCATGCGTTTATTTCGTATTTATGAATTGGAATTCCACTAGTTTGAGGTAAGCAAATGTTGAATTGAACTTGAATTCGAGTTTCTAGGATTGTGGAGATGGAATTTGATGATTACAACAACAAAAAATTGTTGTGTTTGGACAAGTTTTGCACCGGGTAAGGGTCGCTAGGTCGGCCGACCTGTTTGCAGGAAACGGGAAAGGAAGAAGAGTATTATTGTATCGACCCGTCCCAAATTCCTAGATTATATTAGTGACTAATCACAATTAGTGAGGCTAATCCGTGATTAGTTGGGCGAAATCGGACGAACGGTGTGAAATGACCGTTTTGCCCTTGGTCGTGGCAAAACGTTGACTTTTCATTTGGGCGGTCAAATGGACTTTGACCGATGACTGTGACGTAGTTCGTGACGTCACGAGTTCATAGACAGGTGGCACGTTCAATTCCGACGTTCGTGGAAGAAGTTATGACGTTCGGAAGTTTAGGGGCATTTTGGTAATTTTGGTTAAAAAGGGGAAAATGTTGACTTTTTTACCAAGAGGTCCGATGGCCGAGGGCCGAGGACCGTTACGTAGATAAGGACGATATGAATCCGTAGACAGGCGGCACGTCGAATTCGGACGTTCGACGGCGAAATTACGGTTCACGGAAGTACGAGGGTACTATTGCACGAATTACGAGACGAGTTCACTTTTGGACTCTAGTGGACCCAGATATTTGTCCTGATGCCCAATGGATGAGTGACAAGTGTCACCCATCCAATGGACACCATATTTCCTTCATGCACCGTGCAAACCATTCCATTTCTTTATTCAACACACACACCCCTCCCATTACCCGATCTCACCAAAACCATTCACCCAAACCCAGCCAACCCAACCCCATTTCGACCAGGACTAAGACCAGGGAGTGAGGAAAGACAGGAGGACGTGGTGGCCGGCCCAGGAAGGCGCCGCCGTGGGCGGTGGAGCCACGAACCCGTGCGGGTGCACGGTAAAGCCATTTTTCCCCCTTTTAATTGATTTCGATATTATGGTTGCTTTTGGATGATTAGGATGAGTTTATTGAGGTTGTAGGAAGGTGTAGAGGGCGGTTTGGACGGCGGTGAAGGGCTGAGCATCCCTGGGTGCAATCGGGAAAATTGAAACGTTTGAACCAAAATCAAACCATGAGTTTTAGTTAGTTTCTTCTAGGTTTATTAATTGGAATGGCTATGAAACATTAAATTAGGAATTTTAGGATTGATTGGGACTGAAACGAACAAAAAATGGAGGAGGAACCAGACCGGACCGGTGATAGGTCCTCAAATAAGCGTTATTTTATATTATTTTATACCCTTTATACTTGACTTTTAATATTAAAATATTAAATAAATAGATAAAATAATTTATTTTGTATTATTTTTGTTTAAATAAATAAAGTTTGTAATTTGGAGCATTTTGGTGAAAGAATCGTCCCGATCGGAATTATAACGAAGAAATTATGGACGAAATATGAGAAACCACCGAAAATCGCAAGGAAATTCGGTGGGAAGTTCCCAAAATCAGCATCTTTTCCCACCCAATCTCATCATTTCCATCACTTCTTCATGTACTATCTTATTGCTATTTTTATATTTTAATTTTGTACTTTTAATTAAACAATTGTGGCACTCCCTCTATAAATAGGGAGGTCATTTCATGTATTTGGGGAGTCCCCAATTAGTTTCATTCTTCCATTTCTTTCATTTTTCTTAGTTCTAGTTCTTAGTTAGTTCTTTTGTTTCTCTCTTTTGAGAGACATTTTTGGGGACCATTTTAACTTCTTGTAGATTTTCTTATTAATTAGCTTTCTTTTAATTCTTGTTCATAATTTATGTTATTTTTATTTTTCTTAATTTCATTTCTTCTTTACTTTGTTCTTGTGATATTTCTTTGAGATCTCTTAAACACATTTTTATGCTTTCCTTAAGAAATACCTAGGCCAAGTAATACTAAGACAATTCAAGAGTTTTAAGACCGAATTCCTCGTATTTCTTCTTCCATCTTCACAAGTTTCCTGCCGCTGTTCGGTGATTCTTGTGAAAATCCATACTTCTCTACTTAAATTCTTGTTGTTGTTATTGGTTTTACTTATAATTCAATATATGTGTTGGTATTTTCTTTCTAACATTTGTAAGTAAGAATGCAATCTCCATGTGTTTTACTTTTTGAGTTTCTTTTACTTCATATGTTTTAGTACTTAAACTTCAATTCGAAACTAAATGTTGATCCGCTGTTCGGGGCATTTAGAATAGAGTTGAAGAGATTTAATGTTTGATCGCTGTTCGGCGCATTAAATCACTTACTTAAGGTGAATCATATTGTAAGTAATAATCCGCTGTTCGGTGCATTTATAATATGAAAACTGTATGCATGTATTTGAGATGATTAAGGTATGATTTCGTGATTGGTTCAATATGAGCATGATGTTAGAGTGTTGGTAAAAATATGTGTTTGAAGAAAATTCACTAGTACAAAGGTTAAAGTAGAAGTAAAATTAAGTATTTAATTATTTTTACTTGTTTTCTTTATTTTATATTTACAACTCTTTTCAAAACCCCCCTTTTCAATTCTTTATTCTTTATTCTTTTATTTTTTTATTCTTTATTCTTTTATTCTTTTATTGTTTTATTCTTCTTTTATACTTTTAGTTTATTATTCTTTGATTCTTTCATCTCTTTATTCTTTTATTCTTTAATACTTTTAGTTTATTATTCTTTGATTAATTAATTCTTTAATTCTTTAATTCATTAATTCTTTAATTTGTTAATTCTTTAATTATTTAATTCATTAATTTATTCATTATTCATTTATTCATTACTCTTTCCCACTAACACATTATTAATGTTCCCTAATTTCCCCGGTTAAGAACGATCCCTATTTACCAATACTACATCTACACAAAAAGGGTTTAAATTGCACAACACTCAAATTACATGTTTAATTTAATGCGTAGTTTGGGCGTAGTCAATTTTTGGCGCCGTTGCTGGGGAAATTGAAAATCATTTTTAATTTGCTAGTGTATGTATATAAATTGTGCATATTATACTTGTTTATAAATTTTTCTTTTGTTAATATTATATTTATCCATCTTATTATTGTTCTTATTATTTTTGTTTATAATGCTCATACTTTACTTATTCTTAATTTCTAATTTATACTTGTTCATAAATGTTCATAATTTTTTTTTTTTGTATTTGTTCATATTAAAATTGATACTTGTTCATAATTTAATTTCATTTGTTTACTTTTACTTTTACTTGTTCATATTAAAATTGATACTTGTCATAAATGTATATTGTACATATTCACTTTTCCTTACTTTTATTTTTTGTTTTCTTTACACTTTCTAACTTTTTCTTTAATCCATTAACTTTAATTTTATTCCATAAACTTTTTCTTTATTCCTTTAACTTTAAATTTATTCATTAACTTTTTATTCCACTAACTTTTTATTCCACTAACTTTTTATTCCATTAACTTTTATTCCATTAATTTTATTCATTAACTTTTTATTCCACTAACTTTTTATTCCATTAACTTTTATTCCATTAATTTATTTCATTAACTTTTTATTCCACTAACTTTTTATTCCACTAACTTTTTATTCCATTAACTTTTATTCCATTAATTTTATTCATTAACTTTTTATTTCACTAACTTTTTATTCCACTAACTTTTTATTCCATTAACTTTTATTCCATTAATTTTATTCCATTAACTTTTTATTCCACTAACTTTTTATTCCATTAACTTTATTTCATTAACTTTTTATTCCATTAACTTTTTTATTACACTTATTTTATTCTTATGTAATTATTTATTTGGTTATGTCTTGATAAAATTTAAATTTAAATTTTAAAAAAAATCAAAGTAAATAAAAAATTAAAAAAAAATCTTATCTTAGCTTTATGTTAGTGTTAATTCATACTTGTAAATAAATGTTGTATATATGTTACTTGTTACCTTTTATACTTGTTCATAAATTGTTCATAACTTTTATATTTTATAATATACATACATACTTGTTCATAATAGACTTTCATTTATGTTTGTTTATAATTCTCTTACTTGTTATATTATTCTTGTTCATACTTGTACATAATGTTCATTCTTTTTAAATGTTCATAAATGCTTATAGTAATTATTCACTTTTCCTTATTTTTATTTTTATATTGTTTTGTAAATAAAAAAAAAGCATAAAATTCGTAAAAAAAAAAATCTTCATTTATTTTTTTTTAAATTCCGAAAAAAACATAAATTTTAAAAAATAATAAATTTAAATTTTTTTATCTTCATTTTGTGTTAGTGTAAATCTAAATTGTTAAATAAATCTTATACTTATGTTAGTTTGTTAATGAGAATTTGTTTTGTAAATATCATTACTTGTTAATGAAACCATACTTGTAAATAAATTGTTCATACTTATATAAATTGTTCATATGTAATTGTCATGTTATATTTGTAAATTGTGCATAAAAACATACTTGTAAATAGTTATTGCATTCATGCATTAGTCTCGGCTATATGTAGATCACTTGTGCTTCGAAGTTTAAATTTTAATCTTTAATCGGCGAAGACTCTTCTATTAACTCTCATCCACGGTAATTGTTAACACTTGAGTCATCTTAATTCCTCTGGAGTAAGAAATTTTCGAGGGTGATGTCTAGGACAAGAGACGGTACTTATAACGGGTTTTGGGTCTAAGAAAATAGCCCTGCCTCTTATGTGTATTCTTTCTAACCTGGTCACTTTTGAAGTTGCCCAAACAGTTGAATTAATCCAAGATATTTACTTGGGCCGCACGGACGTATAAGTCTTCATCTAAACTTTGAAGCTATGTGAACCATATATATCTTTGACTTCCCCCGACATGTAAATATTGTTTATATCTTAATTTACATTATTTGTCATGACAAAGTTAACTTGGATCTTTAGTTTAACTAACTTGCATCTTTCATTCTAACTTGCATTTCATCTTTCATTTAACTTGCATATTTAGTTTAACTTGCATTGCACTCTTCCTCTAACTTACATCTCTTAACTCAAATTGCATCATTAACTTCAATTTGCATATTTAACTTGCATTCTTAACTAATGTACATCTCTGACTAACTAACTTGCATCTCTGTCTAGGCTGGATGGACGTTAAACTTCAAGCGCTTGTTGGGAGGCAACCCAATGTGTTCCCGGGATGTGAAGGAGTCATCAATACAGATTTGCTATCCTTTTACCCTTCACTCTCTTTTATTTTGTTTATTTAGTGTTTTCCTATTATTTTCGTAAATCATCTTCCTTACTTTGATTCTATGTTTAATTACTTCGTATTTTCCTACATTGAGGACAATGTAGAATTTAAGTGTGGGGGAATGGTTTACAATTTTAATTGTTGAAAAAAAAAAATTAAAGAAAATTTGTTTTAAAAAAAAAATTCAAAAAAAAATGTGAAAAAAAATTTTAAAAGAGAAATTCGTTTAAAAAAAAAAATTCAAAAAATTCAAAATAAAAAAAAATATATATATATTATTGTTTTCTTGAATCTTTTTGTTTTAACTTAGTGTTTTTATGAGTCTTAAGTTGCCATTTAACTTGTCAATGACATAAATGAACAGAAAGGAATATGTTATGGCCATAAAGATAATCACTACAACTTGAATTTGTTTGTTAATATTTTGTGATTAAGTGTTATAACTTGAAGATAATGCATGTAAATTGGCACATAAACGAGCATGATAAGATAAGTATGAATCATATGAACCTTATGTGAGCTTTAGAACTTTATATACATCTTTGATGAGTGATTCATAAGTTTTTTGTTTAAATTGATATACATATGCCTCATAACTGCTTGCCATAGCTTTTAATGAACTATAGAGTACTAGAACTTATTTTATGTGATTTTCAAAGCTTTTGAGTCAATAAACTCTCTGATTTTGGAAATGATTAAGGCATTAGGGTTAACACCACAAATTCAAACATCCATGTTCCCTATTTTGTGCGCACAAGTTGCGACCCCCTTAGTTTTAACCCTTTTGAACCCACATTAAGCCTTTCTTTCATCACCATGATTATCTAAACACTTGAGCTTAGTATAGACATCCTTTACCCTTGTTCCAAGAACTCGGTTAAAGACATAATGATTGTGTAAAGAGAAAATAATGATGTTGGAAAGACTTTTATGTGAATTATTTGGATTTACCGACTCATGCTTTGTTGTATCGTTGACACATGTTATTACCTTGATATAAAAAAAAAAAATTCAAAAAAAAAAATCAAAAAAATCAAAAAAAAAAAAAGAAAAAAAAAAGTTGAGTCTCGATCAAGGTAATAAGGTTTGGTTATGTAATGTTTGAGTTAAGTCCCTTACATTTGTAAATCCGACACGAAGAATGATTGTGAGGCCCAACATGATGGAATTAGGCCTATGTTCGAAGGGATGGATTACCAACATCATTGCACTAAGGTTGGGAAGCTATGATACGTTTTGGGAGTCTATTGAGTCTTGGAACGAATTGAGCACCACTTGTCCTATATTTTCCTTGCCTCTAAACTTAGCCCCATTACAACCTTCGTAAAGACCTTATGATCCTTAAGATGGTAAATTTTGATTAGTGGAGTCAATCACTTGAGTAAGCTTATGGTTTTGGTTCATTTGTGCAAGTATATGTTGTTTTTATCTTGAGGTGTTTGATAGGTCCTCAAATAAGCATTATTTTATATTATTTTATACCCTTTATACTTGACTTTTAATATTAAAATATTAAATAAATAGATAAATTAATTTATTTCGTGTTATTTTTATTTAAATAAATAAAGTTTATAATTTGGAGTATTTTGGCGAAAGAATCGTCTCGATCGGAATTATAACGAATAAATTATGGACGAATTTCGGTGAAATATTTCTAAATTAATTAAATTAATTAATTTGTGCAGCCCAAACCCAATAAAATGCAGCCCAGCCCAACAGAAAAAAAGAAAAAGAAAAAAAAGAAGTCCTGAGCCCAAATCCATTTCTTTCTCCAGGTCCAGCCCGTGCAGCCCAAGGAGCGGCCCAGCCCAATCACGTCAGTCCGCGCGGCCCAGTTCTGTCAGCCCATGCGGCCCAATCCGTTTCAGGCCGGCCCAGCCAGCCCGCGTCTCAGCGCCCCAGCCCAACCGATTCTCTTCGGCGCGCGCTCACCGAACGTCAAGCCTACTCCTCAGCGCGCGCTTGCCGAAGCTCTGCTCTCTCCTTCAGCGCGTCCCCGCCGAGTTTCTTCCCTTCTAATCAGCAGCAGTCCACCGAATTTCCATACCTCTTTTCAGCAGCTCTCTGCTGAATTCTTTTCCAGCAGCTTCCACCCAATTTCCACCCAACTTCCACCCAAATTCCTTCCACTTTCCAACCCAATTTTGCAACTTTACAACTCAAACCACTTCTAAACATCATCACAAATCTTTACTACTCATCATTCCATTATTCCACATTTTTTTTATTGTATTTTTATATTATTTTTGATAGCTTTTTCCACCTATAAATATGGCTTCAATTCTTGTATTTTGGGAGTCCCCAATTAGTTTCATTCTTCCATTTCTTTCTTAGTTCTTAGTTCTTAGTTAGTTCTTTTGTTTCTCTCTTTTGAGAGACATTTTTGGGGACCATTTTTACTTCTTGTAGATTTTCTTATTAATTAGTTTCCTTTTAATTCTTATTCGTAATTTATGTTATTTTTATGTTATTTTCATTTCTTCTTTACTATTATTCTTGGTATTTTCTTTCTAACATTTGTAAGTAAGAATGCAATCTCCATGTGTTTTACTTTTTGAATTTTTTTTACTTCATATGTTTTAGTGCTTAAACTTCAATTTGATGTTAAGTGTTTTATCCGCTGTCGGTGCACTTAGAGTAGAATTGAAGAGATTAAATGTTGATCGCTGTCGGCGCATTTAATTATAAACTTAAGGTAAATCATGTTGTAAATGTTTGAAGCATATTGATGTTTGACGCACATTAATGGTTGATGCATTTATAATATTGAAAGATGTATGTAAGTATTTGAGATGATGAAGGTAGGATTTCGTGATTGGTTTATTATGAGCAAAATGTTAGAATTAATGTGATTGTTAATTCGAAATTACTTACGTAAAAGTGTGGGTTTTGTCTATGAAACTACTCTATGGTTTGTAAGTTCTAATTAGCATGAACATTTGAATTTTAATTTTTAGTTAGTGTTGTCTTTAGCTTAAATTACAAATCTTTTCAAAACCCTCCTTTATTCTTTATTCTTTTATTCTTTTATTCTTTTATTCTTTTAATTCTTTTATTCTTTGATTCCTTTTTATTCTTTATTCTTTTATTTTTTATTCTTTTAATTCTTTTATTCTTTGATTCCTTTTTATTCTTTATTCTTTATTCTTTAATTCTTTAATTCTTTTATTATTTAATTCTTTAATTCATTATTTCTTTTATTCATCTCCCACTAACACATTATTAATGTTCCCTAATTTCCCCGGTTAAGAACGATCCCTATTTACCAATACTACATCTACACAAAAAGGGTTTAAATTGCACAACACTCAAATTACGTGTTTAATTTAATGCGTAGTTTGGGCGTAGTCAATTTTTGGCGCCGTTGCCGGGGAAATTGAAAATCATTTTTAATTTGTTAGTGTATGTATATAAATTGTGCATATTATACTTGTTTATAAATTTTACTTTTGTTAATATTATATTTATCCATCTTATTATTGTTCTTATTATTTTTGTTTATAATGCTCATACTTTACTTATTCTTAATTTCTAATTTATACTTGTTCATAAATGTTCATAATTTTTTTTTGTTTTCTATTTGTTTATATTAAAATTGATATTTGTTCATAATTTAATTTCATTTGTTTACTTTTACTTTTACTTGTTCATATTAAAATTGATACTTGTCATAAATGTATATTGTACATATTCACTTTTCCTTACTTTTAATTTTTTTTTTCTTTACACTTTCTAACTTTTTCTTTAATCCATTAACTTTAATTTTATTCCATAAACTTTTTCTTTATTCCTTTAACTTTAAATTTATTCATTAACTTTTTATTCCATTAACTTTTTATTCCATTAACTTTTATTCCATTAACTTTATTCCATTAACCTTTTATTCCACTAACTTTTTATTCCATTAATTTTATTCCATTAACTTTTTATTCCACTAACTTTTTATTCCATTAACTTTTTATTTCATTAACTTTTTATTCCATTAACTTTTTTATTACACTTATTTTATTCTTATGTAATTATTTATTTGGTTATGTCTTGATAAAATTTAAATTTTAATTTTTAAAAAAATCAAAGTAAATAAAAAAAAAATTTTAAAAAAAATCTTATCTTAGCTTTATGTTAGTGTTAATTCATACTTGTAAATAAATGTTGTATATATGTTACTTGTTACCTTTTATACTTGTTCATAAATTGTTCATAACTTTTATATTTTATAATATACATACATACTTGTTCATAATAGACTTTCATTTATGTTTGTTTATAATTCTCTTACTTGTCATATTATTCTTGTTCTTACTTGTACATAATGTTCATTCTTTTTAATTGTTCATAAATGCTTATAGTAAATATTCACTTTTCCTTATTTTTATTTTTTTTTATTTTATTTTTTTTTTAAAAAAAAGAGCATAAAATTCGTAAAAAAAAAATTAAAATAAAAAATTCTTCATTTATTTAATTTTTAAATTCCGAAAAAAAAAATTAATTAATTAATTATAAAAAAAAATTGTTCATACGTAAATAAATTATTTTCTTTTTCTTCATTTATTTAATTCCTAACTTGCATTTCATCTTTCATTTAACTTGCATTTTCATTTAACTTGCATTTTCACTTAACTTGCATCTTTCATTCTAACTTGCATTTCATATTTCATTTAACTTGCATTTTTAACTTCACTTGCATATTTAGTTTAACTTGCATTGCACTCTTCCTCTAACTTACATCTTTAACTCACATTGCATCCTTAACTTTAATTTGCATATCTAACTTGCATTCTTAATTAACGTACATCTCTGACTAACTAACTTGCATCTCTGTCTAGGCTGGATGGACGTTAAACTTCAAGCGCTTGTTGGGAGGCAACCCAATGTGTTCCCGAGATGTGAAGGAGTCATCAATACAGATTTGCTATCCTTCTACCCTTCACTCTCTTTTATTTTGTTTATTTAATGTTTTCCTATTATTTTCGTAAATCATCTTCCTTACTTTGATTCTATGTTTAATTACTTCGTATTTTCCTACATTGAGGACAATGTAGAATTTAAGTGTGGGGGAATGGTTTACAATTTTAATTGTACAAAAAAAAAATTGAAAAAATAATTATTAAAAAAAATGAAAAAAAAAAATTGTTTTCTTGAATCTTTTTATTTTAACTTAGTGTTTTTATGAGTTTTAAGTTGTCATTTAACTTGTCAATGATATAAATGAACGGAAATGAATATGTTATGGCCATAAAGATAATCACTACAACTTGAATTTGTTTGTTAATATTTTGTGATTAAGTGTTATAACTTGAAGATAATGCATGTAAATTGGTACATAAACGAGCATAATAAGATAAGTATGAATCATATGAACCTTATGTGAGCTTTAGAACTTTATATACATCTTTGATGAGTGATTCATAAGTTCTTTGTTTAAATTGATATACATATGCCTCATAACTACTTGCAATAGATTTTAATGAACTCTAGAGTACTAGAACTTATTCTATGTGATTTTCAAAGCTTTTAAGTCAATAAACTCTCTGATTTTGGAAATGATTAAGGCATTAGGGTTAACACCACAAATTCAAACATCCATGTTCCCTATTTTGTGCGCACAAGTTGCGACCCCCTTAGTTTTAACCCTTTCGAGCCCACATTAAGCCTTTCTTTCATCACCATGATTATCTAAACACTTGAGCTTAGTATAGACATCCTTTACCCTTGTTCCAAGAACTCGGTTGAAGATATAAAGATTGTGTAAGGAGAAAATAATGATGTTGAAAAGACTTTTATGTGAATTATTTGGATTTACCGACTCAAACTTTGTTGTATTGTTGACACATGTTATTACCTTGATAAAAAAAAATCAAAAAAAAAAAAAGTTGAGTCTCGATCAAGGTAATAAGGTTTGGTTATGTAATGTTTGAGTTAAGTCCCTTACATTTGTAAATCCGACACAAAGAATGATTGTGAGGCCCAACATGATGGAATTAGGCCTATGTTCGAAGGGATGGATTACTGACATCATTGCACTAAGGTTGGGTAGCTATGATACGTTTTGGGAGTCTTTTGAGTCATGGAACGAATTTGAGCACCACTTGTCCTATATATTCCTTGCCTCTAAACTTAGCCCCATTACAACCTTCGTAAAGACCTTATGATCCTTAAGATGGTAAATTTTGATTAGTGGAGTCAATCACTTGAGTAAGCTTATGGTTTTGGTTCATTTGTGCAAGTATGTTTTGTTTTTATATTGAGGTGTTTGTTTGAGATTTTGCAAAAGTACTTCATTTCGATTATATGAGTATTTCTCACATACTTTGAGTGCAAACACAAACCCCCACAAATTGAGTGAATTTATGAGTGCATATCCTTGTGAGTTGATTCATACTTGTTTTATTCATGTTGAGATCCATTTCACCATATTTACTCATTATCTTACTTGTTAAAACATTTTGTTACAATGTATTAACTCTTGAATTCCATATGCTTAAACGCTTTAAGTGAAAATCTTTTATGCCATGATTGTAATAATGAAATATTGAGACAAATGGTTAAAGGTTACTTGTTTTGATTTTGTAGTTTGATTTTAGTATTTGCTAGGGACTAGCAAAGTTTAAGTGTGGGGGTATTTGATAGGTCCTCAAATAAGCATTATTTTATATTATTTTATACCCTTTATACTTGACTTTTAATATTAAAATATTAAATAAATAGATAAATTAATTTATTTCGTGTTATTTTTATTTAAATAAATAAAGTTTATAATTTGGAGTATTTTGGCGAAAGAATCGTCTCGATCGGAATTATAACGAATAAATTATGGACGAATTTCGGTGAAATATTTCTAAATTAATTAAATTAATTAATTTGTGCAGCCCAAACCCAATAAAATGCAGCCCAGCCCAACAGAAAAAAAGAAAAAGAAAAAAAAGAAGTCCTGAGCCCAAATCCATTTCTTTCTCCAGGTCCAGCCCGTGCAGCCCAAGGAGCGGCCCAGCCCAATCACGTCAGTCCGCGCGGCCCAGTTCTGTCAGCCCGTGCGGCCCAATCCGTTTCAGGCCGGCCCAGCCAGCCCGCGTCTCAGCGCCCCAGCCCAACCGATTCTCTTCGGCGCGCGCTCACCGAACGTCAAGCCTACTCCTCAGCGCGCGCTTGCCGAAGCTCTGCTCTCTCCTTCAGCGCGTCCCCGCCGAGTTTCTTCCCTTCTAATCAGCAGCAGTCCACCGAATTTCCATACCTCTTTTCAGCAGCTCTCTGCTGAATTCTTTTCCAGCAGCTTCCACCCAATTTCCACCCAACTTCCACCCAAATTCCTTCCACTTTCCAACCCAATTTTGCAACTTTACAACTCAAACCACTTCTAAACATCATCACAAATCTTTACTACTCATCATTCCATTATTCCACATTTTTTTATTGTATTTTTATATTATTTTTGATAGCTTTTTCCACCTATGAATATGGCTTCAATTCTTGTATTTTGGGAGTCCCCAATTAGTTTCATTCTTCCATTTCTTTCTTAGTTCTTAGTTCTTAGTTAGTTCTTTTGTTTCTCTCTTTTGAGAGACATTTTTGGGAACCATTTTTACTTCTTGTAGATTTTCTTATTAATTAGTTTCCTTTTAATTCTTATTCGTAATTTATGTTATTTTTATGTTATTTTCATTTCTTCTTTACTATTATTCTTGGTATTTTCTTTCTAACATTTGTAAGTAAGAATGCAATCTCCATGTGTTTTACTTTTTGAATTTTTTTTACTTCATATGTTTTAGTGCTTAAACTTCAATTTGATGTTAAGTGTTTTATCCGCTGTCGGTGCACTTAGAGTAGAATTGAAGAGATTAAATGTTGATCGCTGTCGGCGCATTTAATTATAAACTTAAGGTAAATCATGTTGTAAATGTTTGAAGCATATTGATGTTTGACGCACATTAATGGTTGATGCATTTATAATATTGAAAGATGTATGTAAGTATTTGAGATGATGAAAGTAGGATTTCGTGATTGGTTTATTATGAGCAAAATGTTAGAATTAATGTGATTGTTAATTCGAAATTACTTACGTAAAAGTGTGGGTTTTGTCTATGAAACTACTCTATGGTTTGTAAGTTCTAATTAGCATGAACATTTGAATTTTAATTTTTAGTTAGTGTTGTCTTTAGCTTAAATTACAAATCTTTTCAAAACCCTCCTTTATTCTTTATTCTTTTATTCTTTTATTCTTTTATTCTTTTAATTCTTTTATTCTTTGATTCCTTTTTATTCTTTATTCTTTTATTTTTTATTCTTTTAATTCTTTTATTCTTTGATTCCTTTTTATTCTTTATTCTTTATTCTTTAATTCTTTAATTCTTTTATTATTTAATTCTTTAATTCATTATTTCTTTTATTCATCTCCCACTAACACATTATTAATGTTCCCTAATTTCCCCGGTTAAGAACGATCCCTATTTACCAATACTACATCTACACAAAAAGGGTTTAAATTGCACAACACTCAAATTACGTGTTTAATTTAATGCGTAGTTTGGGCGTAGTCAGTGTTTGTTTGATATTTTTGCAAAAGTACTTCATTTCGATTATGTGAGTATTTCTCACATACTTTGAGTGCAAACACAAACCCTTACAAAATTGAGTGAATTTATGAGTGCATATCCTTGTGAGTTGATTCATACTTGTTTTATTCATGTTGAGATCCATTTCACCATATTTACTCATTATCTTACTTGTTGAAGCATTTTTTTACAAAGTATTAACTTTTGAATTCTATATGCTTAAATGTTTTAAGTGAAAATCTTTTATGCCATGATGATAATAATGAAATATTGAGACAAATGGTTAAAGGTTCACTTGTTTTGATTTTGTAGTTTAATTTTAGTATTTGCTAGGGACTAGCAAAGTTTAAGTGTGGGGGTATTTGATAGGTCCTCAAATAAGCGTTATTTTATATTATTTTATACCCTTTATACTTGACTTTTAATATTAAAATATTAAATAAATAGATAAAATAATTTATTTTGTATTATTTTTGTTTAAATAAATAAAGTTTGTAATTTGGAGCATTTTGGTGAAAGAATCGTCCCGATCGGAATTATAACGAAGAAATTATGGACGAAATATGAGAAACCACCGAAAATCGCAAGGAAATTCGGTGGGAAGTTCCCAAAATCAGCATCTTTTCCCACCCAATCTCATCATTTCCATCACTTCTTCATGTACTATCTTATTGCTATTTTTATATTTTAATTTTGTACTTTTAATTAAACAATTGTGGCACTCCCTCTATAAATAGGGAGGTCATTTCATGTATTTGGGGAGTCCCCAATTAGTTTCATTCTTCCATTTCTTTCATTTTTCTTAGTTCTAGTTCTTAGTTAGTTCTTTTGTTTCTCTCTTTTGAGAGACATTTTTGGGGACCATTTTAACTTCTTGTAGATTTTCTTATTAATTAGCTTTCTTTTAATTCTTGTTCATAATTTATGTTATTTTTATTTTTCTTAATTTCATTTCTTCTTTACTTTGTTCTTATGATATTTCTTTGAGATCTCTTAAACACATTTTTATGCTTTCCTTAAGAAATACCTAGGCCAAGTAATTCTAAGACAATTCAAGAGTTTTAAGACCGAATTCCTCGTATTTCTTCTTCCATCTTCACAAGTTTCCTGCCGCTGTTCGGTGATTCTTGTGAAAATCCATACTTCTCTACTTAAATTCTTGTTGTTGTTATTGGTTTTACTTATAATTCAATATATGTATTGGTATTTTCTTTCTAACATTTGTAAGTAAGAATGCAATCTCCATGTGTTTTACTTTTTGAGTTTCTTTTACTTCATATGTTTTAGTACTTAAATTTCAATTCGAAACTAAATGTTGATCCGCTGTTCGGGGCATTTAGAATAGAGTTGAAGAGATTTAATGTTTGATCGCTGTTCGGCGCATTAAATCACTTACTTAAGGTGAATCATATTGTAAGTAATAATCCGCTGTTCGGTGCATTTATAATATGAAAAATGTATGCATGTATTTGAGATGATTAAGGTATGATTTCGTGATTGGTTCAATATGAGCATGATGTTAGAGTGTTGGTAAAAATATGTGTTTGAAGAAAATTCACTAGTACAAAGGTTAAAGTAGAAGTAAAATTAAGTATTTAATTATTTTTACTTGTTTTCTTTATTTTATATTTACAACTCTTTTCAAAACCCCCCTTTTCAATTCTTTATTCTTTTATTTTTTTATTTTTTATTCTTTTATTCTTTTATTGTTTTATTCTTCTTTTATACTTTTAGTTTATTATTCTTTGATTCTTTCATCTCTTTATTCTTTTATTCTTTAATACTTTTAGTTTATTATTCTTTGATTAATTAATTCTTTAATTCTTTAATTCATTAATTCTTTAATTTGTTAATTCTTTAATTATTTAATTCATTAATTTATTCATTATTCATTTATTCATTACTCTTTCCCACTAACACATTATTAATGTTCCCTAATTTCCCCGGTTAAGAACGATCCCTATTTACCAATACTACATCTACACAAAAAGGGTTTAAATTGCACAACACTCAAATTACATGTTTAATTTAATGCGTAGTTTGGGCGTAGTCAACCGGTCACGCCGATCCAGGAAACCAGCGAACCGGCCAACCCGGTTCAGTCGAAGGTTAGGAGTGATGCTACAATGCGCGCGTGAGCCCACGCGCAGGACCCTTTGGGCGACGCGTGGCAGCGCGTGGTGGGGTTTCTGGGGATGTGTTCAACACACGAAATCTTCTATTCGATGTAACGAAGATTTTGGGACTGATTTCGAGTCGATCGGACATCATTTCGATAGGTTTCGGGCTGTCTGAAGGTTTAGAATCGACTTTAAAAATAGTTAGAAAATCGGGAAAATTATGGCACTTCAATGAGAGGTTAATGAGGCTATTAGTAACCTTTTATTAAAATTTGGACAGGTTTGGGAGTCTCGGTGATGGTGATCGGCTCGGGGAGCTGTATGGCACCCAAATCGAGGCGGCAGCTCGGACGGTCTGTGAGTGGACCTTATTTTCTAAATTGGTGCATGCATAAATGTTTATTATATGTTTTAACATGTTTGATGATGCCATGGGTGCATTTGTATGTGGTTACGTATAAGCACGTATTTCGAGGTTTCGACCTTATACGGTGCTTATACGGGTCTGTATTTCTTTATTGATTTAAATGATTTGGTTTTGGATTTCTAAAAGAATAAACTCGGGCACGAGACCCGGTTGTTTTAAACTGATGATTTCGGGTCAGGGACCCTAGATGGATTTCCAAGTTCATGACGGTTTATGGGAACCGGCACGAACCTTTGTCAGGTCATTCTAGTTCATGACGGTTTATGGGAACCGACATGAACCTTTGTCAGGTCATTCTGGTTCATGACGGTTTATGGGAACCGGCATGAACCCTGGTTAATGGATGTTATGGATCATGACGGTTCAAGGGAACCGGGCATGAATGTTTATGTTATGTATACATATGTATTCATATACCTTCCTTTACTTCTATTATCTCCTCCGGGGAGGGTCGTTGGCCTGGGTGGACCCCGGAGTAGTCACGGAGCACCGACTAAGTGGAGTCACCCCCAGTTGGGTTCCTTACTCTCAGAAAGGCTATGATTAATATTACCTCGGGTAGGGTCAGTGGTCTGCGGACATTGATCTTAACTTTGAGAAGACTCGGATTGAGACCTGTGTAGCACGCGCGTAGCTTTGAAAACCGTGACAGGATTGGTTGTGTGAATTATATATGTATGTGATATAAATATGTGATATGTGATGTGCACAGGTTTTGGGCAGTGGCCCGTGTGTTTGGTATCTTCATGGATTTGGGCAGTGGCCCGTGTATTTGGTTTCTTATGATTTTGGGCTAAGGCCCTAATGAACGGTTTGATAAATGGTTTTCGAATGCATGCATGCTTTTTAGTGAAGGGTACAAATGTCTCCTCGTTAAAATGTTTTTATAAACTCTTGTTTTGTCCACTCACAGCTTTTAATATTTTGACTGCCCTTCAGGTTGACATCGGATGTGGACTGTAGCAGAGACCGAGATATCACATACCTCCTCCGGATCCTAGCGTACTCTGATAGCCCAGGAGGGCAAATGACGGAAATATCCCTTGTCTGACACTTTGTGTCAGACGGGAGCAGGGTCATCCCGCACTAAGCCCGGGGGGATTGGGATGGGTCCTGTCAATTATAGCAGTATTGTAGCAGGCAATTGAGTCCCACGCGCAACCACTTTTGGCAGCCCATGGAGGCGCGTGAGTGGGATTTTCGAGGTACATTCAACATTACTTTTAATGTAATCGATATTCCAAACATTTTGGAACAGGTTTCGAATGTGCGTATTTTTATCCCGAGAAATTAGGAGATTGTAATGTGAGGTTACATCGGATGTTAGTGACCCTTAGTGGTGATTTTTGACACGATTAGCAATTCTTGAAATTGAAAAGAAGTGTACGGCTAGGAATCGAACTGCGTGTATGGTATGTGAGTGGACGTTTGTTTCATAAACCGTTATGTATGCATAGTAAATGTTTTCCATGATTTATTGTATGATTGAGTTGCAGTTAATTGAATGATAATTTTATGATTTTATGGATTTAGTTATTGATTTCTATACGTGATTTTACAGATTTTCTTGAAATTGTATTTTGGGCTTGAGGCCTTGTTGAAAATGGTTTTGACTTGGTTTTAAGTCAATGATGATTTTGAAACTTATGTTTTGGGTTTATTCCCTGGACGGTTATCATTATAATTATGATGAGTTCCCAAACAGACGAAACTCGGGGTTTCCCATACAACCAGAGCTTAGGGTGATTGTTTCTGTAACGAGTCGGATTCCGAGGGAACATGAAATTAGAACATTTAAGGAGAAAATGACGATTTTGTCCCTACGTCAAAGAGCTGACCTTTTGGTTAAAGTCAAAAGTTTACTTTTTGACCGAGACGGATTTTGGCGATTCCAAAAATGTCGTTAGAAAGGTCTCGGATTCCTGAGTACGTTGGAAGGTGGCATGCGGGAAACGGATTTTAGATGGTTTTGTTTTGGGTCTAGATTACGTAGGTGCATTTCAATAATTTGGGTATAAGGTTATTTTAGTATTTTATTGTGAGATATTTTTTTGTGGCTGAATAAGGGAGTGACAAGTGTCACTTTATCTCCTAAATGTTTGTGCCACCAACTTGGTTTGTGTGTGATTGTTTACTGGTGTTTTAAGTGTTGTGTGTGTAAATGTGTTGAAGGGCCAAGAGAGTGAAACAAGAGAGACACATATTGAAAAGGAGAAGAGAGAAAAATAAAAAGAAAGAAAGGAAGATGGAACCTGAAACCCGAAACCCAGGAAATTCAGAATTTTGGGATTTCGAGTTTGAATTTTTGGACTTCGATTGTTGAAATTGAGCTTTGTGTATACTTCCTGAGATTCATACGAACTAAACCATCACAAGGACGAAGAGAATTGATAGAGATTCACCTAGAACGACCCCCGCGATACCTTCGATTTTTCAGTTTGAAATTTAACTGAATTGAGGTAAGGAAATCATGAATTGAACCTGGAATTGTGTTTCTGAGTGTCCTTTAATGGTTTTTGTTTGATTGGAATTAAGAAAACATGTGAAGTTAGCTGGACTTGAACGCGGGTCCAAAACCGGGAGGGTGACCTGTTTATAGAGAAACTGGTCAAAGAGATGATAAACAATGCTTGTCATTGTAGCATGCACGTGAATCCCACACACAGCCACCCCTGGCGGCGCGTGGTAAGGATTTTGAGTTTATGGCCAACACGTTTTCTCATCCTCTAAATATTACGAACAATTTGACATAGGTTTCAAGTCGATCGGATACCGTTTTAGGGTAATTTTGAGTGTCCGAAGATTTAGGGTTTGTTTTAAATACGTTTAAAAATCCCAAAAATATTGTGGGATTAAAATAAGAGTTATTTGAGATAGTTTGTGACCTTTGTATGTGAATTTTTGCAGGAAGTGACATTCCCGGAAATTACGAAAAGTGGAATTCAACAATACGAAGGTGTGTCAATGGACTTTCTCTTCCTTAAACTATTATGCTTGCATAATTACATGAATTAAATTTTTTTTATGTGAATTTAGTGATATTGAAGTGATAGGGATTTTATATGGATTTTCAGTGATTTTATTATTATTATTTTAATGCGTGTTTTACGAGGTTTTCCGTAACTATGTTTTGAACACCGTTTCGAATGTCGTTTTGAATTAAATGTGAATTGTGACGTGAAATAACATGGTTTAGAAAATTTATGATTTTTTAATGATTTCCGGATTATTTTCATAGAAAAAGCTTTATATGTACGTTTTACGAGGCTTGATGCATATGTTGGCTTTGGGCTTAGGCTCGAGTCTCGGTAATAAGGTTTGGATATGAATTGACGCGTGATGTGAATATGTGATTTCTCGAAGTTGGTGCATTGTTACTTGATTGTGATGAGTCGTGATGTAATATGTTGTGGTGCATTTTATATTTTTGAAATACGTGAAAACCATAAATCCAAAAATTTAGTGACACCACGAAATCAGGCCACATAACTCACAACCAATCACGAGTCAACACATCAATCACAATGGAATATTCACAACACTTACATACAATCACATCACATCCAAGCCATTCTCAAAGCACAATATCAAACATCAACACACTACCCCACTAGCATGCACACCACAAATTACCATACAGTTAACTCATCGTCAATACACAAACACATCACAAAGGCACTACTGGTAGGCCATCACATACACACTCACTCGAGAATGGGAGCCCCAGGCTCGACGTCCGAGTCATCACAACACAGTCTCAGCAACTGGAGCCCTGGACTCGACGTCTGAGACTCATATATTCATATTTTGCTCAATGCATGCATGTTTTGTAACTAGCGGGTAAAATCCGTTTTTGAAATGTATTTTCGAATGATGTTATTTTTATACACTTGCACTTTTGATGTTTTTGATAACCCTCCAGGCTGTGACACGAAAATCGGGGCTGATCGAGAAACGGAGGCATGAGTGATGATCAATACGCTTATCCCTTATTTGACAAGTGTGAAACGCGTTTTTGGAACTCCAATTAACTTGTCAGACGAGAGCATGACCATGCACGATTATCAAAGTAGTTTGGGATGAGTTATGTCACACTATATTATACTGGATGAATTATATTATAGCGGTTGATAATAAATATTTATATCATATATATTAATTATGTACATTATTATTTTATTTTTTATTTTAATTTATTATTATTATATTATTATTTCAATTTATTAAAATTTTATTTTATATTTATTATTATATTATAGTTTGTATTTTATTCCGTTGAACACCAAACGTTCGATTAAATAGTCAATCTATCCAACTGAAATAGTAAGTATAATACGACGTACCAAACGAGGCTGGAGAATATTATTTTAGCGTGTCTGAACCGTATAAGTGCACTCAATCATATTAAGTTATATGGTGACTAATTAATACAAGTGATATCAAACACTAATTTCGTATTATATTATTCTATACAGTCTCTTATACGACATACCAAACGTAACCTTAGAGTTTAATTTTTTTTGAGAGGAGACGATTGAAATATCTTCTTCATTTTATATTTTAATTTTTTTAAACATATTTTATTTTAAGATAATTAACTATAAAAGATAATATTAATTGCAATATTATGCTTCCAAATATGTTAAATTGATATTATAAACGGTGCCCGTAACATTATTGACTCAAATTATAGCAAAACATTTATTTGGTGCTTGGTTTCGGGTCTAAATCCAAACTATCCAAACCGGATCATAACGGAGCCAACCCCGACAATGATCGTTGTAGAACCAAAATCAATCGACTGCGCACCAGGAAATACACATGCTGATCCAGTGGTCTACATCATCATCAATCAATCTTTAATTACGGCCATAACCACCGTCCGATCACACCATCCAGGGACGGACCTGAGAATCCCTCGCAACAGGTCAACACTAGACATCAGTGTACGCTTATCTGGTGTTGTACGCTTTGGAGGCAAAACCGCGACGGCGTCCAAGAGGTACAACTTAAAAGAGCAGATTTTGAAACGTCCAACCTTTCAACCAGGTCCCACAAACAAAAAGAAAGGAAAAAGCCCCGAGGGTAAAATAGTAAAATCAGAACCGTAACGCCGTAGTCTCTGCTCTCTCGCTAGTCCTACTGTATATAAAACCATTCCAGGGGAGGACAAACCTTCACTCTTCCTTCCCATACATCACAATTCGCACATAACCTTTTCTCTCTACACCTTCGTCTTCTTCTTCATCACTTTCTCCTCTAACAGCTTGAAGCACAAGCATACAAAATCGTCATAGATATATAGTCTGATATGTACGTATAGGTTTTGGGTTTCAAAAGGCTTGAGCTTTGTGTGTTGATCAGGAATGGCGACAGCGCCGGTGAAGCCGCCACTGCACAACTTCCCGCTCGAATTCTTGAAATGGGGGGCGAAGAACCAGACCACCATCGGCGCCAACAGCCACCATCGTTACCGCCGACCCGCCTCTGCCGAGCCTGCCTCCGAACCCGACTCCGAATCTGAGCGTACCCACAGCAACAACAACTACAACAACCGGGCCGGGTCCTCCTCCCGCGCCTCCCGCCGCCGCTTATCCTTGATCCCGTGCTCTGGAAATAAGGGTCACAAGAGCGAGGAGAAAGAAAGCGATCACGAGGAAGAAGCTGAGGTGCTTCAGAAGCCCTGGAATTTGAGGCCCAGGAGACCTGCGGCCACGGCGTCGTTTGCCAAGCCGATTACGACTAACGGTACTTCAGCTTCTGCCGCCGAACCGCACGAACCGGAGGGTCGGAACCCGAGCCAGAGCGAGCTGCAGCAACCCAAGTCGATGAGGTTGAGAGGTTTGGTGGACGGTCAGAGTGTGGAAAAGAAGGAGAAGAGGAAGTTCTGGATTGCTTTGTCCAAGGAGGAGATTGAGGAGGACATATTTCTGATGACCGGGTCGAGGCCCAACAGAAGGCCCAAGAAGCGGCCCAAGAATGTTCAGAAACAGCTCGATGTAATGTCGACCTTGCTCTTTCCTTTTAAATTTCTTCCTTCATTGCTTGTTTTGTTGCTGAGTTTATCAAGTTTGTCTAATCATTGTTAATGGGTTTATGATGAAATTGCAGACTGTTTTTCCTGGATTGTGGTTGGTGGGTGTCACTGTTGATGCTTATAAGGCTGCTGATTTTCCAACTAAGGTGTTTATCTCTCGCTCTTTCTCCGTTTCTGCAAATTCAAGTTTTTTTGGGAACTTTTTTGGCTAATGGGTGATTGGTTCTTTCTTGCAGGGGTAGATTTGTGCTGCGCCAGGAGACCTCAAGTTGAGGTATAATGTAGTGAATTTTTACTAAAGAAGAACTGGGATTTACCCTATGGAAGGCAAACAAAATTTATGAGAGAAAAAGCGACAAATAGTTATCTAATTTCGTTGCTTTTTTTTTCTCTTTTTTTTTCGGCATTTTGTATTTGCTCATTTAGGGCAGGATGCAGGGTCGATCTAGTTGCTTTACATTGAAGTAGTTCTAATATGTAAAGGTGGAGCTATATGTATGTACATGATATAGAGTCAATTTCAGACCTTTCTGTTGTTAATAGTATTAACCTATTAGCCTAGTGGGAGACTCATTGTGTGTGTGTGTGTTTTTTTTTTTAAGAATGATTCTGATTATTTGATTACTTACCACGTTTGGCAGACTACCCTATGTCGTTGTGGGCAGAGTTTGGCATAGTTTTCAATTTGAAAACCCTATTTCAATACAGGGTTTATTGACTGCATCCTTCCTTGTTCTGGAAGAGCTTCTCAGCTCATTGAGCCGAGATATAACCCCTTATGAGGTTTAATGTTATGTGTCACCCTGCATCTGCAGTCTTCATCTTTTAACTTCCTTTTCATGTTCCATACTGATGCTTGTAGACATTTTGAGTTCTGCATAAAGGCAATCAAATAGGCATGCACATTTAATGTTTATGCATCTAACAATTTGACATCTAAATAAAGCTTATGGGAATTTATAGATGTTCCTATTGTGCATGCATGTAGGTTTTGTGATTGTATAAGTAACTTGATTCTTTTATTCCTATAATGGCATGAGTGGACTTAACGATTTATCTCTTTGTGCTACATGTTTAGGATCACTTTTAGTATCTCCAAATCCAATTTTTGCTGAATGAAGCTAATGTTCGTAAGTTGTTTTGACTTTCTATAGATACAAGTCTGTCTGAATTATTCTTTATCTAGAGATATCAGCTAATCTGATGCTGTTCAGTGGTGTTATGTTTTCTGTCACTTAGTTTTAGTCCTTGCAAACCCTTCACTGGGGACAACGTGAAAAAGTCTTAAATTCTTAGCTATACCCTTTTCGTTCTTGCTTGCTGTTATAGGTCAGAATAGTCAAAGGTTGAATGTATTTCAAAACCCTTGTTCTTTTTTCATTCTCCTTATTTTTCCCCCTAATTCCTTTTGCACTGTTGGATTGCACCTTGGTATTTGGTTTTATATGAAAGGCGCCAAGTAGGCTATGTTCTATTCTTCAACAAAATATCTTTATCCTCAATCAGATCATGTTACGGAACAGAAGCTTTCTGTAGCCTCTCTTTACTTTTTCTTGTATTCTCAAAGACATTCCTTAGATGCTATTTGGTCATAATTAAAGTCCAATTTCATCTCGTTCTTTATTTTTCTGAAAGGTATTTGCAATTCGTTCTTAACATTCGTTTTTCCCACTAAGATAATGGGAAAGGCACTTGATATCTCCTTTACTGATTGATCATAAATATGATCTGATTAATGAGGACTTGGTATGAGTAACTCTTCTATGATTTCGAAGTATGACATTTATTTTGTGCTTTACAATGAGGACGGAAGTAAGCGTAGCTGCTTCTTGAAGTATGAATATACTCCTGTAAACATGCCTTCACCTTTCATCAAACCTTGAGAACCACATGTTTTGCTGTGCTGTTGTTCTTTATTATCAAAAAACCTCACTGGTGTTTGTGAATTGTTACAATAGAATAGCTGAGCAAATCTTCATATTTCTGTGGTGACTCTTGTAAGCGTGCCTTCATAAAAAATATTGAAACAGCAGCATTTGTTCTACATGGAACATAAAAGATGTTGAGATTCCCACAATCTTGGATTACTTTAGTTCTTTTTGTTTTTTACGTTTTATTTAATCTGGGATATTGCTCTAATTGTCTTCTTCAGTCATAGTAGATAAAGAACTTTATTTCCTATTATTGTTATTAATATTTTTTGAAGATTTAGATACCAATTTGTGAATCAATTCCACTTTGTTCATATTCAGCTGCATTTTCTGCTATACAAACTACTTTGTGTTTTGGGTTCCGAGTTTTTGTATATTTATCAGTAAACAACACCTATGAATGGTGCAGCCTTGTTTGAAATCTAACCTGTGGCATAAAAAATTTAGAATTTGGGGTTCTATACACGTGGCAGTAGCTGGCACTGGCATTGCTAGGGCTTTTTTTTTTCTAAATTTTTAATCTTTTATATTCTTATACAAGTTGGTGTTATGCTCTTCACATTCATAAAAAATGACCTAGTGAGAGTGGAGCTTGTGTTATGAGGGAGAAAGGCTCTTTTTTTTTTATAGAAAATGACCTAGGCTTAGAACTTTAGGCTACGGGTCACAGTTGCGGATTTGATATATAGGTCTTGATGGGCTTTTTTCATGGCCTTTAGTGATAGTCTTGATTTGGTGGAAGTGGTTTTTCATGTCGTGATGGAGATAGGTTGGTCCTAGTTAATTTGGTAACGGGAGAGAATTTTTGAACTCTAAGTAACATAATTTGGTAGGCGTGGCGTGGCCAATAATTGAATTGCCGGAACAATATTTGTGAAGCCATTGAGTGGTAGGCAAGTAGGTCCATCAATTACTTAGGTTAAGACTTACGGGAGTGAGCCTTGGTTGTTAAGGTTTATGGCCCCAAATGAGGAAAAAGGGGATTTCAAGAATGGGAAAATGGCTGTGCCTCAATGGTGATGTGACCAATTTGAAAGGGACAACAAGAAAGCTATAAAGAAGAAGAGAATCAATCACAAATCAAAAATGGTAAAACCTCATCACCAAAGATCCTTCCATACTTCTCATTCAATTTCACAGTATTTATCTCATTATAAAGATTTTATATTGTAAATTTTTTTGCTCCAATTCAAGTTTTTTTCTTCTTTGTGAATTGTGATGATGGGGATTGAAACTAGGGTTATCATTTTTTTTTTGTGATGAGTTGTGGAAAGGCTTGTGGCTAGTGTAAGTCAATATTTTGCCAACTTTGGAGGAAAAAAAAAAAATAGTAGTGTAGAACCTCATCATTCTATAACATAAAAATAAACACACATTTCGCACTCTAGAAAACAAAACGAAAAATCTCATTTAATTAGTCAAAGGGACAAATGATACTAAGCAAACAAATGAAAAATGATGGGAGCTGATTGTGACACTATAAATTATTTACTGTGTTTTACAGTTTTATTTTAATGTTTTTTTTATTTTTTTATGAATCAAGCTTTCAAGCTTACGCTTTTTCCTTTTTGACATTAATGTATTTTAATTTTACTTCTTTTGCTTATCTAAAATGTTTAGATTTTTTTTTTCTTTTTGATAAACCCTACTCTTCAGGTTCATATCTCTCCCTATTCCTATATATGATTAGTCACTATAAATAGCTCCTCGTTAAGTTTCTAACAAAATTCTTCTTAATTTACCTTCATTAGTGTCAACTCTTCATCTAATATAATTACCAACAGATGGTTATTTTAAAGCGGGAGGAAGGGTTTTTCCGGAAAGAAAAAATCCAAACGTTTTACATAAATAAAAGAAATAAAAATAAAAAATATTAATTTTAAAGGAATGTGAGTACATATGGAAGTTTGTTTTCTAAAAAAAATAAAAATCAAAAAGTGGAGTACACTAAGTAATTTGTGGAATGTAGTGAAAATAATAATAATTGCCTTTTTTCATTCATTTTTGTTCGTATATACTTATATATACAAATATAAAAATTACAAAATGAAAATAAACTAAAACAAATTAGCATCCCCATAGAAAGTGGCAAGAGCGTCATAAATATATTATTAATAAGAGTAAATCATTGTTATACCCTTAACAACTTTTATTTTTATTTAAAACCTTTAATGGTTGTATATTAAACAATGTAAGACCTTATCTCAAACTTTTTTTATTCAAAAGTCCCTATACAGAATTTGTAAGCAATAAATTCCACATATACCATTTTATATCTCAATAAGGAGGATGAGTGGTTGAGAATATCTTTAAACAATTAAAAATAACATTGTCTTTTTTATTGTCCTTTTTGCCCCATGTGTCACTTAGTGTTTGATTTTTTTGGCATCTTGGACCCTATTATATTATGTATATAATAAATAATATATATATTGTATACAATTAAAATCGATTTTTTTTTATAAAATAAAAAATAAAGCTTGTATTACCTGGAGTTCAACAGTAGAGTATTGAATTTTTTTGGGGGGAATGGGGGGTGAGATGGTGGTGGAAAATCATATGATGCATATAATAATTATAATAATAATAATAATAACAAACGTTTTAATCCTAATTTTTTTAGGAGATTAATTTCAACATTATTTAATCTTTTGAATATTACAAGGGAAACTTCGTTGTGAATACTGTTGGCAATTTGGGCCACGGATTCCAAAATTTCAAAATGAACTGTATTAGTGTTGTCTTACGGGCTTTGTCTTGTATCTATGTTCTTTCTATTAGTATAAAATAATTTTTATTTACAAAATGAACTTCTTTTATCTAATAATCCCATCCTAAAATTCAAAAGTCAAGGACCTAATGAAAAATAATGCTAAACTTCAAGATACCCAAGTATAAAAAAAAAAAAAAAAAAAAAAAAAAAAAAGGAGGACAAGACCTGTGTGGGCTCGGGTCATAAAAATTCAAAAGTTAAAGGACCTAATGATAAATAATACTAAATTCCCAACAGTGGTCAAGTAGAAATAAAAGACAGACTTGTTTGGGCTTGGGGTCAAATCAATCGACATTGGACTAACACGTGAACCTTGGGTACCTCATTTATGTGGACTTTTAGTTCTAATTGGGCCGATTCTAAATCTATAAGGAAATCAAAAAGCTCAAAGAGGTTCAAAACCTTTGCAAATAAAGAGGCGTCTTTGGTCTTACTCTTTTTTTGTTAAATACCATGAGATTTTCATACCCACCAAGGATAGGCCTAACTCCCACATAGGTTTCGGCTTACTCCTGGTTACAAAATTCTCACTGTAAGATTTGAACTCTTGTTAGTTTGGCATCAAAAAATGAAGTTTTCCCTCAAGAGGTAGCGAGTTGGTCAACTGCACTACACCCTATGATTACACATTTTGGTCTTCATCCTCTATGATTTGTTGTCTTAAACCGCATTGTAAATTATAACCAACAATTTCTTTATATATACATTAGGTGACGATCTTAATCTCGTTCTTTATGAGAGTTTAACATTAAACTACACACATAATATATGAAGAAAAAAAACACTAAACTGTAGTACTTAGCAATAAGGGTAGGTACGAATCTATTAAAACCGCTAATCGATTGTTTTTTTACTGAATAAAAGTTAAACGATTTAAAAGTCCAAACCGCACTGTTAGCAACGGTTTCGATTTGAATTTTCAATTTAGAAATTCGTTAAATCCAAGCTGAACCGTTAAGAAATATATTACTTTTTAAATCTATTATTCATATGAAGTAAAATAATAATAAAAATAAATGGATATCCTAGATAAAAAAAATGTTTACCCAAATAGATAAGAGTATAAAAAAATATTATTAATTGGTAATGTTGGTTTGATAAATCTTAATACAGTGGTAATATTTGCAATCCAAACATTCGCACGTTTAATGTACAGAATCTTATGTATTGATTATTCTACTATTTTTTTTAATATCCATGTTATTTTTTAGAAAAAATTAAACGGTTTAAAACCATTTCAATTCACATTTGAATCGTTTGTAACAGTTTGGACCTGAACAATTTTATTTCTAAATTTAGAAAATTCAAACTATATAAAATCGTAAATATTTTAATAGTTTGAATTTAAATATTACAAATATCTCTATTGAGCAGTACCGTGTAAATCCCGTGTCAAATGTAACCGACATGTGTAAAAATGAAATCATCTTCGCACTACTCCAAGTCCAAGGTGGATCTATCTGATTTAGTGAGTCCACAACAAATATTATGCCTATATATGTCTGATCCTCGGGAAAATTAGATACCGACGGCGCTCTTCTTCTTTACAATCACCCTTCTTCATCCAGGACTTTTTCCTGGGCCTCTGTATTCCTTTTCTGTGGGCTTCGTCCATTATAGTGGGCTGAAGTTGTTGGGCCTTTTTCATTATTTTGTTTATTTCCTCGTATGAATTCATATTTGATCAATTTTCAACTACAAATGGAAAGAATCATATATAATTACGTTTAGCTACGATTTCCAACTAACAATGTTTTTTTTTTTGCCACTAAGTGGTGAAGCCTAAATAAGGTGGCAATTTTTAATACGACTTGATATAAGACTCGAAACCCGCACGAGATTTATATGGTCAACCCGCACAATTAAAATTTTGGATCATTTTCGGGCCACTCCGTTATGACCCGTTTAATAAACAGGTGAGTTTCGGGTTAACTTGTTAATTTGTATAATGACATGTTAACCCATTTAATAAATTGTTAGATTTCGGGCTAATAGGTTAATATGTATATTGGCTTATATATTGACTCATTTAATAAACGTGTCATTCATAACTCATATATCCACCTATTTATCTACCTAAATACCTATTAAATCTTATAATTTAAATAGGTTAAACATATTAAACGAGTCAAACGGGTCATATATTAATTGAGTTTTGAGTATGACATGTTTATTAAATGGGTTACACGGTTTACGCGGGTCATTAACAGGTTCAGGTTCGGATTAGACATTCTTGACATGTTTTTTTTTCCCAATTAGGAAGTGGTGTCTCTTTACCGTTTTTACTATTTTTTTTTTTTAAAAAAAAAACCTTAATTCGATAAAGCCTAATTAACGCCTCAAATTAAAGGGAATTTAACAACTCGAAAGATTCGACATCAAAAACAAAAAATTACCATGGATTGTTTTGTTAATTTATTCGCTAACCTCATGGCTCATGCAACAAGTAGGACCCTTCGTGATCACAGTTAAATTATAGTACTTTTTATGAGAAAGTAAAAAAAATAAAAGGACATGCCAGCTTAAGATTTGTTTAACTTGGTTTAATAATGCAAGTAGACCACGTTTATGCTCTGCTTAAAGCATCATTAGCTCATGCTTACAAAGAAAACCTATCAGTTACCTCAAAAAAAAAAAAAAAAAGAGAGGCAATTTTACCCATTTTTATATTAAACTTGGTCGCTCTCATGCTTACAACCAATCAAAAATTAGGCAGTTCCCTAATCATGATTGGTTTTCCCGAAATCAAATTATGAATATCAACTTGGATGTAGGGGCCTTCTTCCATAGATTTTCGATCTACATATTACATATCAGTATATATATATTATAAAATTGGACTTTCATCATTTGAAACTAATGATATGATTGAGTTTGAGGGCCCTAATTAATTTTAATATAATTTTAAAACAGTGATATTTTATTCAACTAAATATGATGTTTAGTTTTTTGAAAAATTATATAAAAGTACTTAAATTATAGGGTCAATTTCAAATTCGTAATTTATCAATGAAAATGGATTTTAAGTACCCAAATTATATGATCATCAACAAATAATTAATATTATTTTAGAGCCATATTCGGGTGAACCATGTACGTGCTTGTGTCTTAATATTTGTGCGTAGTCTTCTCGGTCTCGTTGATGCCATTTTTGACATCAACAAGCACAAATATAAATTAAGATGGTGAACAACTTGAATTGAATACAATACATTTAATATGAAAAGAATTTGGTATTAGCAAGTGATATTTCAAATGATTAATATTATTTGGGGGCCATATTCGAGTGAACCACGTACGTGCTTATGTCTTAATATTTATGCGTAATTTTTTCGATATGGTTGGTGCCATTTTTGGCATCGACAAGCACAAATATAAATTAAGATGGTGAACAACTTGAATTGAATACAACACATTTAATATGAAAAAAAATTGGTATTAGCTAGTGATATTTCAAATGATTAATATTATTTGGGGGCCATATTCGAGTGAACCGCGTACGTTCTTATATCTTAATATTTATGCGTAATTTTTTCAATCTCGTTGGTACCATTTTTGGCATCCACAAGCACAAATATAAATTAAGATGTTGAACAACTTGAATTGAATACAACACATTTAATATGAAAAGAATTTGGTATTAGCAAGTGATATTTCAAATGATTAATATTATTTGGGGCCATATTCGAGTGAACCACGTACGTTCTTATATCTTAATATTTATGCGTAATTTTTTCGATCTCGTTGGTGCCATTTTTGACATCGACAAGCACAAATATAAATTAAAATGGTGAACAACTTGAATTGAATACAACCCATTTAATATGAAAGGAATTTGGTATTAGCTAGTGATATTTCAAATGATTAATTAGTTTACCCCTGAAATGACCAACTCGATGAGACCCGCTGGGGGTTCTAGGACCAGCCGCGTGGTGTCTCGGGCCCGCTGGGGGCGTTGTGATTCGTCAGGGATTCTGCAAAGACTAGACACCGGTGTGGTGCCGGCCGAAAAGGCTCTGATGCCTAAGTTAGTATCTGAGTGCCGAGGGGCAAGTAAATACAGTGCTCTGGATCGGTTCTGAATGTCTTACCTTTGTGAAGGATTTCGGGGTATTTATAGTAGCCATAACTGCGGTAGGTGGGCTACTGTTACGGGAGCAGGTGGTGTTTTGTGGCTGAGAGCCGTCAGACAAGCCCTGGACATCCGGAGGAGGCGCCAGCTGGAGTCTCAACTTGCCTCCGTCAGGGAGTTGGTATGGTAGAGTTGGTTAGGTGACTGCCGCAGCCAGCTGTCCTCTGTTCATTATCAGATGCCGAATGGCTGGTCTGCAGTTCGGTGCCGATCGGCGGACCGTAGGTCGTGAGGGTGCCGATCAGGCGATCGGTCGGTGGCCTTCCTGTCCTGGCGGGCCCTGTGCTAGGGTGATCGGTCGATATGGTATCAATACACTCTAAAGTGAATCTTGTTTAGGAAGCAATAAATAAAAATATTTTATTTCAAATGATTAAAACTATGATAATATGCTCTGTCACTCCCAGTTATTATAAATCCCACCAACAAAACATGCTTTTCCGAACAAAATCCTTAAAATCATTGACACTTTATACTTTTCCAAAGCTACCCTTCATTTTTGCACGTGGACCACTCTTTCCATCAATTTAAGCATGGGTGTATTGGTCAATGACACCTTAAATCGCCATTTTAAATTCAAATAGTGTACGAGCGACGCACGTGCTGCACAAAACCGGAACATCGATTAACGGAAAAACTAGAATTAAGCAGCGATTCGTTCGACCGCTTCATCACATGGCGACCAGCTCAGCGGCTCTAGGCCTGGACACGTGGGACCCACTTAAACGATCTGCGGCCTGAGCTAGCATCGAAGGAAAGCGCTCTTTATTGAAAATGGTCGCACGTGGAGGTGTTAAAAATTCTTTAAAATCAACGGCTAGGATGGGTTTCTGTTCATCGGACGGTTGGGGAGGGCGCCGTTGAGTCTGGGGAACCGGACCGGCCAGTGTAGAAGGTGAAAGGAATGAGTGAGACGCGCAGGTGGGAGATTAAAAAATTGAGGAGCAAATGATTTGAGGGTGGTGTTTTGACCGTTGATTAGATCCAGCAAATACAGGGCAACTTTGACCCGAACTGCATGTGTGGGAGGTGGCAGGGTACACGTGTGCTTTGCTGTCCGTCGGCTCCTTAGAAAACGTTGCACCACGTAGGATCCACATGGGAGGACATAATAGAGGGCTCAAGTTGGAGAGGATGTAGGGAACTACGAAAGCCCCAAGCGAAAAAAAAAAAAAGCCACTCGAATAATCATCCAAATCGTGACAATATTTTCTTTTTTAAATTGATCCTATTTTGTTGTCCATATTTTATTGTTTAAATTGGTCATTTAGAAGCTTTTGGGGATATTTATATTTATTTGTCTTATATTTTTATTGTCTAAAATAATATTTTTTTTTCCAAAATTTACTAATAAAAAAATTATTATTATTTAAATTCCAATTTTCCATATAAAATCATTTTAATTTGAGAATAATTCCTAGCTTTCACTAACATAAGTTGAGAAGTTTCCTCTACACCCAAGTAATCATAATCACCAAATCTTGTTTGTACACTCATATATATTAAATCCTAATTTATTGGAGTAATCAATTATGGAATTAGTATCTAATGTTACTTTAATATGAATTACTCATTGGTAGGAGGTCCATGATTGGTTGTTAGTTTAATACATAAAATGATGGATGAGAGAATCCACAAAGAAAGAGTACTCCACACAAGAAGTTCTCTCAAATAATTTACATTAAAGAGGATTCTTCTTATCCTGGGATTCGACTTTTTTATTATCTTTTCTATTATATCTCGTATAATAAATTTATTTTATTTCGATAAATTTTTTAAAATGTAACTTAATGATTTTTAAATTGTTAAATTCTTCATAGTTCTGGTCAGATTATGTTTTGTTTCAAAACATCAGTAATTTTTTATTTTTTTTCGGTTTTTCAATTGTAAGTTGCTTTTGGAATAAAGAAAAAATTGTATTTATGAACCCAGTTATTGCGAGAAGATTTAAGTAGTACATAATATGAGATGAATCTTGCAAAATTCAGAGTTGTCGATGTCTTTAGAAATGACAGAAATGAGTGTGATGAAGGCAAGTGATCGGTAAGTGAAACGAGTGGGAGGAGTTTTGTATGGGAAGGGGGCCAACCAATTAATTACGGAAACGCCAGCCACGTGTCATATTCGCATGGCACGGAGCCTCAAATCATTGAAGGGAAAGCCAGATGTAAAACTACGTATGAAGGACATTGTGGTCATTTCACACAATTTTAGTAACGGAGGGTGATTAGACAATTATTCAAGTGGGCCCCCGGGAGGGTCTTGCTTCACGTGCTGATAACGTGGGACCAAGAAACTTGTACGGGCACAGGCGGACCTCCTCCTTGCTCCATCCCCATCATGAGATTGTCGGATATTTTGATATTATTACCAACAAAACGGACTAAATCGATCATTTCCAACTCCAATTTTTCTTGCTCTTTTTCCTCCTAAAACAATCCATTAACAATTTAATCGATTCTCCTTAGTGGAGTTGCACTAGCTTTGTTGAGTTAGGGTGATTGCCTCTTGCCGATGACTGCTTTGGCGCACACGAGAGAGGATGATTCTCAGGTTGGCCTGTGATTAATGACGCATGTTATCTGATTAGATAAATTGATAAGGTGCAATTCCAGTATGCTCCTCGTGCTGCGAATTTGGTGGCGTATTGGCTTGCCGGATGGGGATCAATTTTTAAGGTTGAATTTTTATGGTTTGAGTAACCACCAGATATCGTACAAGATTCTATTTTAGTGTATGTTAGTTGAACGTTATCGGTTGATGTGTATCACTCTTTTTCTTGGATAAGATTGTAAACCGTAATAAAGATTTAATGAGACCATTACACTTTAGATATTACCCCGATATGTATGATTCAATATCATAACCAATATATTTCAAAGTCGAAATCATGGCAACTCCCAAATAACGAGGGAAGATGTAAATATTGAAGAGTAAAGACTTTTTTGGTTGTATTAAACCGAATTAGTGACACGTTTAGCAATATAAAACACATGATCATGTTACGAAAATGACAATTTTGATTGCTCATAAATGAATCTAAATGGGTTTAGAATATTTGTTCTTATGATGAACAGTATATATTTTGAGATTTAGTTTAGTTAATATATTCTTCTGCCTATATTCTAAAATTCGAAATTAAGTTAATAATTTGGATAGATAATTGTTTTGGAGATTCCAAGATCGCCCATTCTTTTTCATCTTGTTTTCAGCAGTAAATTCTTCACATGCCGATACATGCACACATAGAAGAGTATCTAATTGATGCGGATAGGTTGATGTAAGTAATCAAGACTTTTGGTGAAAATTGGATAACAACCACGAGATGCATTTTAATGAAGTAAATTTGGAACTAAAATTGTCGTCAACAATTAGGTGTAAGAGGGATAAAATAAAATGGAAGAGATCGACATAACAATGGGAATAAAACCTGTGGATGTAGATAGTCAGGATATGGATAGACACGGTGTGGTTCGATATGGTTTGAATTTTATAAAATTAAAAATGAAAACGTTTCAAATCTACGGACGGTTTAAGCATAATAAAAGTATGTAATATATAGATAATATAAACTCAAATAATTACATTAGGAATCGAAACATCTTATGATTCTTTCATTCATTCATACATTCAGAATCTATATTGGTGGGAATCATATACCTTTCAAACAAGTTTTCTTTATTCTTACAAGTGCAATTTTAAAGTTCCTTTATTCTTATTTTACAACCAAAGTATACAAAATTAAAGCACAAATAAAGTTTAGCTCATATAATGTAAGGATATATGGTAGATTTAAATTAATACGTTTTTTAACGGTCTAATTTGGATTTAATGAATTTTCAAAATGAAAATTCAAAATCAAACCATTGCTAACAGGTTAGTTTGAATTCTCAAATCATTTGACTTTTAAACGGTCAAAACTAAATTGATGAATAAATAACGGTTTGAAACAGATCGGTTAATAATTTTAGAGGTTGTGCGCCCATTTTTACTCGCCATGGATATCCACCTTGATTAAGGAGGGTATGGAGGTGAGGAAACATGTATTGATTGGAGGTGGATATTTTTTTAAAATACCATAATGGATATGGGTAGTTATATGGTATTAGTTATGGGTGGCTACTGTGGAGTTTGATACAAATATTGGTAATATTTAAATCAAAACTGTTAAAATCTTAATGTTCGATACGGTTTGGATTTTTTAAAATTAGATATAAAACTATTTTAATACAAAATGTTACTAATGATTCGATTTGAATCGAAATGGTTTGAAATCGTCTAGATTTAAAAAAAAAAATCAATAGTACAAAAAAAATAGTAAGGATACAAAAAATAATAGAGTAATCAATACTCAAAATTTCTATGTTAAGCTTGTGGAGGATTGATTGCAAATATTATCATTATATTAAGATTTATCAAATAAACATTACCACTTAATAGTTTTTTATTATATATTTATCTAGGTGTACATATATTTATCTTGTTATATTTGGGTATTTATTTATTTTACTTCGTATAAATTAAAATGTTAATAAACATTAATATATTGCTTAAAAATACAATTTAAATTTAACGAATTATTAAAGTAAAAATTAAAATGTAAACTGTTCAAATTTTCAAATTATTTAATTTTATATTGGATTAAATCTAAATTATTTTCAAATGTTTCGATTAGTTGTTTTACTAAATTTGTGTCCATCCTTAATGTGGAACCCAAAATCACCGGAAAAATGTGGAGCTGCCACGTGGCCCATAATTCTCAAAATGACCAAATTGCCCTTGGCAATAATACTTGTAAGCACAAGCACCGGACATGGCCCAAACCAGAATGACATGTGGAAGCCTCTCCACCCTCGCTTTGTATAACACGTGTTAGCATGCAAATTGATGAGCATTTGTCCGACATCGAAACTATGGAAATTGAACATCTCACTCACCCCTATATAAGAGGTAAATTGATGAGCATTTGTCCCACATCGAAACTATGGAAATTGAACATTTCATTCACCCTTATAAATAACAAGGCACATTTCATTTCCAAGTTAAGTTGATTCTTCGCTTCGAAGTATATCATTTTCCTCTTTCAAAGCTAACTTAGGCATCGAAGTGTTCTTGGTCGAACAACCCCCCGGGTAAATCGATCGAGACAACGATAGCTAATTGTTTGCTGTTTGCAGGAATTGTGAGAACTTTTCGCGGCGGGTTCGATTTCTGCTTCAACACTTAATATTAGTGCCCTCCAACCAAAACTACATTTTATTTGTTAATATTCTCCCCGTCGCCATCCCAAAATCGAAATTAGAAAATGTGAAAGTAGTGAATGAAATAAAATGGGGAGGATGCAATAATTCATTGGTCGATGGAACAAGTGCAAGGAAGGAGGGACCTAGTTCACGTGAGAATCACATGAAGTGGGAGGTATCGTACGGGCAGAGACTCTCAACCGAAAGGCCATGATGGGGATTGTCGCGTAGTTACAAGGCTAAATTAGTCAATTAACTCGGAAATTCAGAATCCTGACTTAGCACAAGCAGGATTCGAGTCGGAGTTTTGATGATGGTGAAGATGATGATGGCATGATGGATGAACGGATGGATGTGGGGCTTGGGCAATCGTGGGGTGTGTTGGGGACACGTGGGACAGCTAACATGCAGGGGTCGGGACACCTTAATCATCACCCGACATTTTGTCGGTCTTCAATTATTATATTATCCTTAGCTATTTAATATAAATATTACCCATCACTTCCTTTCCTACACACCTCTCCACCTATACTCCTCCACTATGACACTTCAAAAAAAAAAAAAAAAAAATTTGGATTTGAAAAGAAATACACTTTAAAGTTATACACAGTTCGATCCTTCAAAAACCACTATCGAATCAATTTGGAGAAAATTAGGATATGCAATGGTAATTATAAAAATTTAAAAAGTCAACTTAATTTAGAAAGAAAGAAAAAAAAGTTATGATATCTTAACCCTTCTTTTGGAGCTGCCCCTACCCATACGTTTTTAGCATTTGACGTTTTGAGCCCTCTTTTTGCACACTAAGAAGACGTATGACAAATTAAAAGAAGTTGCGGTCGGTGTGGACATTGTCTTCCTTACCCTCCACATGATTTAAATGGATTAAGCTAAATGCCACTTTGTGGAATTACAAAAGATTAAAAGAGGAAGAAATAGAATTAATGATTGGCTCATTATCTGGGGAAGGACTCTTTTGTCATTTACTCTCAAGTCGAAAACTGCCATGAGCAGGAGGACCAACTTGCTTGGTGAGTGCTGATGTATGAACATGATGGATGAGAGAACCTGGAGATGGACATATATATATATTACAACTCCACGCGCGGCTCCGACCACGTGGCTCTCATAGATGGCGGGCAGAGGAGTCTGGCTCGCACGCGCGAGGGATTCGAGTGGTATTGAGGAGTGGTGAGTTCAAATGATTGAGATGAGCTGGGTGTCCGGAAGTGAAGCGACAAGATGACACGAACAATTGTACGACTGCGTGTGGGGCCCACGGGGAAGAGAAGGGTTAAAAACAATAACAATATATATTTGGGTTATAGCAACAACAGCAATGAGCGTGTGAGATAGCACGTGTCCCGAATGGGCCACGCAGGACATGTTGGTCCACGTGGGTTCGGGGGCTGTTTGTTTCTTCCACGCTTCCCTCATTTTTGCAAATCCTTTTCTCTCTTCCCACGTGAACTCCACTCTCCTCTGTCCCCTTCCCTTTGCTTCAGCTTTTTGGCTTTCGCTTCTTCGTGCATGGCGCCCAAACCCCACCTTCACACTTTCTTCCGTCTTCCATTTTTTCTTTCTCTAATATTTACCATTATTTACAAATATACATTATTCAGTAAATTAATAAATAAAAAATATTCTTTAATTTTCTAGCTACAGGTATTTAATTTATTTACAGATACTTCATTTTATATTTTTCTTTGTGAGAAAATATAAAAAGGAGGGCGAATTCCATAAGATAACCACTGCCAAGAAGATGAAAATACTAAATCCTTAAATATCTAGGTTTTTGCGTGAATAAGTTCGATACGTGAACTTAATTTTAGAATAAATATTAATATATTTCATGGATAAGAAAAAAAAACTCATTTGGTTGTGATCCTTTATAGAAATGGTTGGAAAATTAGTTCCAAAATGTAATCATTTTTTACATTTGATGTGTCGAACCACTCGATAGGGAAAAAATTCCCCAAATTGCTTGGTATGAATAAGGTTGGCACACGTCACCAATTTGAAAATTCATATCACTAATGAAAGTCGGAAACTATTTTAAGACCACATGGAAATTCATTTCACTAAACCCTACAATCTATAGTCATCGTCTTGGCCTTTTTCCAATTTGCATTTATGCCGCCTTGACTAGTTTTTCACTCTTAATTATTACATTGCCAGAAGAAATAATGTCACAGTGAAAGTCAAAATGTGCAACCTTGGGTATTTACATTCAAATAAAACGAAGAAAGCCATTGTTATTGTATTGTCGGTATCCTACATTGTCAAATCTATATTTGCCTTTGAATTTTGACCAAAAATTAGTCCTTGGGTCTTGCTCGTTAATTATGAAAAGATAAGTTTCAGGAATTCCCGTCATCAGTAATTAATAGTTTTTTTATTTTTTCTAGAACACTAACTAAGAGTTAATAAATAAAAACTACGATGTTATGATACAGCCACGAGATCTTAGCCGTCCAAAAAAAAAAAAACAGATCTCTAAAGCCATCTAAAATATTCTTCTCTTCGCCGAAGTAGTCACGAAACGCAGCGTATTGGTTAGAACAAAAGGTTGAGAAAGCGACGGGAACTTTTGGCTGAAACCAGATAAGCCAGTCCCCCCCACCCACCCTCGTGGGAATCGCATGGGAGGGATTGAGGGAAGAAGAAAAGAAAAGATTTTTCGAAAAAGGAAAAAGATAAGGGGTGGGACCCTTTTTGGGGTTTTGCCGGTGAGCGACCCACAGTGAGGAGCCGGATGAAAAGCTTATCTGTCTGCTTCCAATCACGACCATTGGTTTGGTTCGACTGATTTGATGGTTGTCCAGCTTGATTGTAAAGCGTACAGCAGAATGCGTACGGGCCCTTTATTTAAGTGGGATGGACGAGGACCGTTGATCTTAAGCAGGACAATCTCGTCAACGGTGCGATGTGGCCCTCGACATTAATGGTCAAGATTCGGTGTGATTTGCATCTGGATTTGATGGTTTTGCTTGTCCATGCGATTTTAGCTTTGGCGGAGCCGCGGAGAGTACACGAGTGCATCATGCCACTTGAATTAATTGGGCTCCAAGTACAAATTTAAAAAATTTGCATTAATTTTGCAGTTGGTTTGGTTTGCCGACTAAATTTCTCAAATCCTTTTTACCTAGGTCACTTTCGGAAGAGTAATTTTATATTTTTAACTGCATCTTCATCTTACAGACCAGCTCTTGATATCTGTGTACGGAGAAAATGCAAGTCTTATAAGGCGTCTCTCTCACAAGGAATTGAACAGGTCGAGTTAAGGTTGTACACAATACAAGAAGGGTCCATGCAAAAACATATGAAATATTAAAAATAAAGATTTTGACATGTGAGGACTTTTCATTGGGTGCTATTTAGCCCAATCAAGGCAATGGGAGAGGCTTCAATAGCCCAAGTCCCAGTCTAGGCGAAGTCAGCCCTTTCTAGTAGAAACAATTTTACATAGGGCAGAAGCCAAAGCGTGTCTTGTCTTATAACTAGAATGGTCATATTATATGTGCTCTTACACCATTCCCTTTTTCCCCTTGTAAAACAACCGATTGTCATTCTTGTTTTAGGGCGACTGATATTTGTGATTGTACGAATTTGTGGCATTCCTTTTGTGTCATCCACAATGAATATTTTTTTTATATGAGTTTACTTTAAAATACTCAATTCGCTTATACATTTTTTTCTTTTCAATAATGAATATCAAATTTTCTTTAAGAAAATAATACATAAGTCAATATGAAACAGATTATAACTTTAAACACTTGAAGTTTCAATTAATAATATAAGGAATTATATGAGAATCAAGGATTAGAGAGTAAATATAAAAGTGAGTAGTTAGTATTTTTCCTTTGCATATGCATATTGAAAAATAATTCAACCATGGATTGCACAAAAGGACTACTGTTTATGTTCCCTTAAATTGGATAACTGTTCACCTTTTTAATACAATTTTTTTTTGATAAAATAAAAATATAATTTGGAGATAAACTAAATTGCAATAATTTGACAACAAGTATGAGTATAGCCTCTAACAATTAGGCTTGACATGTGTTGACAATGATTTTAGAGGTAATAAGATACAAAATAATATAACTTGAATATCCTAAAAATCATAAAAGCCATTAATGCTCAAGACCTAACCTTTATAATCCACAAAAAGAGCAACCTTGATAATAGTCAACTGGACATAAGATCTATTCATCAAACTTATTTGCAAAAAGAAAACATTTTAAAAAAAAAGACACAAATGACCCACAATTATCATTTTCATTTTCACTACCTATCACTAGCATTATCGCCGTTTCTGCGGAATTCTTAAGCCACCATGACTGACACAACAAACACAACCAATGGAGGATCACGATTGCTAAAACACAAAAAGACCCCATCACGAGTAAAAATCATGTGAACTCTTATAAGCTCTTGAAGACATGAACTTCGTTGATAACCTAGCCCGTTACTATGTCGAAATTTATAACCATAATCGATATTATTATGGTAAAGCGAGAAAAAACAGCTTGAAAACGAACAAATTTCAATAAACTCAACCTTGATATCGATGAATTGTTATAGCTTATTCACTACTATCTCTAAACAAATTATATAATATTATTTGTTATGAACGAATTTTGACGCTTAAGAGTTAAGACAATTTTTACCTTAATATTACTTGCATCTTTGCAAGGATAATTTGACTTTTCCCTTCCCCTATATACCCTTTTTTCACATCATTTAATAATTTTAATTACCAACTTTATATACTTCTTAAATCAGCATTGATTGATGATTCTAAGTTGGATTTCAATGTAAATAAGATTGCACGTTACATATTAGTAAATGACATTCTTCTGTTTCTATTTTTGTTTTTGGCCATGGTCATTGGTCATTAGTCATTGGTCAAGGGTCAACACCACAGTTAGTGCTTCTCATTTGAATGGCAACTTGCGCGGTATAAGGTAGTAATTCTTGTCATCAGTCACATCATTCATTTCGCTAATAATATTTTATTAATTTTGCCTCTATTTTAATTACCAATTAAATCCTAACTTCCAATACAATCAGAAAGCATTATCCACAATGACACTTTTACAATCACTATTGAAATTAGACGACGACTCTTCAAAAATCACCATTGAAACTAGATTCCTGCCTTCCTCGACCAACGACAATGAGCCTCCCACACCGATATCATAACGCCAAATCGTATGATGACTTTGAATCCAATATTAAAAGCAAAATTCTACCATCCTTATCAATTTTCAACTTTTGACCTTGAGGTAATAGCCATGGGCTTAACCATGAAGACGAAGGAGAAGTTGTTTATTATCGAGTTTTAATTGCTTCCATTATAACTAAAACTTCAGAGTATGACTAGGGTATTCAGTTGGTTTACCTTAAAAACCCAAATAGAGGTAGTTTAGTGTAGGCATGTAATCACTACGCAAATCAAATTAAGAGAATAAGATCAGAGCGATCCAACTGAATCATGCGGTCACTAGGTGAATTGATGGTGGATTTCAGGTCGCACATGGTGGACAATTTAACATATGTTTTCAGTGTTATGGTTTTAATGCCGGAAACTTGTATGTTGCTGGTTAAGGAAGGCATGATATCCGGTGCTAGTTGAGATTATAGAGATTGCGTAGCTGATAGTATTGGAGATTAGAGCTTAATCGGTGAATATAATGTACGGGAAAATTAGAAAAATTAAATAAATTATATGAACATATGACGCATAATAAGAATTGTTATTTCACGCTAAATAAGTTTAGGGACGGACTGCAAAAGGGACCACCTTGACTTTAGCTTTAGCCTCGATCATTTTTAGCGTATATATATATATACAGATATATAATTTTAGCATAAAAGTTGTGGAGGCTTGTTAGCTTCGCTATTGGTATCCTACCCATCAACCCAAAGTTCAATTCCCCAGAGTGAATCCTTATTAATTTTTTTCATTTTCATCATTAGTTTTCTATTTTTCATCATTCTTTTCCTATTTTACTAATACAACTTATAAGTGCGTAAATTTAGTTCGTTCTTTATTTTTAATTTTTGGATCCGTCTCATTATTAGTTTTCTATTTTTCATCATTTTGCTCGTATTTTATTAATACAACTTGTAACGGTGTAAATTTAGCTCTTTTTGTTTTTCGTTTCTAGATCCATCCATGCACAAGTAGGTATCTAAATGTCAGTAAATAAGTTGGTGCGGTGGTGCCTATAACATTGTTGAAAAAAAAAACAAAAAAAAAAAACTGTACAATAACGTTAGTCAAAGAAAAAAAGCTCAACTCTGTTTACCATTTTCTTTAGAGATACTAATATATAAGATTGCACAAAATAAACTAGATATTTATGTTGAGGGAGATAATTTACACGCAAGATTATGCTTTGTACGAGGGTTTCAACGAGTTTAATTCCCATAAAAGAATTAGGCAAATACAAACTGTTCAAGTTGATTGCTAGAACAAATAAACTAGTGAGTTTTGAGGGAAGGCGACATTTTATTGAGAAAAAATACAGTGGAATTTAACATGTTTATTCATCTTTCATGACAATATCTATACACAATGATAATGGTGATTATGAATGAATTCTAGAAATGTCAAGTTCATGTGGAATTTAAAGTTGTAGTGTGAATGTTTTTTAATTGAAAGTTGTGTTCATGGTGATTATGGTGCACTAAATTTTACAAATTTTAATTTTTCTCCAAATTTTATGTTTCTTTTTTAATCTAAATAGAGGGCAAATGCTATCGTCCGTTGTATACAATTTTGAAAACAAATATAATTGAGCACCTAAAAATTAGTAGTCTTACGACCATTGAATTGAATTTTATTAATTTAGCGAGATATTAATCAAGAAGCTTGAAAAGCAATAATATTGAATAAATATTTCGCAATATAAGAACACACAACCAAAATTTCTTATTACGTTAAAAAAAAGTTTAAAATACAGTCCATCATGTTATTTTGTTAAAAATACGGTCTACCGTGCCATCCTAGAAAGAGACAAAAAAATGATTGGATCTTATTTTAGAAAGGTCCAATCTTCAAATCATATCCATTATGTATTAAGGAATTATTAATTTTTATATTATATAAGATCTATTCAATTTTTTTTTGTAGTTTATTATGTTTTAAATTTGACGAATTATTAATTTAGTATGTTATTTCTATTTGCCATAATATATTTAACTAAATTTATTCAATTAACAAAATTCTACTTATATTACTTTCACAAGTATAAATTACTACTCAAAATATTAACCAAGTGTTGTAGTTTGATTCTACCATCAAACTCAATTTTTTTTAGTAGTGTGAAAGGCTTTACACAAATCTATCTTCTAATAGGATAAGTTATGTATGTACCTTGATGCTTCATATTGTTCGATTAGATTAACAATCCCAATAAATTTGAAGGAAATCAGAATTATACATTGTGTTATTTTAAAAAAAAATCAAAATACATGATGTCATCATCGTACAATTTTTAAGATGATATAGTACTAAAACTAAAAAAGAAAAAAAAATCCATGTTGTTATGGGAGAGTTGAAATCTAGTCCGAATAAGTTTTACATGAAATCACAATTATGCACCGTATTTACCTTTTTTTTAATCAAAATACACTACCATCATTGTACAATTTTTGGCAATATCGCAGTAAAACTAAAAATAAAAATAATTAAAAAAAAACTAAATAAAAGTCTTTGATGATATGGGAGAGTTCTTCAAACCAAATTGATCATTCACTTGCAGTCAAACCAAATTTAGTTGGGTGTTGAGTTGCCATGGTTAAAATGAAAATATAAAAAGTAAATGTGGGGAAAGAGAGAGAGAGAACAAAGATGGTAGAGAGAGAAAGAGAGAGTTGGGGAATTATTTAGGGGGGAACAAGAGCCATGATTGAGATAATTGGGGGTCTTCCCTTCCTGACACCTAAGTCATCATTGAACTTACACACCACTCCTAACTCCTAGCCTCTCTTTCTATAAAACCCACCCCCCAAATTCGCCATCACCCAAACCTCAAAGCTATCTCTCATCATTCTCACTCCCTCTCTCTCTCTGGGTGTGGAATCAAAGCAAACCAAGCTCAAAGCTTTCTGGGTTTTGATCACCTACAACAACAAGAACAACAGCTAGCCATGATGGTTGAAAGAGATCAAGATTTGGGTTTGAGTCTCAGCTTGACCTATCCACAAACCCAGATCAACAACAACAACAACAACAACAATAATAGCAGCAGCAGCAGCAGCCTTCAGCGGCTCAATCTCATGCCTTGTTTGGTCATCCCAACTTCTCCTGCCCTTGTTCCTGAAAAACCCTCTTGGCAGGAGCCCTTCACTTCCTCAGGTTTCTACTTTCTACTTTATGCATATCATTTTATCACTCTGCATGTGCCTTCCAATTTCAGATCTGACTTTTCCCACCATTTTCTCTCCACTTTCTGCCCAACCGAACATACACCCGTAAGCCCCTTTTCTTCTTGCCTGATCTCTTTATTCCACTTTGCACTTTTTTTTTTTGGACACTTTTTACAACTGCACCTTTCTTCTTTTTAATCAATGTCTCTCTTTCAGATCTACACCCACCCTCCAGTTTTAAACAAAACCCATAATTACCGTCTACAAATAATTTGATTGTGATCCGACATGCAGATCCAAACTTCAACTCGGGCACGTGCCGCGGCGGGGCCCGATCGTTCTTCCGGGGCATCGACGTGAACCGGCTGCCCTCGACCGGAGATTGCGAAGACGAGGCCGGCGTGTCGTCACCGAACAGCACGGTCTCGACTGTGAGCGGCAAGAGAAGCGAGAGAGACGCCAATGGCGAAGATCTCGATCTCGATCTCGACAGAGACTGCTCACGAGGCATCAGCGACGAAGAGGACGGCGAGACCTCCAGAAAGAAGCTCAGGCTCTCCAAAGACCAGTCCGCCATTCTTGAAGAGAGCTTTAAGGAGCACAACACGCTCAACCCAGTAAGTCCTTCGTCTTGTCATCAAATTAAGAAAATTGCGTTTGGTTTCTGAGAAAATAAGAGGGTGAAAGTTTTGTTTGGTTGCTGGTGAAATTTACTCAGATGTACGGTTTTTGTTTTTATTCTGGTGCAGAAGCAGAAGTTGGCGCTAGCGAAACAGCTCGGACTGCGGCCTCGACAAGTCGAAGTCTGGTTTCAGAACAGAAGAGCAAGGTGGGTATTTTGGCAAAAAAAACTATAGTTATAGTCAATTACATGCGTACCCTTGTGTATGTGGGTTATTTACGGATTTGTTTTGTTTGTGATTTTATCAGGACAAAGTTGAAGCAAACAGAGGTGGACTGTGAGTTCTTGAAGAGATGCTGCGAGAATCTGACCGAGGAGAACAGGCGGTTGCAAAAAGAGGTTCAAGAGCTGCGAGCACTGAAACTTTCCCCGCAGTTCTACATGCAGATGACCCCACCCACAACCCTCACCATGTGCCCCTCGTGTGAGCGTGTCGCGGTCCCACCCAACTCATCATCATCCCCCTGCCCGCACCACCTACACACAGGCCCGGCTCGGCCCCGCCCTGTCCCCGTCAACCCGTGGGCCTCCGCCACACCGGTCCCCCACCGCCCGCTGCCGTTCGACGCCTTCCACGCCCGGTCGTGAAAGGCGTTTCGGTCATTTTAGTGCTTACTACTATTAGAATCTGTACGGAGGGAGATGTGTAAAAAAGAAGCGGTTGTAATAGCGTACCAATTCTTATAATATTTTTTCCGAAGTGCATGTCTCTTGAGATATGGTGGGTGGGAATACGATGATTTGGTGGGTCTACATGTTTTGTATTGTTTGACCCATCATTTTAATTTTAATTTCCACCACCATCATCATCATCAGCTCCTTTTGTAGATTAGGGTTTGGTGGTACTAATATTTCTTCCCCTAAATCATTCCTAGACTAAACAAAAATGTGTTGTTGATAGGAAAAAATAAGGGGAAGAAGAAAAGAGGAGGATTTCTTTTGGGTGTAAAGTGTAATCTCTAATTAAATTACATTTTAACATTTGTTGGGTTAAAAATGAAGCTTTGTGCGCGTTCTTTAATTTAATTAATTATGATTTGATGTCTCCCATTTGTTTTTGTTTAGTAGTATAATTTAGGGGAACCCTCAATTTCTGGGATTAGGGATTTGGTGTTCAAAGGTGACAAGTTCTTATGGGATTTGGAGTTGAATACTAAGATCAAGATGGACCCGGAACCTTATTATTTTTTTAGTCATGGGTGAGTAATTAAGGACAGGTTCCTGATTCTCGGGGATGGATTTTTCTTAGTGTTTGACAAAAAACATGTTCCTCAATTGTGGCTAATTTATCTTTTCTTTTGAAACTCAACAATGTCAAACCCTAATTTTGTGCATGTTATAATCAATTAAATAACTTGTCTTCAGTTCCCTATGTTGTATAATTTGGGTCTTGGATTAGTGACTAGGAAGATACTTGTCCACATAAGGCAGCACGAAGGCCACCCACAGTTTTTCAATAGATGTTCAAACAATTAAATCTTTTGCCTAAGATTGTAATGCGCTTTCTTTACTATAATTTCTACTTTATTATTTGTATTAGTAGGCATTGACAATTAAAAATCGTAAGAGATTACATATACATTTCTGCTTCTCTTTCATGATGTTAAATAAAAATATCTCTTGTATCAAAATATTATAGTTAAATAAAAATATCTCTTGTATCAGAATATATATAATATGTATATATATATATACACATAAAAAATGAAGATACTATCCAGCATGCTTTATTTGAAAAAAAAAATTGGTAACTTGATTGGTTGGAAAGAATTCCTAAGGTGTTGAAGACAGAAAAATGAAATCCATGATCATGATTTTTCCATCATTGCTTGTTAGCTTTTTGCCTATGCCTATTGATTCTTGAGGTCATGATATTTTGTTTTCATGGTAAATTTGCCAACAAAGAAAATGAAAAGAAGATTCATCATTGACGAATCCATATTTACTCATGATGAGCCCTACTTTCTGTGTATAGGATTTGAAGCCCAATGCTTAAACTTCTTTTAGTAAAACCCCAATGGTTACGTCTTTTGGATGAATCATTATCAAAAATTTCTTGTATGTGGGTCATTGTGTTAATACTTCATTCTCGAAAACGTGCCTGCTATAAGTAACAACTCATGTTATTAGGCTTGAGATACTCATATTTTTTTTTTCTTTTGAAAATGGTGAAATTCTCCTTGTTTAATAGTAAATGTGGCATTAAGTGGGTCTAGTTCACTTAGTTTTAGTGTTAACTTGTAAACAATTGATCTTAAATTCGAATCCCCATAACATATGATATAGATAATTTCCAAAAATTCTTCATCCTTCGTAATTTAAAAAAAAAACAATTAAGAGGGCATCCCTAATTATGGATGAGTACAGTGCAGTTCGATACGAATATTAACAATACTCAAATCCAAATCGTTAAAATCCTAACAGTTTGATACAGATTAAATTATCTTAAATTAGAAATGAGATCATTTTCAATTCAAACCGCTACCAACGATTCAATTTGGATTAAAACAGTTTGAAATCGTTTATGTATTTTTAAAAAATAATGATAAAAAAGTAAGGATACAAAAAACAACTGAATAATTAATACTTAACTTGTAGTATATTAAACTTGTGGAGCATTGGATTATAAACATTACTACTACATTAAGATTTATCGAACAAACATTACCGCTTAATAATTTTTTCTTTTCCTCTTATTTGAGTATACATATATTTATCTGGATATATATGATTATCTTTTTATTTTTATTATTTTTACTTTGTAATAACAATAGATTTAAAAATTAATAAGTTATAATATATTATTTAATGATCGGGTTTGGATTTAACGAATTTTAAAAATGAAAATTCAAATCTAAATTGTTTTAACGGAACAGTTTAGATTCTCAAATCATTTGACTTTTATCTAGTTAAACCTAAACTGTTGGATAACTAACAGGTTGAAACGGATCGATTAGTAGTTTTAACAAATTCTTACCCACCTCTATCTCTAATCCTGTTATTATGTAAAAGTTACATTTAAATTAAAAGTACTATAATGTTATGTTAGTGGGTCCCTAAAAACTTTTTACTCCGCCCACACCCCTTATTTTATAGAATTATAAATGCTATTTTTAGAAAGTCAAAAACGTTAATACTATTTGATAATAATAATAACTCAATTATACGTTTAGAATAATACTAAAATAGTAAAAATTAATTATAAAATCCATTGACATTAAATCATGAAGAAGGTACTCGGAGCTTCTCTCCCTCTTCAGATCTTGGAGCTCCTTTTAAATGGTAGCTAGCTAGTACCGTTGTAGTTGAATATTTGACCATTCTCTCTACAATTTGATTTATGAGCTCATTTAACTAATCAATTGGGGATACTCTTAGTACCGTGGAAATTTTGAGTTTTTATGTATGTGGAACCCAAAATCATCTGAAAATTATGGAGCTGTCACGTGGCCCGTAATTCCCAAAAATGACTAAATTGCCCCTGGCAATAATGCTGATCATTTGAAAACACCCGCATATTAAATAATCTATTTACCAGTTAAATACTTTATTTGATCGGGTTAAAATCTCCGTAATATCAATATTCTCCCGAGAATTAATTGTCGTTATTCTTAATAATGGATAATTAATATTGATATTAAAATACAATAATTGTCATTACTATCATGATGAACCATCATTACAATTATTAAATAGTATAATTAATTAATAATGTATTTTTTATTAATTAAATATTCAACCGATCAATCAGAACGCTCCAAAGCTCCCAAGATTTTCCTATAAATAGCAAGACACATTTCATTTCCAAGGTACGTTGATTCTTCGTTTCGAAGTATATCCCTTTCCTCTCTCAAAGCTAACTTAAGCATCGGAGTGTTCTTGGTCGAACAATCCCCCGGGTAAATCGATCGAAGCAACGATAGCTAATTGTTTGCTGTTTGCAGGAATTGTGAGGACTTTTCGCGACGAGTTCAATCTTTGATTCAACAATGTGTAAATGAGATCACTTTTTTTTTATTCAAAAGCCCCGAAACAGAAATTATAAGTAAGAAATTCCACATGTGACCTTTTTTTGTCCTTTTTATCCCATGTGCCTCTTATTGTTTGATTTCTTTGACCTCTTGGAGCCTTTATTATATTATACATATAATAAATATTATATATATATTGTATATAGTTACGATTGATTTTTTTATAGAAAATAAAAAATAAAATCCGTATTGTCTGGAGTTCAACGGTACGGTATAGAAATGTGAGGGGGGGGGGGGGGGTGTGGTGGTGTGGAGATGGTGGTGAAAACTCGTACGACATAGGGTTTAATTCTTGAATTTTGGTACTAAATTCAAGAATTAAACCCTAAACTATACGAAATTAATCAAATTATTTAATATCGGAAGATAAAGAATTTTTAAATTTAAAAGTATTTTTGAAGAATTACTGCTTTTAATTATCTTACTTTAAGTTAGATTAGATATTCATATTACTTTTAAAATGAGCAGGTGAAAAAAATATATAAATATGAGTAATATTTTAATAATTCTCAATATAATCTTATAATAAAAAAATAAAAAGTAATGTTGAAATCATGATAAATTTTGGTAAGTAATTTTTAGATTGTTGTTGTATTAGTTTACAATTAGATGGCATTAGTTGTAATTTATATAAAAACTATGGTCTATTTTAAATTGTATAGTCATTTGATTAGTCAAAGAATCTATGAGTTTAATTTTTCTATATGCAAATTTTTGAATAAATTTATATGTTAATAGGGACTTATGAGTTAATTGTCCTAAGAATAATCCCACTCTCTTTTCCAATTTCTTCTCACCTTACGCTCGTATCCAAATTTACTAATAGCGCCACCATCTGAGTGGGCCTAGATAGGTCCAGTCATATATTGGTCTACATAAAGTAGTAAAGGCCGTTTGGGCCGGCATCTTTCAGCCCAAGTGTGTTCATTCCAAATAATTGAGTAAAGAATGATCGAGAATGGGCGGAATGCGCCAGCTCTTCATGTACCAACGGCAATGTTGGGACTAGGGACAAAAATGAAGTAACAAGTTATAAAGCAAGGGGACTTGAAAGATTCAAGGGGTGAGGATCAGCACCAATGGAGGATGTACTTTAGGGGGCCCAAGTCACCATTGTTGCCCTAACATGAGAGAGAACGGAGGTAGATGATTGTGTAAAAGAGAATTGTGCCACTATCTAATACTATTCCATATAGTCAACCGTGAATGTGAAATTTTGAGTTCGACAAAAAACGTGGTTAGTACTAAATGTAGTATTCTCCTTTTCAATATCACTGTATTAACAGTAACAGATCTTATAAAGAAAATCGTTATTATTTTGATCAATCAAGATCGTATTTCAATTAGACAATATTTTTTGTTAGTGTGTACAATGAGCAGAACATAGATCGTATTTCAATTAGACAAAAATTTTTGTTTAGTGTGTACAATGAGCAGAACATCTTTGTTCTGAGTGTTATGAAGTCATTATTGTTGCCATCGTCAATTTCTGCGATCAGCTGAACCCTATTCACTTTTTCTTTAAAAGATGTTCTTCATATATATATATATATATAAAATTTTTTTTTTCAAAGCAAGTAATAAGAATTGACAGTGATGAAATCAATACAAGTCAAGAAAAAATGGTTTCAAAATTCTTCAATTATTTTATTGATGCCTGATCGATTTAGTTTTGCGAGCTTAGTTTTTTTTCTCTGTAAAATGTCAAATTGGAATATATGGATTGATTTTTTTTTTTTTTCCTCTTGGGCTATTACTTATTAGCAGTAGGTTTTTCATCATCTGGGCTTTGTAGCAATAATGCATCTGATAACTGATTAAATTGTATTGTCTTATAATTATACCGTACATTCAGTTTACATGTTCTGATAGGAGAATATTATACTTATGTTATAATATGTAAAATAAATGTACCACGTGATTGGGATATATTATCGTATAATAATATCTTTTTATTTTTTATATTCGATATTTTTTACTGCAATTTGTATGTTACAAAGAAAAAATTTCTTGCAATTCACACAAGCTATATTTCTTATATTTCTGTTTCTTCACATTTATCGCAACAAACAAATGGCATGACTTTTCTCACATAAGTACCCTCCTTAATAAAACATCATGAAAACCCAGAATTATTATTATATTTATATGTTGCAACTTTTCTGGAGTTTCAGGGCTTGCATTTTAGAATGGATGTATAGCAGTTAGTATAAGATATTGAAGGAAACTATAATTTTGTTTTAGTTATGTAACTATTGATTTTTTCATTCTAGTTACCATGAAGTTGTTATTAAGAAGATTTCTTGCTGACACTCGAAGGTAATATTGGTTTTATGCTCTGATTATGTGAGAAATATTTGTCACCAGAGGAATTAGAAGGTCTTCCTGGGTAATCCATCCGAAGAAGATTATAGTAGTACTGGGTTAGGTTTCTTCTCATATTGACATCAACTCCTGTGTGCTTAGACATGTTATCATTTTGAGTTGGGTTTGTTCTCATATCGATAGAGTTTCCTTTATATATGAAGTTCGGTAGGCCGTAACTATCTACTATAAAATCTTCCCATATCGGTTATGATGGTCAATAAAATGACCAGTCACTTATTAAGATTTATTATGGCTCCTCTATAATATTAGAGCATAATATGTACCGGGAAATGTTCAAATTCAAGTATTGACTCTGATATTGCTTATTTTTTACGACGTAGTTAGAATCGACTCTGATGAAATCAATACAAATACATAAATGTGGTTTGAAAATTCTTCAATTATTTTACTAATGCCTCAGATCAATTGAGTTTTGGGAGCTTAGTTTTTGTTTTCTATGTAAAAGGTCAAATTGGGATATATGGATTGGTGTTTTTGTTATTAGCCGTAGGTCCTTGATTATCTGGGATTTGCAGCAATGATGCATTTGATAAATTATTAATGTTGTGATATAATCATACAGGGCATTTAGTTCACATATTATAATATGTGGAGCGAACGCATCATGTAATAGTGATACAATACCGTGACATAATGTCTTATAAGTTTCTATGTGATTTTCTTAACGAGTTTTATTTTATAATGATGTTGACACAATCGATAGTTTATACATTCGAATCTCTACTCCAAATTCTCCTTATTTATCACTTTAATTATAGAATTTGTGCCCATTCTACTAATTTGAGTACAATAGATTTAAAAATTAATAAGTTATAATATATTATTTAATGATCGGGTTTGGATTTAACGAATTTTAAAAATGAAAATTCAAATCTAAATTGTTTTAACGGAACAGTTTAGATTCTCAAATCATTTGACTTTTATCTAGTTAAACCTAAACTGTTGGATAACTAACAGGTTGAAACGGATCGATTAGTAGTTTTAACAAATTCTTACCCACCTCTATCTCTAATCCTGTTATTATGTAAAAGTTACATTTAAATTAAAAGTACTATAATGTTATGTTAGTGGGTCCCTAAAAACTTTTTACTCCGCCCACACCCCTTATTTTATAGAATTATAAATGCTATTTTTAGAAAGTCAAAAACGTTAATACTATTTGATAATAATAATAACTCAATTATACGTTTAGAATAATACTAAAATAGTAAAAATTAATTATAAAATCCATTGACATTAAATCATGAAGAAGGTACTCGGAGCTTCTCTCCCTCTTCAGATCTTGGAGCTCCTTTTAAATGGTAGCTAGCTAGTACCGTTGTAGTTGAATATTTGACCATTCTCTCTACAATTTGATTTATGAGCTCATTTAACTAATCAATTGGGGATACTCTTAGTACCGTGGAAATTTTGAGTTTTTATGTATGTGGAACCCAAAATCATCTGAAAATTATGGAGCTGTCACGTGGCCCGTAATTCCCAAAAATGACTAAATTGCCCCTGGCAATAATGCTGATCATTTGAAAACACCCGCATATTAAATAATCTATTTACCAGTTAAATACTTTATTTGATCGGGTTAAAATCTCCGTAATATCAATATTCTCCCCGAGAATTAATTGTCGTTATTCTTAATAATGGATAATTAATATTGATATTAAAATACAATAATTGTCATTACTATCATGATGAACCATCATTACAATTATTAAATAGTATAATTAATTAATAATATATTTTTTATTAATTAAATATTCAACCGATCAATCAGAACGCTCCAAAGCTCCCAAGATTTTCCTATAAATAGCAAGACACATTTCATTTCCAAGGTACGTTGATTCTTCGTTTCGAAGTATATCCCTTTCCTCTCTCAAAGCTAACTTAAGCATCGGAGTGTTCTTGGTCGAACAACCCCCCGGGTAAATCGATCGAAGCAACGATAGCTAATTGTTTGCTGTTTGCAGGAATTGTGAGGACTTTTCGCGACGAGTTCAATCTTTGATTCAACAATTGGTGCTTTCATTGAGAGCTATTGAGTTATACTCAGAAGAAGCTCTCTCATTTGTTCATCGTTCATCTTTCTTCGTTCGTCGTTCATCGACATTGTTCGAAGATTTTGAACGTTGTTCATCACTCATCAAGAATTTGTTCATCGTTCATCTTTCTTCGTTCTTCGTTCGTCGTTCATCGACATTCTTCGAAGATTTTGAACGTGGTTCATCACTCATCAAGAATCCGTTCACCGTTCATCTTTCTTCGTTCGTCGTTCATCGACATTGTTCGAAGATTTTGAACATTGTTCATCATTCATCTCCCTTCGTTCGTCGTTCATCGACATTGTTCGAAGATTCTGAACGTTGTTCAAATTATCCATCAACAGCTTTCCAAATTCAAAATTCTTCGATTCGGCATGGCTAAGGTTCATCGATCCGTTCGATCAACTGGAGAAGGTGTTTCTGCCTCAACGGCTCAGACAAGGAATGAGGCTCGCATTGAAACTCCGGAGAAGCGGCTAACTCAACCCAGGCGTGTGTCCATAGAATCACCCATGGAGACACTTGGAGGGAGGCCAACCTTCAGTTTTGCAGCGTTCCCCTCTCCAGCTAACCAAGTACCCGCGCTAGGGGAAGGAACTTCGGCTTTACAACAAGCAAACGAGAGGTTGATGGGAAATACATCACGACATTATCAACCCACAACAAACATGGTCCTAAGGGACTTTCTGGACGGGTGTCATGACATCTTAGGGAGAAGTCGTCACCAACCTCCATAGGACAACTTGGCGCAGCAAGTTGAAGGGTTAAGCAAAGAAGTTCAACTTCAGTCAGAGCTCTTGTAGCAACTCCTAGCAGAGAGACCAATCCAAGAGCAGGACGGACATTCCACGTCACGTGGAAAACAGGAGCATGCTCAAAGGCGTCCTGGGAAAGAACCAGTCCACTGCCGAAAAATGTCACGAGACACTTCGCTAAACAATTCCAGTGAAGAAAGTCATACTCACCGAGCAAAAAACCCTCAACGCCTAAGGTCATCAGTACGTGAACGGCTAGGAAATAAGCCTGGGGCAACCTCACTGGCAGAGCGCTCACAACACTCCCATGGAGGCAGGGGGCAACTTCGAGCTCTACACAAAAACTCAAAACAATCTGCCCACGGCAGTAAAAGGGAAGACGATTAGCACGATCTCAGAAATCAAGGGGAGAAGATCAAAGAGGTTCTCGACGATTAGCACAAAGGAACTCATCGCCTCGGCAAGGAGCATTGCGGGCTAATGATGTTCAAAAATTGCTGGACATGCACCTTCGTGCTCAACAAGGTGGCGATCTAGAGGACGATCTACGTCGCCAGATACAGCTCTCTACGCCCTTTATAAGGGATATTGAGGAGGAGCCATTCCCCCAGAGATTCGCAACACCAAACTTCACTCCATTCAAAGAAGCCTCCGACCCGGTAAAACACATAGATTATTACCGAGGAGTCATGATCCCCCACAGGTCTAACCATGCGCTCATGTGCAAGGTTTTTCAAGCTTCTCTTCAAGGCCAAGCCATGACTTGGTTCAATCATCTCCCCCCAAGGTCGATTGAGTCCTTCGAAGAGTTGGCCCTGGCATTTGTGAAGGAATACGCACAACTTCGGACAATCGAGGTGAAAGATGACCATCTTTTCTCTGTCCGAAAGAGAGTAACAAACACTCCGCGACAATACATACGAAGATTTTGTGAGGAAAAGTCTCGCATTATCGGCTGTAATGACCTTGTTGCAGCAATGGCATTTAAGCAAGGACTCCCTCGAGACAGCCAGCTTTACGGGGACATCTTCATGAGCAATGCGCGAAGTCTTTCCAAAATACTTTCGCTGGCAGAGCGACATGCAAGTTGGGAGGACGAGAAGAGCGCCGCTCATGCTCAGGACCATGCCAGGACTAGCAAAAAGGTCTCCAATGAAGATGAACCCCATGGAAAGTTTGCGACTGGAAAGCTCAACAAGCGCAAAGCGGGGCAACACTCCCAAACGCCAGTTATGGGGAGGCCTAACTTGCAGCTATCTTTACCAGTCCATCAGATCTACAATGAAATTAAGAACAACCCATGGTTTAAGAAGCCGGAGCCAGTCAAAGGCAATCAAGAGAATGCTGATAAAATCAAATGGTGCACCTATCATGAATGTTATGGGCACAATATCAGCACTTGTATATCTTTCGAAAGATATCTCCGAAATCTCCTGAAGGAGGGGCATTGTACAGACTACATCAAGAAGAAGACTGTAAATCACATGGAGAACAAAGAGCCAAACGAGCCAGCGTCAAAGGTGATCCACATCAACTAGACGCAAGACAACATTAGAGAGACATAAAAATCTACGGAGCTTTTCAATTTTGCTTTTCAAGTTGCCTTCTAAATTCAAGTATCAATGAAATGAGATTGACAAATTGATTTGTTCACCATGTACAATTTTCAAAGCTTATTCTCTCTAGTGTAAAAAGCCTTCGTCTTCGAAGCATCCAAGCCTTCATCTTCGAAGCATCCAAGCCTTCGTTATCGAAGCATCCAAGCCTTCGTCATCGAAGCATCCAAACTTTCGCCCTGCGAAGCATCTAAGCCTTCGCCATGCGAAGCACCTAAGCCTTCATCATCGAAGCATCCAAGCCTTCGCCCTGAGAAGCATTCAAGCCTTCGTCATCGAAGCATCCAAGCCTTCGCCCTGCGAAGCATTCAAGCCTTCGTCATCGAAGCATCCAAGCCTTCATCTTCGAATGTAACAACCCGTCCCGAGAATTGAGATTAGTAGAGTGATTAAGGTGTGATTATTGAGGTTAAGCAGTGGGTAGGTGGTCCCGAGGGGTGCGGGAACTTAGAATGACGATTTTGCCCCTGGGTCGGGCAGAAATGTTGACTTTTATTTCGGGTGGTCAATTGGAGATTTACCAGTGACCAGGACGTAGTTTAGGACGTCATGAACCCATAGACATGTGGTATGTTTGATTCCGACATCCGAGGAGGAAGTTGTGATGTTCGGAAGGTCGAGGGTATTATCGTAATTTTGATAACATAGGGGGAAAAGTTGACTTTTTGGATAATCGGGTTTTGGTAGGTTGACCTAGGATGGTTAGATAGTTCTTGTCGTCCTGAGTTCGATGACAGGCGGCACGTGTTCATCGGACTTACGAGGTGAGAGTTACGGGTCTAGGAAGTTCGGTAAAACCGTAAAAATGAGTTAACAGGAGGGTATTTTGGTCATTGTGGCACCTTGGGTTTTGTGCACAGAGGAAAGGAATGGACGGCTGGGATTAGGCCAGGTGGGAGTGTGTGGAGTGGATGGTGACACATGGCATGTGTGTAGAGGATTCTGGTGGAATCCTGTGCATTCACGGCCCAAATAATTGGGGTGCACCCGTGCTATGCATTCTGGTGCTTCGATACACAGAGAAACAGAGTGAGAGCTTGAGGGGAAATCGACCGATCTGGGTGCAAGGGTGAGTGACTGGTGAGTTGTGAGAGTGACAGTGAAGCAAGGAGGAGCTGCTGGTCGTGATTTGGCAGTGCAATTGTGCACGGCGGCACGGCGGAGGTGAGGAGAAGAATTGGGGGAAACAGGGAGGCCGTGAACGTTTGGTGGTGGCTACGCCGTGAGGCGGTTCAAATCAAGACAAGGAGAGGCTGAGGAGGTTGTAGGGAGTCCAACGACCACCGTGGTAGGCGGCAGTGCGCACGGCGGAGCTGCAATCGAAGGGTAAGTCTTCCTGCTCTGTTTTCCCGTGGAATTTCATTTGGAAAGTCGTGACTCTGGGCTGAGAGTCGAGAGGATTGGAGGTTAGGGTAGTGATCAGGGAGGTCCTAGGTGTCGATTAGGGTGGTCGCCGTGACGGGGCCGTACACGGCGGAGCTCAGTCGAAGATGGGTCTCTTTTACCCTGTTTCGGCAGTGAACTTCGAACGGTAAGTCGACGAGTTTGGGGGTGAGTCGACGGTGTAGGAAGGTTGGTCTGGGTTCAGTGAGGTTCAGGGAAGAGTTTGGTGAAGCCACCGTGAACGATGGTGAGCTGGGTGGTCGAATCGTGAAACAGAGTTTTGGGGAGGTTTGATTTCGAGCTTGAGACGACGGGTAGGAGGCTGTGTCGAGGTGATTGGAGGATGGGGATGCTTAGAGTAAGGTTGGACGAAGCTGTAGGTGAAGAAAGGGAAGGAAATCGTGCAGGTACGGCGGAGAACCGCTGACGCCGGTCTGAGTTGCAGACCACTGTGGCGAACCGGGTTTGTCTGAGGAAGGAGGTGGTACTGTAGCAGCGCGTGAGGGCCACGCGCAGCCACTTTGGGCGACGCGTGGGGGCGCGTGCGGCGGCGGATGGGAAAACGGTCAACTTGACTTTTGGTCTAGGAGTTGTGTTGAGTTTAATGGAGTTGGTTTCGGGTCTAACGGAAGCCGTTTGAGTGTAGTTCCGCGAGGGTGAATGTGTAGGGTCCCGGGGTTGTAAGTCTTTGGTCCGGGGATTTTTGAGGGCATTTAGGTGAGTGTTCGTAGACGTACTAGTAACGTAATTTGACGGTGTTTGACAGGATCGGGATTTTCCGAGGAAGCCGAGGAACGGGCTGGACGTTCGGGACGCGAGTAGGGCTCAGTACTGTGAGTGGACCTCTTCTCTAAACTCGAGCATGCATAACTGTTTTCTATAATTATCTTATGGTTTTCAATTATGATTTTATGTTTATTGAATATGTTTGGTCGGTTTTGCATTATTACACGTTTTTCAAGGAAATTGGTTTTTAGCACGTTTTACGAAGAATGGTTGGTTTTTTGGAATATATGTTATGATTTTGGGATTTCAAATGATAAGTGGTTTTCAATGGTTATAAGTGGATTTTGGGAAGGGTCTTGACGTCGAGGCAGAGTCTGAGGCATAGAAGTGACGTGAGAGTTCCCAGAATAGATTAAAGGCTTTTGTGTGCGTGTAGTTATCGGTTTTATTTTCTTTGTATGTTCGTACTATGTTTTGTAAATGCTACCTTCGGGACATTGTGTCTAATTACTCCTGCGTTTGACTGGATTTGAGTGAGTTTTACTTGAGTTTTGTGTCGGGGAGTCAGACGGGAGCGGGATTTACCTCGGGTTTCGGGGTGAAACCGGGGTGGGTCCTGACATCGAAGCATGCAAGCCTTCGTCATCGAAGCATCCAAGCCTTCGTCATCGAAGCATCCAAGTTTTCGCCCTACGAAGCATCTAAGCCTTCGCCATGCGAAGCACCTAAGCCTTCGTCATCGAAGCACCCAAGCCTTCGCCCTGCGAAGCATTCAAGCCTTCGTCATCGAAGCATCTAAGCCTTCTAAGTCCCGCAAATTTCTGCGCAGCAAGGAGAGCTCATCTCGAGCGGTATCTCGCTCATTTTCTATCAGCATCCTCTCCGCACGGCTCATCTCCAACTCGCCCACCTTGGCTTCCGATGTGAAATTAAGACCTTAAGTTTTCTTAAGTTCTCGTAATATCACATCAACAACATAACTTTCCATTTATGCGGCCCTTCAAGATAGCACATTCGCAGGGCCAGAACGGAAAGGTTAGGAAAGAAGTTGCTCGGCATGCTTTTTGGTTAGGAAAGAAGTTGCACGGCATGCTTTTTTCTCCCAAGAACCAATAGGTCCTTGTTTATCATTCTTCTTCTGAACAACGGATCCTTTCAAGCATAGTGGAACACTCAACCACTCCCTGATCGGGATGTCTGGAAGCCTCCCGCCATTCATGGAGAGAGTAGCCGGCTCATGTCCAGGAACTCTGGAAGAACATCTGTCGCCAAGCTCCACGAGAACGTCGCTTGGAAAGGCAATTTGATTACGAGCCTTCCACTCCATGAAGTCTTCGGGCTTCTCAGAATCCATATATTTCCCTCGGAATGGACTTAGGCCACGAGAACCACCACGCTCCCACAGAGCAAGTTTGCTGGGTCTCTCGGCACCTTGACGCTTGGCGAGCATGTTTGTGGTACTAGCAAGAGTCACAGTGAATGTGATCCTGCCTACCGATGCTCACTAGTCACGTCTGCAAGCGCACTCAGTCGCCGCCAAATCTCCGTCTTCTGTTCTTCCCCAATTCGACACGATTCCTCTTCGTTTTTGTTGCAGGGAGTTTCGTTTTGATCCCAGGAGCTTAATTCAATCCTCAAATTCCCTTCTCCTAGCTCACAAATTCGAATTTGAATTTCCCTTGATTTTCTGATTTTTCGAACTCTGAATACACCAGTTCTCTCAGTCCCTCGAGTTCCTCTCTCTCAATTCAGTTCCTTAAGTTTTTAAATTGCACAATGACGGTGAGACAGTGGGATATCACGGAACAATTTGGACAAAATGATTACAATTACCCTTAATTAAAGGTGAGTATCATTAGCCCCAAAACCGGATTCCATGTTATCTGGGGCAAGAAGAAGACAAAGGACATGTGTCATTGTCTAATCAAGGTTAAAAGACCATTTTACCCCTGGTTCGACAAATTATCATTTTGCCCCTAGCCTTCCGTGACCTGTAACGTTCGCATCTGAACTCCGTTTTTGACGTGACGAGCGGAAGTGTGAGGCAATCCTCAGGTCCGGGGAGGCGTGTTTGTCCCATGCACCACCAACTTCGATACAGTTAACTCTGTACTTGCTGTCATTGAACTCTGTCCTAAAAAATAGCTCCACTTTAGGTACGACTCGAGAAAGCCGACCGCCGACAGGGTTTTTTCGTCTCCCATGCTTAAATAGCCTTCATGGAAGAACATCTGTCGCCAAGCTCCACAAAAACATCGTCTGGAAAAGCAATTTGATTGCGAGCCTTCCACTCCTTGAAATCTTCGAGTTTCTCAAAACTCCATATCTTTCCCTCGGAATGGACTAAGGCAACAAGAACCGCCACTCTCCCACAAAGCAAGTTTGCTGGGTCTCTCGGCACCTTGACGCATAGCGAGCATATTTGTGGTACTAGCAAGAGTCACAGTGAATGTGATCCAGCCTACCAATACTCACTAGTCACGCCCGCTAGTGCAATCAGTCGCCGCCAAATCCCCGTTGACTGTTCAGCCAAACTCCGTTCACCACGTAGAAAGCATATTTGTGGTACTAGCAATAGTCACATTGAACGTGATCTAGCCTACCAATGCAAGCACGCACCGTCCAAAACTGCTCGTTTTCCAAACTGCACGCTATTCTGTAATTTCTGACACTTTTCAGGAATTTCGAATCCTGCCCCAAAAAAAAAATCATAAAAAGTCAATAATGACTCTATGAGTATCATATCAATCTCCCACAATTTTTTTGGGAATTAAATAGTAATTTAGAGCATAACCTAAACCTTCGGTGAACAGTGATTTGCTACAGTGCACAATGAACAGTGATGTGCTACAGCACTGTGCTACAGTACGATGCTACAGTGCGCAATGAACAGTGATGTGCTACAGTGCGCGATGAACAGTGTCTTGCTCAGTACAACCTCAATCCTCTTTGTCTTTGATGTGGATCGGTTCGAAATGATCCCAGGAGACTTAATCAAGTCTCAATTTGGATCCCCACAGCTCGAAAATTCGATTTCGAATTTCCTCCCAAAATTCCAAAATTTTCGATTCTGGTTCTCACTTCTCACCCTCTGTCCCCGTGTTTTCCTCACCCAAAATCAGACTCTTCAAACACTCAAATACTCACTCTCATGAACAATTTCACCCTTTGTTGTTCACGGATTGATGAAGGAAGAGGAAGATTAGTGGTGTTTAAATAGGATTAGAGATGGATTAAAAAAATGATTAAAACATGATGATGATGTTTTCCATGAAACATGGATTAAAACATGATGATGATGTTTTCCATGAAACATGGAGCACATTTTAAGGGTCCTTAAATCAAGGGATGGGTGACACTTGTCACTCATCCAAGTGTTCACAAATCAACGGTCACTATTCACAATTTAATATTATTTTAATCGAAATCCCGGTTTGTTCGGTTAATCGTTTTCGTCCCCGAGACCACAACTTCGTCGATGAATCTCCGATTTCGGCATGCTGCCTGTCTATGGATTCGTATCGACTCGACTTACGTAATGGTCCTTGGCCCTCGTCCTTTGGACCTCCCAGGTCAAAAGTCAACATTTCGCCCTTAGCTTTCAAAATTACCAAAATACCCCTCGACTTCCGAACGTCGTAACTTCTTCCTCGAATGTCGGAATCGAACGTGCCACCTGCCTATGAACTCGTGACGTCCCAAACTACATGATAGTCATCAGTCAAAGTCCATTTGACCGTCCGAACTAAAAGTCAATATTTTTCCCACGCCTAGGGGCAGAACGGTCATTTTGCACATTTCGTTCGATTCACTCCACTAATCCCAGATTAGTCATTCTAAATCATAATTAATTAATATTTCATCCCGATACTCGGGACGGGTCGTTACACCCCGCCTTCGCAGATCCATAACTTTCGCATCCGACCTCCGATTGACGCATGCCGCCTGTCTGCGGATTCAGCGCCTCGGGACCTACTCAGCAGTAACCGGTAAACATGGTAAAACAAGATTCCAAACAATGTACATCCCTTCGGATTCCCTGAATTCCGAATCGATGTGGGGGCATTTGTGGAACCCAAAATCATCTGAAAATTATGGAGCTGTCACGTGGCCCGTAATTCCCAAAAATGACTAAATTGCCCCTGGCAATAATGCTGATCATTTGAAAACACCCGCATATTAAATAATCTATTTACCAGTTAAATACTTTATTTGATCGGGTTAAAATCTCCGTAATATCAATATTCTCCCGAGAATTAATTGTCGTTATTCTTAATAATGGATAATTAATATTGATATTAAAATACAATAATTGTCATTACTATCATGATGAACCATCATTACAATTATTAAATAGTATAATTAATTAATAATGTATTTTTTATTAATTAAATATTCAACCGATCAATCAGAACGCTCCAAAGCTCCCAAGATTTTCCTATAAATAGCAAGACACATTTCATTTCCAAGGTACGTTGATTCTTCGTTTCGAAGTATATCCCTTTCCTCTCTCAAAGCTAACTTAAGCATCGGAGTGTTCTTGGTCGAACAATCCCCCGGGTAAATCGATCGAAGCAACGATAGCTAATTGTTTGCTGTTTGCAGGAATTGTGAGGACTTTTCGCGACGAGTTCAATCTTTGATTCAACAATGTGTAAATGAGATCACTTTTTTTTTATTCAAAAGCCCCGAAACAGAAATTATAAGTAAGAAATTCCACATGTGACCTTTTTTTGTCCTTTTTATCCCATGTGCCTCTTATTGTTTGATTTCTTTGACCTCTTGGAGCCTTTATTATATTATACATATAATAAATATTATATATATATTGTATATAGTTACGATTGATTTTTTTATAGAAAATAAAAAATAAAATCCGTATTGTCTGGAGTTCAACGGTACGGTATAGAAATGTGAGGGGGGGGGGTGTGGTGGTGTGGAGATGGTGGTGAAAACTCGTACGACATAGGGTTTAATTCTTGAATTTTGGTACTAAATTCAAGAATTAAACCCTAAACTATACGAAATTAATCAAATTATTTAATATCGGAAGATAAAGAATTTTTAAATTTAAAAGTATTTTTGAAGAATTACTGCTTTTAATTATCTTACTTTAAGTTAGATTAGATATTCATATTACTTTTAAAATGAGCAGGTGAAAAAAATATATAAATATGAGTAATATTTTAATAATTCTCAATATAATCTTATAATAAAAAAATAAAAAGTAATGTTGAAATCATGATAAATTTTGGTAAGTAATTTTTAGATTGTTGTTGTATTAGTTTACAATTAGATGGCATTAGTTGTAATTTATATAAAAACTATGGTCTATTTTAAATTGTATAGTCATTTGATTAGTCAAAGAATCTATGAGTTTAATTTTTCTATATGCAAATTTTTGAATAAATTTATATGTTAATAGGGACTTATGAGTTAATTGTCCTAAGAATAATCCCACTCTCTTTTCCAATTTCTTCTCACCTTACGCTCGTATCCAAATTTACTAATAGCGCCACCATCTGAGTGGGCCTAGATAGGTCCAGTCATATATTGGTCTACATAAAGTAGTAAAGGCCGTTTGGGCCGGCATCTTTCAGCCCAAGTGTGTTCATTCCAAATAATTGAGTAAAGAATGATCGAGAATGGGCGGAATGCGCCAGCTCTTCATGTACCAACGGCAATGTTGGGACTAGGGACAAAAATGAAGTAACAAGTTATAAAGCAAGGGGACTTGAAAGATTCAAGGGGTGAGGATCAGCACCAATGGAGGATGTACTTTAGGGGGCCCAAGTCACCATTGTTGCCCTAACATGAGAGAGAACGGAGGTAGATGATTGTGTAAAAGAGAATTGTGCCACTATCTAATACTATTCCATATAGTCAACCGTGAATGTGAAATTTTGAGTTCGACAAAAAACGTGGTTAGTACTAAATGTAGTATTCTCCTTTTCAATATCACTGTATTAACAGTAACAGATCTTATAAAGAAAATCGTTATTATTTTGATCAATCAAGATCGTATTTCAATTAGACAATATTTTTTGTTAGTGTGTACAATGAGCAGAACATAGATCGTATTTCAATTAGACAAAAATTTTTGTTTAGTGTGTACAATGAGCAGAACATCTTTGTTCTGAGTGTTATGAAGTCATTATTGTTGCCATCGTCAATTTCTGCGATCAGCTGAACCCTATTCACTTTTTCTTTAAAAGATGTTCTTCATATATATATATATATATAAAAATTTTTTTTTCAAAGCAAGTAATAAGAATTGACAGTGATGAAATCAATACAAGTCAAGAAAAAATGGTTTCAAAATTCTTCAATTATTTTATTGATGCCTGATCGATTTAGTTTTGCGAGCTTAGTTTTTTTTCTCTGTAAAATGTCAAATTGGAATATATGGATTGATTTTTTTTTTTTTTTCCTCTTGGGCTATTACTTATTAGCAGTAGGTTTTTCATCATCTGGGCTTTGTAGCAATAATGCATCTGATAACTGATTAAATTGTATTGTCTTATAATTATACCGTACATTCAGTTTACATGTTCTGATAGGAGAATATTATACTTATGTTATAATATGTAAAATAAATGTACCACGTGATTGGGATATATTATCGTATAATAATATCTTTTTATTTTTTATATTCGATATTTTTTACTGCAATTTGTATGTTACAAAGAAAAAATTTCTTGCAATTCACACAAGCTATATTTCTTATATTTCTGTTTCTTCACATTTATCGCAACAAACAAATGGCATGACTTTTCTCACATAAGTACCCTCCTTAATAAAACATCATGAAAACCCAGAATTATTATTATATTTATATGTTGCAACTTTTCTGGAGTTTCAGGGCTTGCATTTTAGAATGGATGTATAGCAGTTAGTATAAGATATTGAAGGAAACTATAATTTTGTTTTAGTTATGTAACTATTGATTTTTTCATTCTAGTTACCATGAAGTTGTTATTAAGAAGATTTCTTGCTGACACTCGAAGGTAATATTGGTTTTATGCTCTGATTATGTGAGAAATATTTGTCACCAGAGGAATTAGAAGGTCTTCCTGGGTAATCCATCCGAAGAAGATTATAGTAGTACTGGGTTAGGTTTCTTCTCATATTGACATCAACTCCTGTGTGCTTAGACATGTTATCATTTTGAGTTGGGTTTGTTCTCATATCGATAGAGTTTCCTTTATATATGAAGTTCGGTAGGCCGTAACTATCTACTATAAAATCTTCCCATATCGGTTATGATGGTCAATAAAATGACCAGTCACTTATTAAGATTTATTATGGCTCCTCTATAATATTAGAGCATAATATGTACCGGAAAATGTTCAAATTCAAGTATTGACTCTGATATTGCTTATTTTTTACGACGTAGTTAGAATCGACTCTGATGAAATCAATACAAATACATAAATGTGGTTTGAAAATTCTTCAATTATTTTACTAATGCCTCAGATCAATTGAGTTTTGGGAGCTTAGTTTTTGTTTTCTATGTAAAAGGTCAAATTGGGATATATGGATTGGTGTTTTTGTTATTAGCCGTAGGTCCTTGATTATCTGGGATTTGCAGCAATGATGCATTTGATAAATTATTAATGTTGTGATATAATCATACAGGGCATTTAGTTCACATATTATAATATGTGGAGCGAACGCATCATGTAATAGTGATACAATACCGTGACATAATGTCTTATAAGTTTCTATGTGATTTTCTTAACGAGTTTTATTTTATAATGATGTTGACACAATCGATAGTTTATACATTCGAATCTCTACTCCAAATTCTCCTTATTTATCACTTTAATTATAGAATTTGTGCCCATTCTACTAATTTGAGTACATGTACCACATGCAAGCTATGAGAACACACACAAATAGCATTTATACAGTATATTGTTAGAGATATAGCAATACGAGAAGATCCATGAGAATGAAGGAACTTTTGTGATAGATGAGGCACACAATCCAAAGGTTTATGGAAATAGACAAGACATGACCCTAAAGAAAGATTTCATAATAACGTAAATTGGAAACCATCATAATTCATAAGATGAGCATTCTCTATTAAGATTGGTATAAAGAACAAATTTGTCAATGTTTGTATAGCATACCATAATTTTGAACCAGAAGCTACAATTAGAACATATAATCGAAGGAAAAAGGAAAAGTTTAAAATCTTCCTCTTGGATCACCTAGATAGTTTCCGACTGATTTCAGCACTGGATCTCTTGATAGAATTTATTCTCTGAAGCCTAATTTGTTCCCTGAATTTGGCTATGAACTCATCAGCCTTCTTATCCACATCAGGCCCTCCATCACTTACGCCTCCAGAATTCCCAGAATTATTTGGACTTGGATTTGGATTTGGCTCCGGTGTCTCGGCAAAGTTATCATCCTCGCTTTCTGTTTCTTCATCTGATTCCATAAGTACCTTGCCCAGAAAGTCTTCTTTCTCTTCCTCTGAAACTTCATCATAACCAGAATTTGCATCAAATGCCACCCTTTTTACTTTCTCCACCAAATAATCTTCACCAGCTCTGCTTGTTCTAACTGATTTCCCCATTGATAAACCATCAACATAGCTTCTTTGCTCGCTCTCAGACGAAATCCCATCGTCTTTACTCGGCCTCAATGACGATTGCTTGTATAACATTGGTGGGGGCGGCGGAGGAGGGGGAGGACATGACTTGTGAAAGCTCTTCTTCCTCCCCAAGTCCTCTGCACTCTTGGCTTGAGATTCCGATGACAATGAAGCCGAAGGAGATACCTTTTTTGGGGAGGAGAGTGATGGTGAAGGAGGTGGCTTCTTTGGAGAAGAACACGATGATGACGATGAAGACATGGAATTCGATCGAGAAGAAAGAGGAGGAGTAATATTATCAATTTCATCGACCTTCCTATCAAATCTCCCTGATCTGGATCGCCATGGAATTGGAGAAGGAAGCACAACACTCTCCTTCAACTTCTTCTCCTTCTCCTGATGATCCAACCCTTCAGATTTATTCAACTTGTTTGAGAACCTTGTAGAGTCATCAAAAGCCTCGTCTGAAACCCTCTGTTTTAGGCTCCTGATAGGCAAACGCAAAGGTTTGCTCTTTTCATCAAAGACAGAGTGTTCTTGAGCAACAACCACCTCAGGTTCATTCCTGTGATACTGGCTACTCCATGTCTGGACCTTGTTCTCATCAGACCCATTTGAGATTTCAGTCTCTTCATCGAAAACCGATGGCACCTGAAGAAATCTGGACACGTATGAATGAGCATTATCAAATTTCGCGGAATGGTTTTCCTTCTCGGTTTTTTCATTTTCATTTTCATTTCTTCTGCTGAATAGGCCATAAGAGACTGCTATGCCAACAAGCAGAAGGTGGAGAAGCTCCCAGCTTCTGGTCAGAACACTTTGGTTGAAGAATTCAGGAGCTTGTGAGGGAAAAAGTGAGAGAATCACAAAGAAAATTACAACTAGGGCAACTTTGTAGAGAAAATGATTGTAAAACTTACTTGGGTTTTCATGGTTTTGTCCTTGGGCCAACTTTTGGGGTTTGGGGTAACTCTCTGTTTCATCCTTTGCCATTGAAGAACACATAGATAGAGCGACAGAGAGAACTAAGCCCTTTCTTCAAAGGTGTTTTGGGTTAGCAGAAAAATGTTTAAGGAGGAAGAAGAAGCCCAAGACGACGGTAAAGAAGACTTAGGGATTAAGGAAAAGTGCTGACAGAAGAAAGTTATGGAGAGGTGTGAGATATATTTTCAGGCATTTTTGGCCTTTAGCTTTTCTTTGCAATTGACATTTATAGCCTTGGGGTTGAAACTAATCTCCGTTTCCGGTCTTAACATAATTTTAAATAATTGGTGTAGACAATTCTTGTTTAAATGGTGAACAACTAAGATACCTTTCTAAAGAATTCTTCCAAGAACTAAGCAGTAAGAATGGAGCCAAGCCTAAGATCTCTAATGGCTTCTTCCCACTATTCCCCTTTCTTGAAGAACAGATGCTTCCAAAACATTGTAGTTGGATGTAGTGTGAGAACATAGCACCACTTTGTCTACTTGGAATCTACAGTTTTGTTGAATAGCTGTGTGAAAAGCAGCCGTCCACATTATGCTCTACTCACATGCTAAAGAAAAGTGATTATGTTGATATGATTTATGAGTGATGCCATATGGTTTGTATGCAAATTTTCTGTAAATTTATTATCGTAAATGCAGATAAATTTTAGAGTGAAATTTACATGCCTAAATATGTACTTTCTTGTAAGAGTTTGTAGCAAATTTTTAAGTATATTTTTGTTGTTTTAGAATTGAAATGAAAACGTTTACATATTATCCGTTACTTAGATAAAAATCATTCAAAATAAAATAAACTGAATCAGATATCCTATAATAATATGATGGTGAAGCTAGAAGCAATGTTACAATCTAAAATACTTCAATATTGAAGATAAGTACTTGCTCAGCTGTGATTTGCAATTTGTGCATCACAAACATGTTTTTTTGACTCTGCAAGCAATTAGACAAAGCCATAAAAAGGAATGAAGTGGAAAGGCAATAAGTAGTGTGTGAGTTTTAGATTTTCTAAAAGCTACATTCGAACCAAACTTGTAGAGGACGAATTCAGACACAGGAAAAAAAATAAAAAAATGGGTCTAACCAAGTTGGTTATGTCGAGATATATACTTATTGTTAAACTTAAACTCAATCAATCAACTTGGGCCTGATGTAATAATATTCAGAAGAATTTGATTGAGGAGAAAGAGCATAAGGACATTTTGGGAATGAGGAAATGGGAGGAGCAAATAGGTTGCGTGGTTGTGGCGGGGATTCTTCCATCTTTTGGAATGCCTACGCTAGCAAAGAAAATTAAAAAAAAAAAAATTGTATTCATTTGCAACTTTGTGGGAATGCTAACCACAGAGGGCGTAGGCGGTCGAATTGGGGCTATCCATGAAACAACTTCGGTTAATCTCTCGATGTTTCTTCGTGTCGTCAATTACTTGATTAAAATATTCATTGTGGTGTGAGTTCACTGTAGTGGATTACGGGGATTAATAAAAAAATAAAATCTTTGTGGGAATGCTTTTCTCTTATCCATCTTGGCTCTCTATAGTCTATGCTCACAATGAAGATGCTCTTGGTCTTAGACAGATTCTAATAAGGCCTTAAAGTCAGTTGGGTAATTCTTTTATGATTTGTAGAGAATTTTATTGAAAAATGGAGTGAAGGAAGCCTAGCATCTAGCATTTGCTAGTGTTTTCTATGGTCATGTTGGATGTTTTGAGATTTTCTGATCCAAGAAATTGTTTGACTGGCCATGGGAAAGTTTCTTCCTACTTCGTTTGTATATATGCAGTTTTTTTATATTAAGAATAGTTATATATACAATGGCGTAGCCATACTTTAACTTTAATGGGGGCCTAATTATTTTTTCTTTCTACAAAATATTATAATTTAATTTTATCACAATTTTATAAGTTTAGTTATAACAAACTTTACGATATTTGTTTTTATGTTAATCATATACACTATGAATCATAAATGCATACTCTAAAATTTAAAAAAATAATAAATTACGAAAAATTTATAAGCTCTATCATTACTATAAACATTCATAATTGAAAAAAATAAGTAGAGAAATTTAAATTAAATACAAATTCTTGGAAATATGAAGTAAATTCATTTTACGAAAATATGTAGTTAGAAAAGAAAAAAAAAAACTAACAAAAGAGGAAAATTGGACAAATTACAGTACAAATGTAGAAATTTTATATGCATTATAAATAAATAAAAAATTAATTATTTTATGATAAATAACACATAATTCTTATATATTATGTATAAATAAAAAACAATAAAAAATGGAGTGGGGGCCTAGGCCCCTTGCCACTCTGCTCCGCTGTATATATACATACATATATAGTTGATTAAATTCCCCTTAATAATATATTATATAGATAATTTCTGAAAATTTCTCACTCTTATAATAAAAAAAATTGCGATTTCAATAAAATTTGATTGGATTTTCCATTTGATTTGAAAAATATAAAAAAAAATTATCACACAAATACTAATATTCTAGACAACGTTAGGCACTGGAAGGTGGCGAGGAGGGGCTTAATACCTAGACAATTAGGCAGTCTAGACCAATTTTTTTATTTTATTATATTTATAAATAAAATAAGCCCAATGCATTTAAAACTAAGTTAAGCCCAAACGGTTTTAAATAGCCCATAGTTAAGCCCAAATACAAACCCAGCCCAAGCCGCATCGCACGCAATCTGAATGAAGAGCTCAACCTTTATAAAGGAAAAGATGAAAGCACCGCCTCAAATCTTGCATGGAATTCCCACTAGGCAAATGATTCTTGTCTTGTTGGAACACATAAATGTTCAAATTTATTCCACTTTTAGTTAATACCTTTTTTTTATAAACTGGTTTTTTTTTTTGTTATTTTATTTAAATTAATTACTAATTTGCCATTGTTCCACTCCAATTGTTCGGCGAGCATCATAGGGACTGCAACAGTCAGTGGCCGGACTCTACAGACTAGTAGTCAGAGGAATTTCAACTATTTTTGACTCTGAAAATCGATTGCAGGGGAATCCTATTTAGTCACGTATTTTTGAATTGGTTTATTAAATGAGAGTAACTAATCGTCAATCAGAGTCAGAGATAAGTATCGGTGTGGTACCGGGTCTAAGGGTATTTCGACGCCCAAGTCAGTGTAGGTGGGTGTATATGAAGAATAAGTAGTGAATAATAATTCGCAAGTAAATGTGAATAACAATTCTTAGTTACCTTTATTGAGAAGTATACATTTTTTTGTATGTGTGTTGAGGGAGTAAACAAATGAATTATTTCGATATGAGAAAATATGCATCTGTTGTGGGACTGACACGTGTCCTTTTGATGGATGGAGAAGATTTGTCCACGTGTCATTTGATGATCAGCCCTTACTAGGGTTTATTTGATGTTGTGGGCTTGGGCCCGTTGAGCTCATAAATGCGTATTGGGCTTGAGATATTAGGACTTCGAGTCTGGTCTAATATGATATCAACTGTTTCAACTTCAGTGATATAAGAAATTGTAACTATTTTCGTTACTAGTGGATGGAGAAGCTGCAATTGTTTCGGTTTCCGATGGCCACAAAAACTGCAATTATATAATAGCACATGTATGAATATTTGTTTTTATGTGGATGGTATATTACATTAGTTGAATTTTAGAAATGAATTTTAAGTTAGGATCCTTTCAAAAAATAAATTTATAAGCTTGGGTTTTAGTAAATAGGGATTAATAAATTATGGGTCTTCTACATATAGAGAGGTGAATTACATTATATATAATTGTGTATCGACTTTCCATATAATATGTTAGAAGGAATATCATTATATATTTTATCATAAATGTTTTATGTTTTATCAATTGTTTTCTATTAATTGAAAATGTAGATATTATGATAATTTATAATTTAAATTTTTAGAAATTTTAATCTCTTAATTAATAGTAAAAGATAAATTAAAGGTAAAAAATGAAATATCATATTATTTTGTCTTTCAATAAAATTTCGAAATCTATTCATATATATAAAGTTTTGGTCTACCAAAATTCGAAGCAAAGGCCTAATGATCAATATATGGTGTACCACATCCACTACATACAATTTCTTGGATTGCCCTACTGTTCTTTAAATACACATGAATGCAGTTTTGTAGCGGTTGTTGGCGGCCCGAAGCACTCTGAGGTTTGTTTCCTAGTAAGGTCCTGCAGATGAAGGTGAAGGCGCGGATGGTGCTGGTGAGAGACCGAGCGAGAGAGTGGTCCTGAAGTTGAAGACGAAGATGACGGAGGCGATGTTGAGCGTACGCGAAGATGAAGTCGACATCGCTGGAGGCGATGCTGAGAGTACACATACGAAGATCGATAAGAGCCCTTGTTCTCACTATGCGCTATAGCCTTTGCTTTCATGAAGGCCAATGACCCTATTGTTTATCTTTTTTAGGCTAAACTTGCTAACAAGTTCAAAGACGGCGAAAATTGTTGTCTCCAAGCTCGTTCAGGCTGGCTTCTGGTCATACCTTACACCTGTCGCTCGAAACAAGCTATTTATTTGCTCATCATTGCTGTTTGCTTCACTATTTTTCTTTCGATTAGATTTTTATCCCAAGTGGTTTTTCCTAGCAATGTTTTTTAACGAGCCAGCGACATAGTCTCTACCTTTCACTCTTCATTGAGGATTTATATACTTACTAAAACAACACTTAATTAGTAGTAGGTTTTGTTTTATTGCCCTTGTGAACCTTCTCAGGCCGCAAATCATTTTAGATTTTGTTTTTATTCTTAATGCGTTCATTGTTAGGTCCTTGATAGACAAGATTTTATCTGTACATTTTTAGATGTTTTCAATAAAACGTCTCTTCCAACAAAAAAAAACTTTTTTCATTAACTGATTGAGAGTCAGTGTTTCGGTAACGGTTAGATGCGGCGCGTCTTCGTCACGCATTACCTAACGAATGGGTTTACATAATCTCATGTGTGCCGATAGCTTTTTACGATTTTTTTTTTGGCAAAACGGCTTTTTACCACTTTGGCTCAGGCACTTATTGCATTTGTACTTATAAATAATGAGAACTAAATTAAACATAAAGATTTTTATTACGGAGTATTTTTGTATTTACTTACAAAATTAAGTTTTTATAACATAAGGACTTCACATGGATTTCTTAATGATATTATTCAAAAATGGGTAATGAAATTATCTAGAGAGAGATGTTAATGATTTCCATTATCTATTTTAATTTTGTATATACTAAATTGCCCTATAATTTTTGCAATAATTACAAAGTTAAACAAATATATATAGTGATATTTTATTATAACTCAAATTGCTATCATACAAAATTAAAGAGTGACGACATACTATTTTTTAATAAATGAAATCTTTCAGAAAATGAAGAATAATACCTTATTTATTTTGTAATGAATCGAATATTTCAACAAATGAGTTTTGAGACGGTGATAAGAAAATAATGAGATGTTAATAAAACTGAAAAAAGAAGAAGAAAGGCATATTACTAATTAATTAATTTTTATTTTGATTGATAATAGTGAATAGGCAATAAAAATGAAAATAATTATCATTACTATTCTGATTATATATAGTTGATAAACACATAAATAGGAATAATTACCTATTTAGCTAATGATCTACTTTTTATATTACCCACTATCCTTATTCTTTGAGAACAAACATGCCCTCAGATTTGGGATATGATGACCATATTGGGTTTTTTTTTTTTTTTTTGGGTGAAATCTGCATATATCTTGTTTCACGTACCAACCTCCATGCATGCAAACTTCTAGTTGGAGTCGGATCTGGATGCTCAAAGTTCCCCCCAAGCTAAAGTATTTCCTCTAGTTTCTAGTGCGCGACCGTTTACTTACTACTGTAGAGAGGGAACAGAGGCATGTGACTGCTAACCCTGGCTGTGCTGTTTTGTGGGTTGTAAGCTGAATCCACTAAGCCCAATTTCTAACAAAGAGGAAGAACTGACATACCATTTGTAATGTTAGATTTGTGGTTTAAACCCACAACATTGAGCCTTTGATTATATGAAGGGGTCTTCCCGTCGTCAATAACTACAACATCCATAAGGAAAAATTATCAAATGGAAATGTTCAATCAGGGAAACTGTAATCAGAATCCTATTAAATTAAATTACCGCTTTTTGAAGTTTGTAACTTAGGAATATCTCAATTAGGGCTTTCAGAAGGGGGGATGAAAATGCATGGATGTCTTCGACTGGAAAATCCAATTGTTGAGAATTTGAGATTAGGGTTTGAGAGTTTGAATGAGATTGTAAGAGATTAAAAATTTAGAGCAATTGAGAATTTGAGATCGAATGAGATTGATATTTAACTCTGGAACATTGAATTAGAACATTGAAACCATACGCCTTCTTCTTGGAACTTTGAAGGAGACTTTCCTTTCGTTCCCCGCTCACTTGTATCCCACGTTTAAATTATCATTTATCTTACTATTTTTTTTAACATAAAAAAAACTTAATTTTGGGCCCTCCAACATCTTTGGGCCCCAGGAGGGGCATAGGTGTAACGACCCATCCTGGAATTCGGGATTAGATCAGTAACTAACCATGATTAATGGGGGTTAACCGGTGTTTAGTTGGGTGGAATCAGACGAATGTGGCAAATGACCGTTTTGCCCCTAGTCGTGGGTAAAACGTTGACTTTTTATTCGGGAGGTCAAATGGACCTTGCCCGATGGCCGTGACGTAGTTTGGGACGTCACGAGTTCATAGGCAGGCGGCACGTCCAATTCGGACTAACAGGGTGAAAGTTATGACGTGCGGAAGTTCAAGGGTATTTCCGTAATTTAGGCGAAATAAGGGAAAATGTTGACTTTTTGATCGGGAGGTCCGATGGCCGAGGGCCAAGGACCGTTAGGAAGCTCTTGATGCCCCGAGTACAACGACGGGCGGCACGCTTGAAACGGACATCGGATGACCAAGTTACGGGTCACGGAAGGTGAGGGGCAATTTGGTAATTTGCCAACTGAGGGCATTTTGGTCATTTACACGGTGGTTACTGTTCACCACCGTGAAGAACAGGGACTGTGCAACCGTGCTATGAGTGCAGTTTTAAAGAGGATTGTTTAGCAAATCAGTGACATTTGTCACTAAGAAATGAAGGATTATTGGCTCGAGATCGTGTACTGGGATGGGGAAAATTAAACAATTGTGTAGGTGTGTTTGAAACTGGTGCACTGATGGGTTTTTAGCACGGGTTGTTGGTTTCAGGCATGAAGCAGAGACATGGGGGAGCACTTCGATTCTAGTCAGGTGTGGGAGTGAGTGTTTTGAGTTGTTTTGCTACTTAGTGGCGTGATCAGTGCACGGGGAGACTGAGTTTTGCCCTGCGTGGGAGGCAGGCAGTGCACAGGCTGAGTTTGTCGATACTGGAAAGCAGGGACAGCTGAGCAGGGACATAGAGAGGCAGAGTCGGATTGTTCAGTGGGTGATCAAGTCGTGCTTGTGCCTGAGCTCAGAGGGTGTGAGGGCGCTGATATTTGGGTCTGAGAGTACACAATGCGGGCTGGTAGACTCATAACAGTGTGGGCGTCTCTGAGGGGGAAAAAAACAGAGCGGGAGAGCAGGTTGGTTATCCTTCTATTAGAGCAAGCCAGGGGTGAGTCGAGGCGGTGTGAGTGAGTGTTCAGAGTCCAATGGTGAGGTGCAGCGGAGTCGCTGAGTGAGAATACACCCAGAACCCGGGAACTGTCCCTGGGAAATTTCAAATTCGAAGACCAGTTTTAGGCCAGCCCAAAGTCCAATTAGGATCGAATGAGCTTTATGGGACCTTCTTTAGTCGATCGAAGTCAAGGAAGTTGACGTTCGAAGCTCGCAGAGCCATGTTCAGACTCGACGAATTTCAGGAAAACAGGAGCTTGTGTTCGTGCAATTGGAGGTAAGCCCTTGTAAAATTGATTTCAAAATCTTTCTCAAGGTAAGTCTGCGATGCTCCCTAACCAATTAATTGAGGGAAATAGTGACGGTCTGTTGAACTGGGACGATGAACTCCGAGTTCGACTCGAGTTCAATTATGTTGGTTTTAGGACGTGTCGAGTGGATTAATTTATACAGACCCTTAATGGAGTGTATTTCGAGTCTACTTGTGGGATCAATTGAAGAAATTAGATGGTTTAACGCAGGGATCGAATCGGGTCGAGGCGCGGGTGAAATGGCCCGTTTACCTGCTAGCCGGGTAGGGACGACGACTGTGCAGTACTGTAACAGGCGCGTGGGCTCACGTGCAGCCACTCACGGCGGCGCGTGAGGGCGCGTGGACCCGAATTTCAAGGTGAGTTCAACACGACTTTTATACTATACAACGTAACGAACATTTTAACGTTGGTTTCGAACTTATCGGACACCGTTTCAATGTGGTTCCGAGGGTCCGAGGATTTCTATTACGTTTGTAATTAATGATTAATTCCCGGAAAATTATGGGAAATTAGTATGTTGTTATCTAAGCCCTTAGTGACACTAAAGTATGTTTTCGGGTAGGATTTGGAATTTCTGGAAAATATCGGGAATTACGGAACCGCGTGCGGCGTAAAATCGAGCCCTATTGGACGGTGTGTGAGTGGACGTTGCTTTCAAATTTAATGCATGCATAAATTATTTCTATGATTTTATGATTATGATTATAGGTTGTGATTGATTTTGATTTCCGTATTTATACGTATTCGATTTCCGTATTTATACGTATTTTTACTATACATGTGAAATTACACGTATTTCGAGACTATGATCACTCGTGTGCTTAATGATGGTTAATGAAAGAAGTTATACGAAATGGGTGTAAAGTGATTTAAGAAGGTTGTTTATGATTTGCGAGTGCGACTTACGATTTGACACGTTTTTCGAGAACATTCCGGATTTGCACGTTTTACGAGATTTTGAGTTATTGTGATTTGATCACTGTTGATGTTTGAATTGGGGAACTAAAATGAGACTTGTGATTTTGAGGATTTTAAATGTGGGTTTTGAGTATGTTTCGCTTGGATTGTGGTTTTGGTAATTATGATTGTGGTCATGATGTTTTGATAACGGGATTTGAGAAATGAAGTGATTTCACGGACTAAAAATGGATTTTGAAAAAGGTGATTTCGGGCTTGATGCTCGGGGCATAAAAGAAATTTTAACGAACGAGGTCTCGGTTTTCGAAAATTTAAAGTGAATTCTTGGTTTGGGCTCGGGATGGTGTTTCCGGATGCCGGCTTACGGAATCATTATTACGAATTCGAATTCGGGAATGAAAAAGGATTTAATAAAGTGATTTGGTCTGTTTTTGCATGCCCCGTGTTTCGTGATGATTTGATTAAGCTTGTAAAGTACGATTTGGGGAAAATGAATGTGGAATTTCGGACCATGGGTCCTGTTGTGAAAAATGTGATTTTGGGATGGATCCCACGTGGTCGTGATTGATGAACTGTTTTGGGGTTTAAAGACCCGCTGAAAAATACTTTGGGTTTGAAGACCCGTTGTTGTGTTTGAAAACTGTTTTGGGTTTAAAAACCCGGTGCTATTGCTGGAGCACGTTTTGAGTTTAAAGACTCGGTTAATTGATGACGGGGGAGGGCCCTTATTGAGTTTAAAGACTCGTGAGTTTAAAGACTCGGTTATTGTGATACCCCCGAGGCCTATTGATTCTGTTTTGAGTTTAAAGACTCGTTGAAATCCCGGGAAGGCCTGATAATGCACATGGTTTTGAGTTTAAAGACTCGGGCGCACTTGATATCCAACAAACTAATTGATTATGAATCATTGATATTCTCGGATGATTGGGTGTGTTGGGCAGTGCCCGGTTTATATGGTTGATGGGTTGGTTGATGTCGTATATTTGGATTTGGATTTTGTGGTTTGGGCTGTGGCCCTGTGTTTATAACTGCGGCCCATGACCCGAAGATTCAGAAAAAGGAAAATGATTTTGATTCTCATATACTGATTCTTATGTTGAAATGTTAACCGATTGCGAAATGATTTTTGTATGCATGCATTGGTTTTACGCGGAGGGTAAAAACGTTTGTTGTAACTGTTTTGCTAAACTGATTTATTTTTGTCCACTCACACCTTTTGGTTTTTATTGACCCTCCAGGTCGTGGCGCGTTGTTCGAGGTTGTACGTGGGGCGGAGGCATGAGTAAATACGTGTGGCTATCCCTGGTTTGGCAAGCACTGAGGGTAACTTGGGTTTTTCAGTCATCTTGCCAGACGGGAGCAGGACCGGGCACGGTTATCGATGCCCCTTTCGGGGGCGGTCCTGTCAATAGGCCCCTCCTGCCCTCTCTATTGGCCGGCCCTGTGAGACTAACAAATGTGGGGAGAAGCCCCTGTGAGCGCATGGGGGTACAACTTGCTCGGCAACCTCAGGTAAGCAGCTGGTTTAAATGGAATGTTGGCGAGTCACGAAGTGGTGTTTCTCTTGTGTGGGTGCGGGGGGAGTTGTTCGAAATAGATACAACGAATATTAACGGGAGACACATAAATATCAAAGATATGAAAAGGCTGTCGGAGATGGAGGTGATTGGAAATTACAGACCAAGTGTAACGACCCGTCCCGAATATCGGGATTTAATAATATTTAATTGTGATTTACTAATCTGGGATTAGTTGGGCGATTTCGGACGAATGGTGCAAAATGACCGTTTTGCCCCTGGGTGTGGGCAAAACGTTGACTTTTATTTCGGATGGTCAAATGGACTTTGACCGATGACCGTGACGTAGTTCGGGACGTCACGAGTTCATAGACAGGTGGCACGTTCGATTCCGACGTTCGTGGTGAAAGTTATGATGTACGGAAGTCCAGGGGCATTTTCGTAATTTGGACGAAAGAAGGGGAAATGTTGACTTTTTGACCGGGATGTCCGATGGCCGAGGGCCAAGGACCGTTACGGAGGTTTCGTCGACGCGAATCCAACGACAGGCGGCACGCCGAAATCGGACTTCGTACGAGGAAGTTATGGTCTGGAACGTGAAATCGGGGAAGTTACGTCTCGGTAACTGTGTGGATTATTTTATTCTGAAATGGTGGTTGGAGGACACTTGGATGAGTGACAAGTGTCACTCATCCGACGGCTAGATTGGATCTTGATCCACTAATCATAAACTATATGCTAAAAGCTTCCACTACATAATAATCTAGAATTTAATCCTTGCTTTTGATCTGAACCATCCATTCCACCCCCAGATTGCATCACAGCCGTCCATCTCATTTTCCCCCTTCCATTTCTGATCATTCCTCCCTCACCGTGAACAACAAAATTGAGAGATTGGGTTCTGGCCATTGCCAATCTCTCTTCCACAATTGATTTCACAAATGTTTAATTGGTGATTTGGGGAAGGTTTTGGCTGAGGGAGAGCACGGGGGACTGAGTAGGGAGGTGCAATTCGGGAACCAAAGTTTCGGGGAATTGGAGGGAATTTCGAATTGGAGTATTTGGGCCGTGTCGATCAAAATGGGGATTAGCTGGAGTCTTCTGGGATCAAAACGTGAAGCTTTGCAGCAAAAACGACGGGAAACCATGTCGGATTGAGGGAGAACTGAGCTTCCATGGCAGCTCGAATTCGAGCTTGGGTTCAGTAAGTTTAAGGTGTGAATTCATCAAATTGTTTGTGCAGAAACATCCCTTACACTCTCACGATGCTTACTATATGATTTAATTTGGAAATCAGGGACGGAATCGGTGAACCCGATTTGGAAACCCGTCGAGGATCAATCGTGAGTCGTGGAGATTTATACCCTAAATTGTGTAATTCAATCTACAGAACTTAGTTGGTGATTGATTACAAGGGATCAGTGGAAAGAACGGATGGATTTGATGTCGAATTGGGTGAAATTGGACCGGGTCTGTTCGCGGGTTTTTCAACCCGTTTTACAGACAAACGGGTGAGAGGGATGACTGTGCGGGTACTGTAGCTGGCGCGTGGCTTCCACGCGCAGCCGCTTGCGGTGGCGCGTGGGGGCGCGTGAGTGCGAATCCCGAGGTATGATCAACATGACTTTTGTCCTATACATTGTAACGAACATTTTGGGATTGGTTTCGTGTCGATCGGACACCGTCTCGATATTGTTCGGGATGTCCGAAGGTTTTAAATCCAGTTTAAAAATACTTAAAAATTCGGGAAAATTACGGGACTTGAATAGGATGTTAATGATGAGGTTAGTGATCCTCTAAATTGATTTGAACAGGATTGGGAGTCCCGGTGATAGTGGTGTGGCCCGGGAAGGCCTATGGCACGCGTATCGAGACGCTCGGTTAAACGGTCTGTGAGTGGACATTGGTTTCATAAATTCGATGCATGCATAACTGTTTTATGATTGTTATAATTATGATTAAATGATTTACTTTGGATATCGGTGAATTTAAAATGATTTCACGCATTTCGAGGTGAATTGCGTATTTGCACGTAAACCGAGATTTTCTGGATTTTCACCGACTTCCATAAATGTGGTTGGATATGATTTCATGAAACGGTTACGAACTTGAATAATGTAAAATCGGGCCAGGGGCCCAGTTGAATTATGAAATCGGGCCAGGGGCCCAGTTAACTTGTGGAATCGGGCCAGGGGCCCAGTTGATTTCTACATGTGATTGCGGGTCGGGGACCCTAAAATGGAATTGAATAAATGTTTCCTGGTTTACATTTTATATATGTTCACATGCTGGAATCTATAAATGGTTTTGATGATATTTCGGTTATGGCACGTTTCACGGTATTTGGGCTTGAGACCCGTCTGATGAAACTTAATGATTGGTTTGGATTTCTATCCATGTATATATATATGCCTTGCATGCGGATATCGATAAAATGTATTTAGTACTGCACTGTATAGATCCTTCCATATTATATTGTCTCCTCCGGCGAGGTACCCCGGAGAGGTCACGGACGTCTAGAACGTCCAGCGTCTATGACGCTAAGCATCGGGGATGCTGTACCCGAACGGGGTTCGGGGATTGAACTCGGAAATTGAGACCCGAGTGGCACGCGTAGCCTTGTGATTGTGACCTTATTGACGTCAGGGACGTCAGACATCAGGGATGTCGGATTGGAGTGTATAGTGCAGTGGCTAAAATAATGGTTATGGTTTATATTATATGCCTTATGGTTCATATTACTGGATTTATGAAATAACTCTTGGATTTACTTTTGGAAATTGAAACTATGCTTTGGTTTCCGGGCTAAGGCCCTAATGGTTATTTCTAAATAAATATGGGATTATTGGTTTTGGTGCATGCATATGATTTTACTGAGGGGCATAAATGTCTTATAAATGTTTTAAACAGACTTGTTTATTTTCGTCCACTCACAGCTTTTGTTTTCAATGCCCTTCAGGTTGATTCCGGATATGACTGCAGCAGAGACTTGAGCATCGCACACCTCCTCCATCGATCCTTACGCACTCTAGAAGCCCTTTTGGGCAATGGCAATCGGTCATCCCTTGTCTGGCGCCTCTTGTCAGACGGGAGCACGTCACATTCCATGGTAATCCCGGGGGGATTGGATGGGTCGTGTCAAGTGGTATCAGAGCCAGGTTTGCTCTTTTGTGCGCGAAGGACGAGGGTGTGATGTCTCTTTGGGCTGCAGTTCCGTTGTCAACCTGATAGATAGTTTTGGTAGATTGGGTGTGTTTGGCCCGATACGCCGTGCATTGTGCGATTCAACCCAAATGGGGTTGTATTCGATTAACTTGGTAATGTGGGACCGTCGGTTCGGTCATGTGATGATGGATTGTTGTGCCACTGGGCACAGCTAGGTTCAGGGAACCCCATTTGATTGGAAGTGCGAAACTCAGTTGAGTATTGGTCTAAGTTTTGGACCCTGGTAGTGTTGGCTAGTGTTTGGGGGTTGGTGCATCGGAGTTAGCCGATGACCTTCGTGGAGGAACCCACGATGGAACCCACGTGGAATTGACGATTGGATTGGATTGGACGTCTATACGAGTCAGGACCGCGGGGTCGGTCAGGTTGTGGATTTTAACTGCAAAAGGCAGTTGGGTTCGGTGGAACCCTAGGGTGTGACCTTGGAACCCAAATTTATAATTGATGGATCGAAAGGTGAACCTTAAGTGAGAACTTGTGCTGCGACGAGCGGCTGAGGTCATGGATGACCATGTGGATGACTCTAGTGAGTCTAGTCTGGATTATGGGATTCGATCCACGGATGCGGTTATGAGATAAAATATGGAATCCCGTGTTGGATCGAATAGTAGTGTGATGTGTGGATGCGGATCTTGACAACGATGACTGTTGGTCGACAGTTGTGTCGAGATAACTGGCTATCGAGAGTATTTAGTGTGGCTTTCACACTTGTGGATCAGGGGATGTTCAGGGAACGTCCATTATCCTGATGTGCAGTGGTCAAATTGGAGGTACCCATAGTCCTGGGGTACGAGTGGGTGTTACGGGATCGTCGTTCGGAATGAACGGAGATCCAGGGTAACAACTTTGCACACTGTGTGCTAGCATGGATGTTCGTGTGCTAGCATGGGTGTTCGTGTGCTATGTATGGAATGTTGGTACCTATATGCCAATACTAGTATGGATGCCTGTGTGCTGATACTGGTATTGATGATGGTGCGTGGTGCTGGTACCGGTGTCGGTGATTGTGATGACGAGGAGCACCATTTGGGGTGTGACTCTGTCATGATGGACAGATGATTGGTATCTGCGACTCAGTGGTGGTTGAGTCTTGGACTGGATGGGATCCAGTGGAGGTTGTGTCGTGTTGGGATAAGTCCTAACAGATATATGACGACAAGTGATGAACGGATAAAATGGTATGATTGAAACTTGGGGAATCTAGGGACGATGTTCCCTATGTCATGCGAGTTGGTGGATTTGGGGAGTTGTGGTCAACTCCGAGATTGGTAAGTTTGTGTACTGCTTATATCCCCTGAGAGTACAAGGAAATTATTGAAATTTGAAAAGTCGGGGAAACCATTCGTGGTGGTGATGTGGGATTTTGTGATTGTGAATCACTTGGAACCTGAGGATTGAACCTGTTTAGGTTGAGATGTGAGACGGAGGCAGTATGGTATGCACATTCAGGCAAAATTGTGGATGTTCCGTTCGGAATCGGGGTGTGTGCATACATGAGTATTGACGGACGTGAGGTCCGAGTAATGAATCGATCTTGGACACGTGGTGGTCCAAGTAAGGTATGGACATGGGCAGTCCAGTGGTTGACTTGACATCTCATTGGGAGCATGTCTGTTTCCAACATGGTTGGAACTCCGTGTCGGGGAGAGTTGTGATTGAGAGACGAGAGGAGTGCTCGTTTCCACACCGGTGATTGGTATTCCGAAGTCTTTGGGTTGACTCTTATTTCCTGCCGTGGCAGATGATGATTGTTGCTACCAGTACGTTGAGTGTGTATTGGTTGGTGGACCCATGTTTGGCTTGGGGTCATTGGACACAAGAAGTTGAGTATGATTTTGGATTTGGTGGTGGTATGCGTGCCATCTTTCCACCAAGGGAAATTTGGCGAAGGATTCAATTGAGGGTGTAAGACCCTACGATCAGCTTTCGGATGGACTGTTAGTTATGTGAGCATGTGTGAATCCTAGGTGGATCTGATTTGCGATGTTGTCGACTTTGGTCGATGTGACGATCTAGGATCGTGATATTACTTGTCGGGTGACGTAGCGATGGATATGGTTTGTGATCTTGATGATCCAGATGGATGGAGAGTTTATCACTCTTACCTTGGTATGTGAGTCATAGATGACGGGACTGAACTTCTTTTTGGAGTGAGTCCATATGGTTTGTGACTTGGTTGAGTAGGTTTCCGATGTGGTCGGATTATGTCAACCTTTGACGTGTGAATATTGGGATTGGCTTCCCTATGAAGTCAATCGAGTGTTTTGAGCAGGTAACCGATAGGATCGGTTATGTTACGTCTTGATGGACGTAAACGAGATTTTGGGTTTTGGAATCGAATTTCTGGGTGACGATTCAGGATTCGATTGCGAAGCTCGAAAATGGATTACTGGATTTGGATGCGGAATGATTATTCCAATGCTAGCTTACGGAATAATGATTTCGGATTCGGATTTGGACATGGATTAAAAACATGATGTCTGGGTTCGGATTCGGGATTTCTTACGAAATTGCGAATTCGGATTCGGAGTTGGGACTAAATGACGGGTGGAGTTCGTTTTGTCTCATGTTGGTTTGGGCAAATGTACTCCATTACTAGAATGTGTTTGGCTATGACCTGGGTGGCTATAGTCAGATTGATGGATTGAGGTACGTACAGGGTACGTTGTACGATGTTTGATACTGGTTAGGCTGAGTGGTGCCTAATGGCGGTACAGGGGATGTACCAGTTGTAACGACCCGTCCCGAATTCCGGGATTAGTTTAGTGACTAATCTTGATTAGTGAGGTTGAACGGTGGTTAGTAGGGCGGAATCGGACAAATTGTGCGAAATGACCGTTTTGCCCCTGGTCGTGGGCAAAATGTTGACTTTTTGTTCGGGCGGTCAAATGGACTTTGACTGATGACCGTGACGTAATTCGGGACGTCACGAGTTCATAGACAGGTGGCACGTTCGATTCCGACATTCGTAGAGAAAGTTATGGTGTTCAGAAGTTGAGGGGCATTTTGGTAATTTGGCTTATTAGGGGCCAAATGTTGACTTTTGATCGGGAGGTCCGATGGGCGAGGGCCAAGGACCGTTACGTAGGTATCGTCGATACGAATCCAACGACAGGCGACATGCCGAAATCGGAGATCCGACGACGACGTTATGGTCAAGGAAACGAACTAACGAACCGAGGCCGGGATTAAAATAATAATATAATAATGAATAGTGACCGTTGACCCTACACACCTGGATGAGTGACAAGTGTCACCCATCCCTTGTTTCCAGCTCCTTGTTTCCCTCCAAACATCATCATTACTACATCATCATCATCTAAACCACCATTTCCCCTAATTTTCTCCTCTTTGTTCCTAAACCGTGCACAAAATGTGGGATTCGGATGAGGGAGAATTGGCTCCCTTCTTCTGCTGTTCTTGTGAGAAAATGGGAGACTAAGATGAGGGAATTAACGGGGAAACACGAGGGGCTGTGAGAGTGTTGAATTTTGGATTTTTGATTTCGGGAAAATGAGAGGGAAAATTCGAATTGAAGGAATTGGGCTGTGATGATCGAATTGGAGGTTACAAACATCTTCCTGAGGTTGTGACGAGTCGATCCACATCAAAAACGAGAAGGATTGGTGCCGTTTTGGCTCTGATCGAGCTTGGTGACAGAGGAAGAAATCGAGGCTGAGTCGTGGAGTTTGGGGCTGTGATGGACTCAATTGTTGTGGGGAAATGACTCCTCATGATCCCACGATGCTTCTGGGTTCATCAATTGAAGGAAACCGATCGAGATCGATGGAACTCTATGGTTGCACAGTGGACGGTGTTCGTACTTGAGTCGTGATCATTTACTGATCAAACGACGGAATTGATGTGGGGGAATTGTTCCTCGTGGTCCACTAATGCTTCTGGTTGAACCAATTTAGGGAAATCAATCGAGATTGAAGGAATCCCATGATTGAACAGTGACCGGAGTGTTCTTCGTGTTCATCGTGGAATCGATGGAATTTGGGTAAGTTATCGTGTAATTGATGTTACAGACTTATAATTGGACTTAAAACGAAGCTAATGGAATGATTAATTGAAGGAATTAGGATCGAATTGACAGGATTTGAACCGGGTTGTGTCGCGGGTGAATTGGACCCGTTTACCAGACAAACGGGTTGGGCTGGTGACACTGTAGCAGGCGCGTGGGTTTCACGCGCAGCCACTCACGGCGGCGCGTGGCGGCGCGTGGGCACGAATCTCGAGGTGAGGTCAACATGACTTCTGTCCTATTTAATGTAACGGACATTTTGGAATTGGTTTCGTGTCGATCGGACACCGTCTCGATATTGTTCGGGATGTCCGAAGGTTTTAAATTAAGTTTAAAAATAAGTAAAAATTCGGGAAAATTACGGGACTTTGATAGGATGTTACTGATGAGGTTAGTAACCCTATAATGTGATTTGGACAGGATTGGGAGTCCCGGTGATAGTGGTGTGGCCGGGAGGGCGGTGGCACGCGTATCGAGGCACACGGTTAAAACGGTCTGTGAGTGGACTTTGGTTTTATAAATTCTATACATGCTTAAATGTTTTATATGGATTATGGTTGTGATTGTGTGATGTTGATTTGGTTGTTGGTAAATTGTACGGTTTCACGTATTCGAGGCGATTTACGTGCTTGCACGTAAATCGAGGTTTTTCGGTTTTACATGGATTTTCCATATTTATGACTTGGATATAATGTGATGAAATGGTTTTGAAATTGGAAATATAAACTCGGGCTTGAGGCCCACTTGTTTTGGAAATTTCGGACTTGGAGTCCATTTGAGAATCGGGCCGGGGGCCCAGTTGGTTAATGAAATCGGGCCAGGGGCCCAGTTGGTATGAAATCGGGCTGAGACCCATTTGAGTTATGTTATCGGGCCAGGGGCCCAGTTGATTTGTGAATTCGGGCCGTGGGCCCAGTGGGTTTATAAGTCGGGCTGCGGGCCCAGTTGGTTTACAAATCGGGCCGTGGGCCAGTGGTTCATAAAATCGGGCATGAGGCCCAGTTGGATAATAAATGTGATTTCGGGTCAGGGACCCTATATTTATATTGGTGATTTTGGGTCAAGGACCCTAAATGGAATTATGTGGTTTTATGGAAATTCGGGCAGGGCCCAATGGTAATAATATGATAAAGGATTTAATAAAACTGTTTTCCATATACCATCTGGACACAAGGATATATGATGGTCTCCTCCAGATGTCTGGACACTGGGGAAGTCACGGTGCATTGCCTGCGAGGGGTCATTATACGGAGCAGCCGGACCGTATGATGACTCAGGAGCAGGATTGCTATGATTGACGTCAGGGACGTCAGACATCAGGGATGTCAGATATATGGACCCGGAGAGACCCCGGGCAGCACGCGTAGCTTATGAAACCGTGAGATATGACGTCAGGGACGTCTAGCGTCTGGGACGCTAAGCATCGGGGATGCTGGTGATGGTAATGGTAAAATATGGATTAATGAATAAAATGGCTTATTGGTTGGATATGTGTTATGTGGTAAAAAATGGATTATTGGTTATGAAATGGTATGTAGGGTCGGGGACCCTAAATGGTTTCGGATTTTAAATTGATGTTCATCTATGGTCGTGGGTGGTGACCCACATGGTTTTAATATGTATGGTGGTGGTATTCCACAGTTTTGGGCTGAGTTCCCACACTTGGTTTTGGTTAACGGTTTTTGGGCTAAGGCCCTAAGGGCTCGGTTGAGCAAACGTTTTGGTTACTGGTTTTTGTGGCATGCATACGTTTTTATTGGAGGGCATAAATGTCTTATAAATGTATTTGGTAAACTTATTGGTTTTTGTCCACTCACAGCTTTTGGTTTAATGCCCTTCAGGTTGATCACGGATGCGTTTGCAGCAGGGACTGGGACATTGCACACCTCCTCCATCGATCCTTGCGCACTCTGGATGCCCCGTTGGGCAGTGGCTCTTGATTATCCCTTGTCTGACACCCCTTGTTGGACGGGAGCAGGGCACATTCCACGGTAATCCCGGGGGGATTGGGATGGGTCCTGTCAACTTGGTATCAGAGCACGGTTGCTCTTTTGTGTGCGCAGGTCGAGGGTGTGATGTCTCTTGGGGCTGCAATTCGTTATCAACCTGATAGATAGTTTTTGGGTTTGGATAGCGGATGGAGTGTGATTGGCTGATTGGCCCGATACGCCGTGCGTTAATGTGATTCGACCCAAGTGGGGTTGATTGTGGTGAACTGGTATAGTGGGACCGTCGGTTCGGTCATGTGATATTGGATTGTTGTGCTGCTAGGTGCAGCCAGGTTCGGGGAACCTCATGTGAGTAATGGTCTAAAATGTGAACCCTTGTGGTTGTTTCTAGTGTGAGGGATGTTGGTTCATCGGAGTTGGCCGATGACCTAGTGGTGGAACCCACGTTGATGGGATGGTAGGATTGGATTTGACGTCTATTGGATGTCAGGACCGCGGGGTCGGTCAGGTTGTGGGTTTTATATTACGGAAAACTGTTTGGTTCGGTTGAACCATAGGGTGTGATTGTGGAACTCTAGTATTAAAAAGGTAAACCTTAATTGTGGCTAGTGGATGAGAACTTGTGCTGCGACGAGCGGCTGAGGTCATGGATGACCATGTGGATGGCTCTGGTGAGTTTAGGCAGAACTTTGGGATTCGATTTACGGATACAGTTCTGAGATAAATTATGGAATCCCGTGTTGGATCGGGTATTGGTGTGATGTGTGGATGCGGATCTCGATAGCAATGACAGTTAGTCGGAAGTCATATGAAGATGACTGGCTATCGAGGGTAATTAGTGTGGTTATAATACTTGGGGATCAGGGGACGTTCGGGGAACGTTCATTTTCCTGATGAGGATTGTCAGAATAGTGGTACCCATAGTCGTGAGGTACGGGATCGTCGTTCCGTATGAACGGAGATCCAGGGTTGTCGTATTTGCACACGGTGTGCAGTATGGATGTTTGCGGGGTTGGTACTTTTGTGCTGATGCTAGTATGGATGCCTGTGTGCTGATACTAGTGTCGTTGATAGAGTGTTGGTACTGGTACTAGCGCTGGTGCTAGTGTCGGTAATGGTGTTGACGATGAGCCACAAGTTGGGGTGTGACTCCGTCATGATGAACATATGTTCGGTCTTTGAGATTCGATAGTGGTTGAGTGATGGACTGGATGGGTTCCAGTTAAGATCGTAATGTGTTGGGATAAGTTCCAATAGTGGTGAGATAACCAGTAAGGAATGGATTAAAAAGGGTATAATTGAGACTTGAGTAATCTTGGGATGACGTCCCCTACGTCATGATAATTGGTGGATTTGGGGGAGATGTTGGAAATGATTAAAACTGGAAAAGACGAGGAAAACCCATTAGTGGTATAAAGGTAGGAATTTGTAATTGAGAACTTGGGAAACCGAGTGTTGAACCTGTAAAGGTCGGGATGTGCGAACGGAACAATAACGGATTGATTGTGGACACGGGGTTGTCCAAGTGAATTGAGGAGGTAGGAAGTCTAGTGGTTAGACTTGACGTCTTGTTGGGAGCATGTCTGTTTCCAACATGGTTGGAACCTTAGTGTCGAGGAGAGTTGTGATTGGGGAACAAGAGTGGTGCTCGTTTTTGGTGATTGGTATTCCGAAGTCATTGGGGTTGACTTCTTGCTTTCTGCCCTGGTAGACATTGACTGTAGTTACCAGTACGTTGAGCGTGTATTGGTTGGTGAGCCCATGTGTGTTGTGAGGTCATTAGGAGGAGCTACGTGTTCGAAATTAGGTAAACAAGATTTTTCATTTTCTGCTTGGTGGCAGACGATGTTGGGGTACATGGCGCGGTGAGTGCAGTGAGTTTTGTTGCATCCACGTAGGATGAGTATTGGTGTCATTATTTTGGATCATCCTTGGTTTTCCTAGGTGGAATGACAAGGATCGATACGAACTTGGGTGTGTGAGTCGTAAATGACGAGATTGAACTTCTTTTCGAAGTGGGGTCCGTATGGTATTCTACTCGGGTGAGTAGGTTTCCAAGGTAGTTGAATTTTGTCAACCTTAGACGTGTGGAGGTTGGATTGGCTTCCCTATGAAGTCAATCAAGTGTATTGAACGGGTAACCGATAGGTTCGGTTTTGGTGTGTCTTGGTAAATGTGAATGAGATTTCGGGATTTGGAATCGAATTTCTGGGTGACGATTCAGGATTCGATTTTGGAACTTGAAAGTATATTTCCGGATTTGGGTACGGCATGGTTATTCCAAATGCTAGCTTACGGAATAATGATTTCGGATTCGGATTTGGAAATGAGTTAAAATGTGATGTCTAGGTTTGGATCCGGGATTTCTTACGAAATTGCGGATTTGGATTCGGAATTGGAACTAGATGTTGGGTGGAGTTTCGATTTGTCTCATGCTGGATTGGGCAAACGTACTCCATTATTGGAACGCGTTCGGCTATGACCTAGGTGGTTGTAGTCTGGTTATTAGGTAGATGTGTGTACTTCGTACATGGTTCGAGGTACGATACTTGTAGACTTGTGATGTCTAGTTACGGTATACGGGATATACCCGAGGTGTGTCGGTGAACGTGTTGGTAGTCGGATTGGTTCCGATACCACTGGGTTAGTTGTGGGCCGGACATTACTATGCAATGGGTCATGGTATTTCCGATGTGTTTAATTACACACAGATCATGTGAAAGGTCGGTAAATGTTTACTAAGATAAGTACGTTGGTGGCATGTGTAGCCACGAGTGAGTCTAGTGTCAGTTTTCGACTGACAATAACTGTGATTGTCAGGATGTGTCAACATAGATCGTTGAGTGGGGTCAGCTGACTCCTAGTGGGAGTGGGAAAGGAACCGTCGAGTTGTTGCGTTAACGAGAGGGTTGATTTGACAAGTGGTGTCAAATTCGAAACAAGTAGTTTCAGTCATTCGACGGGGTCGAATGTAGTCGTTGCGTTTTGAGTACTAGTGGTACGTTTGGGCGTAGACAAGTTTTGTCTAAGTAGTTGGTGTACGGGTGTACACGTGTTGCGTGGTCGATTCCACTTTCCACGGGGTGTTTGTGGAATCAGGATAGTCGAGTTTCGAGAGCGAAACTTATTAAGGAGGGAAGTACGTTGAGATTAGAGCGGTTGGAATTTCGAGGACGAAATTTATTAAGGAGGGAAGATTGTAACGACCCGTCCCGAATTCCGGGATTAGTTTAGTGACTAATCTTGATTAGTGAGGTTGAACGGTGGTTAGTAGGGCGGAATCGGACAAATTGTGCGAAATGACCGTTTTGCCCCTGGTCGTGGGCAAAATGTTGACTTTTTGTTCGGGCGGTCAAATGGACTTTGACCGATGACCGTGACGTAGTTCGGGACGTCACGAGTTCATAGACAGGTGGCACGTTCGATTCCGACATTCGTAGAGAAAGTTATGGTGTTCAGAAGTTGAGGGGCATTTTGGTAATTTGGCTTATTAGGGGCCAAATGTTGACTTTTGATCGGGAGGTCCGATGGGCGAGGGCCAAGGACCGTTACGTAGGTATCGTCGATACGAATCCAACGACAGGCGGCATGCCGAAATCGGAGATCCGACGACGACGTTATGGTCAAGGAAACGAACTAACGAACCGAGGCCGGGATTAAAATAATAATATAATAATGAATAGTGACCGTTGACCCTACACACCTGGATGAGTGACAAGTGTCACCCATCCCTTGTTTCCAGCTCCTTGTTTCCCTCCAAACATCATCATTACTACATCATCATCATCTAAACCACCATTTCCCCTAATTTTCTCCTCTTTGTTCCTAAACCGTGCACAAAATGTGGGATTCGGATGAGGGAGAATTGGCTCCCTTCTTCTGCTGTTCTTGTGAGAAAATGGGAGACTAAGATGAGGGAATTAACGGGGAAACACGAGGGGCTGTGAGAGTGTTGAATTTTGGATTTTTGATTTCGGGAAAATGAGAGGGAAAATTCGAATTGAAGGAATTGGGCTGTGATGATCGAATTGGAGGTTACAAACATCTTCCTGAGGTTGTGACGAGTCGATCCACATCAAAAACGAGAAGGATTGGTGCCGTTTTGGCTCTGATCGAGCTTGGTGACAGAGGAAGAAATCGAGGCTGAGTCGTGGAGTTTGGGGCTGTGATGGACTCAATTGTTGTGGGGAAATGACTCCTCATGATCCCACGATGCTTCTGGGTTCATCAATTGAAGGAAACCGATCGAGATCGATGGAACTCCATGGTTGCACAGTGGACGGTGTTCGTACTTGAGTCGTGATCATTTACTGATCAAACGACGGAATTGATGTGGGGGAATTGTTCCTCGTGGTCCACTAATGCTTCTGGTTGAACCAATTTAGGGAAATCAATCGAGATTGAAGGAATCCCATGATTGAACAGTGACCGGAGTGTTCTTCGTGTTCATCGTGGAATCAATGGAATTTGGGTAAGTTATCGTGTAATTGATGTTACAGACTTATAATTGGACTTAAAACGAAGCTAATGGAATGATTAATTGAAGGAATTAGGATCGAATTGACAGGATTGGAACCGGGTTGTGTCGCGGGTGAATTGGACCCGTTTACCAGACAAACGGGTTGGGCTGGTGACACTATAGCAGGCGCGTGGGTTTCACGCGCAGCCACTCACGGCGGCGCGTGGCGGCGCGTGGGCACGAATCTCGAGGTGAGGTCAACATGACTTATGTCCTATTTAATGTAACGGACATTTTGGAATTGGTTTCGTGTCGATCGGACACCGTCTCGATATTGTTCGGGATGTCCGAAGGTTTTAAATTAAGTTTAAAAATAAGTAAAAATTCGGGAAAATTACGGGACTTTGATAGGATGTTACTGATGAGGTTAGTAACCCTCTAATGTGATTTGGACAAGATTGGGAGTCCCGGTGATAGTGGTGTGGCCCGGGAGGGCCGGTGGCACGCGTATCGAGGCACACGGTTAAAACGGTCTGTGAGTGGACTTTGGTTTTATAAATTCTATACATGCTTAAATGTTTTATATGGATTATGGTTGTGATTGTGTGATGTTGATTTGGTTGTTGGTAAATTGTACGGTTTCACGTATTTCGAGGCGATTTACGTGCTTGCACGTAAATCGAGGTTTTTCGGTTTTACATGGATTTTCCATATTTATGACTTGGATATAATGTGATGAAATGGTTTTGAAATTGGAAATATAAACTCGGGCTTGAGGCCCACTTGTTTTGGAAATTTCGGACTTGGAGTCCATTTGAGAATCGGGCCGGGGGCCCAGTTGGTTAATGAAATCGGGCCAGGGGCCCAGTTGGTATGAAATCGGGCTGAGACCCATTTGAGTTATGTTATCGGGCCAGGGGCCCAGTTGATTTGTGAATTCGGGCCGTGGGCCCAGTGGGTTTATAAGTCGGGCTGCGGGCCCAGTTGGTTTACAAATCGGGCCGTGGGCCCAGTGGTTCATAAAATCGGGCATGAGGCCCAGTTGGATAATAAATGTGATTTCGGGTCAGGGACCCTATATTTATATTGGTGATTTTGGGTCAAGGACCCTAAATGGAATTATGTGGTTTTATGGAAATTTCGGGCAGGGCCCAATGGTAATAATATGATAAAAGGATTTAATAAAACTGTTTTCCATATACCATCTGGACACAAGGATATATGATGGTCTCCTCCAGATGTCTGGGACACTGGGGAAGTCACGGTGCATTGCCTGCGAGGGGTCATTATACGGAGCAGCCGGACCGTATGATGACTCAGGAGCAGGATTGCTATGATTGACGTCAGGGACGTCAGACATCAGGGATGTCAGATATATGGACCCGGAGAGACCCCGGGCAACACGCGTAGCTTATGAAACCGTGAGATATGACGTCAGGGACGTCTAGCGTCTGGGACGCTAAGCATCGGGGATGCTGGTGATGGTAATGGTAAAATATGGATTAATGAATAAAATGGCTTATTGGTTGGATATGTGTTATGTGGTAAAAAATGGATTATTGGTTATGAAATGGTATGTAGGGTCGGGGACCCTAAATGGTTTCGGATTTTAAATTGATGTTCATCTATGGTCGTGGGTGGTGACCCACATGGTTTTAATATGTATGGTGGTGGTATTCCACAGTTTTGGGCTGAGTTCCCACACTTGGTTTTTGGTTAACGGTTTTTGGGCTAAGGCCCTAAGGGCTCGGTTGAGCAAACGTTTTGGTTACTGGTTTTTGTGGCATGCATACGTTTTTATTGGAGGGCATAAATGTCTTATAAATGTATTTGGTAAACTTATTGGTTTTTGTCCACTCACAGCTTTTGGTTTTAATGCCCTTCAGGTTGATCACGGATGCGTTTGCAGCAGGGACTGGGACATTGCACACCTCCTCCATCGATCCTTGCGCACTCTGGATGCCCCGTTGGGCAGTGGCTCTTGATTATCCCTTGTCTGACACCCCTTGTTGGACGGGAGCAGGGCACATTCCACGGTAATCCCGGGGGGATTGGGATGGGTCCTGTCACCAGTGGTGTGTAACTAATGTGTTGGTAATCGGATTGGTTCTGATATCATTTGTTTGGCTATATTGTGGACTGGACATTGGATACTGTGCGCCGGGCAGAGTGATTTTGTCTGGGTTCAATGATTGTATGAGCAGGAGCTCTTGGCCACGGTTGGCTAGTGGAACCCCGGTATTGATATGTGTGTTCACTGCTGGGCTGGTATTCAATGTGTTCCAGTTACACCACTTGATGGAGTAAGTTGACGGTATACGTACACTCAGGATGAGTGAATTGGTGGTCTGAGTAACCACGAGTAGCCTTGTGTGACTTGATCACACCGTGATTTCCCAGCGTTTTGGTTCGCTGAGGAAGTCGGCGATTATGGACATTGAGATTATTTTGTGTCGCAGGATTGGGCTTGCCCTGCGAATTGAGATCATGTGGTTGATCTTGCGCTACATCGAGAGTGATGTAGTACGTGGTGTTGTCACGGATAGACAGATGGTTGGGGCTTTACTAGGGTGGTAAAGCTTAGTGGTGACAGTTTGACTGGTGGTGTCGGCATGGACTGACAAATGAGATTTGGTGACTCCCAACGGGAGCAAATGTAAGGATTTATTGTTAATGGAAAGGAACCATCTAGCTGAAGGAGTCAGCTAAAGGGTTAGGCGATTTTATCGCGGATCAGGTGATCATTTCCACTCGAGGTGGTCGAGTGTTGTTGCTATTATGACGTATGACTGAGATGGCATGTCTGGGTACAAACGAGGCTGGTGTTGTCCCAGTATGTGGGTGTACAAGTGTACACAGATGTGTGGTCGCATTGTTTTCCACAAGGTGGTTGTGGAATAAGGTGATTGGTAATTTCGAGGACGAAATTCTTTAAGGAGGGAAGGTTGTAACGACCCGTCCCGAATATCGGGATTTAATAATATTTAATTGTGATTTACTAATCTGGGATTAGTTGGGCGATTTCGGACGAATGGTGCAAAATGACCGTTTTGCCCCTGGGTGTGGGCAAAACGTTGACTTTTATTTCGGATGGTCAAATGGACTTTGACCGATGACCGTGACGTAGTTCGGGACGTCACGAGTTCATAGACAGGTGGCACGTTCGATTCCGACGTTCGTGGTGAAAGTTATGATGTACGGAAGTCCAGGGGCATTTTCGTAATTTGGACGAAAGAAGGGGAAATGTTGACTTTTTGACCGGGATGTCCGATGACCGAGGGCCAAGGACCGTTACGGAGGTTTCGTCGACGCGAATCCAACGACAGGCGGCACGCCGAAATCGGACTTCGTACGAGGAAGTTATGGTCTGGAACGTGAAATCGGGGAAGTTACGTCTCGGTAACTGTGTGGATTATTTTATTCTGAAATGGTGGTTGGAGGACACTTGGATGAGTGACAAGTGTCACTCATCCGACGGCTAGATTGGATCTTGATCCACTAATCATAAACTATATGCTAAAAGCTTCCACTACATAATAATCTAGAATTTAATCCTTGCTTTTGATCTGAACCATCCATTCCACCCCCAGATTGCATCACAGCCGTCCATCTCATTTTCCCCCTTCCATTTCTGATCATTCCTCCCTCACCGTGAACAACAAAATTGAGAGATTGGGTTCTGGCCATTGCCAATCTCTCTTCCACAATTGATTTCACAAATGTTTAATTGGTGATTTGGGGAAGGTTTTGGCTGAGGGAGAGCACGGGGGACTGAGTAGGGAGGTGCAATTCGGGAACCAAAGTTTCGGGGAATTGGAGGGAATTTCGAATTGAAGTATTTGGGCCGTGTCGATCAAAATGGGGATTAGCTGGAGTCTTCTGGGATCAAAACGTGAAGCTTTGCAGCAAAAACGACGGGAAACCATGTCGGATTGAGGGAGAACTGAGCTTCCATGGCAGCTCGAATTCGAGCTTGGGTTCAGTAAGTTTAAGGTGTGAATTCATCAAATTGTTTGTGCAGAAACATCCCTTACACTCTCACGATGCTTACTATATGATTTAATTTGGAAATCAGGGACGGAATCGGTGAACCCGATTTGGAAACCCGTCGAGGATCAATCGTGAGTCGTGGAGATTTATACCCTAAATTGTGTAATTCAATCTACAGAACTTAGTTGGTGATTGATTACAAGGGATCAGTGGAAAGAACGGATGGATTTGATGTCGAATTGGGTGAAATTGGACCGGGTCTGTTCGCGGGTTTTTCAACCCGTTTTACAGACAAACGGGTGAGAGGGATGACTGTGCGGGTACTGTAGCTGGCGCGTGGCTTCCACGCGCAGCCGCTTGCGGTGGCGCGTGGGGGCGCGTGAGTGCGAATCCCGAGGTATGATCAACATGACTTTTGTCCTATACATTGTAACGAACATTTTGGGATTGGTTTCGTGTCGATCGGACACCGTCTCGATATTGTTCGGGATGTCCGAAGGTTTTAAATCCAGTTTAAAAATACTTAAAAATTCGGGAAAATTACGGGACTTGAATAGGATGTTAATGATGAGGTTAGTGATCCTCTAAATTGATTTGAACAGGATTGGGAGTCCCGGTGATAGTGGTGTGGCCCGGGAAGGCCTATGGCACGCGTATCGAGGCGCTCGGTTAAACGGTCTGTGAGTGGACATTGGTTTCATAAATTCGATGCATGCATAACTGTTTTATGATTGTTATAATTATGATTAAATGATTTACTTTGGATATCGGTGAATTTAAAATGATTTCACGCATTTCGAGGTGAATTGCATATTTGCACGTAAACCGAGATTTTCTGGATTTTCACCGACTTCCATAAATGTGGTTGGATATGATTTCATGAAACGGTTACGAACTTGAATAATGTAAAATCGGGCCAGGGGCCCAGTTGAATTATGAAATCGGGCCAGGGGCCCAGTTAACTTGTGGAATCGGGCCAGGGGCCCAGTTGATTTCTACATGTGATTGCGGGTCGGGGACCCTAAAATGGAATTGAATAAATGTTTCCTGGTTTACATTTTATATATGTTCACATGCTGGAATCTATAAATGGTTTTGATGATATTTCGGTTATGGCACGTTTCACGGTATTTGGGCTTGAGACCCGTCTGATGAAACTTAATGATTGGTTTGGATTTCTATCCATGTATATATATATGCCTTGCATGCGGATATCGATAAAATGTATTTAGTACTGCACTGTATAGATCCTTCCATATTATATTGTCTCCTCCGGCGAGGTACCCCGGAGAGGTCACGGACGTCTAGAACGTCCAGCGTCTATGACGCTAAGCATCGGGGATGCTGTACCCGAACGGGGTTCGGGGATTGAACTCGGAAATTGAGACCCGAGTGGCACGCGTAGCCTTGTGATTGTGACCTTATTGACGTCAGGGACGTCAGACATCAGGGATGTCGGATTGGAGTGTATAGTGCAGTGGCTAAAATAATGGTTATGGTTTATATTATATGCCTTATGGTTCATATTACTGGATTTATGAAATAACTCTTGGATTTACTTTTGGAAATTGAAACTATGCTTTGGTTTCCGGGCTAAGGCCCTAATGGTTATTTCTAAATAAATATGGGATTATTGGTTTTGGTGCATGCATATGATTTTACTGAGGGGCATAAATGTCTTATAAATGTTTTAAACAGACTTGTTTATTTTCGTCCACTCACAGTTTTTGTTTTCAATGCCCTTCAGGTTGATTTCGGATATGACTGCAGCAGAGACTTGAGCATCGCACACCTCCTCCATCGATCCTTACGCACTCTGGAAGCCCTTTTGGGCAATGGCAATCGGTCATCCCTTGTCTGGCGCCTCTTGTCAGACGGGAGCACGTCACATTCCATGGTAATCCCGGGGGGATTGGGATGGGTCGTGTCACCAAGTATTCAAAATGCTCGAAAAAAACGAAGAACATAAGGGTGCATTTGGATGAAGTTTTTTATAATTACTAAGCATTTATAAAATGACGGAATTTAAATTAGCGAAAATTAATTTTTAGAATTTGTGAAGTTTTATGTTTGGGTAATATAAAAACAGAATGACATTTAAATCTAGAGTTTAATGTATATACATAAATTGTAGTTATAAAATGAATTAAGAAATGACACCCCTCTATATGGAATTTAAAGTGGGGATTTAGAGCATCCAAATTCTTTGTTTCTATTTTTTTTTGGAATTTATAAATTCCAATGTTTATTATCCAAACTATGGAATTGGAGCAGAGAAATTTTAAAATTTTGACTTTTTTTTTAATCAAAACTCTTGTTATTTACTTTCATCTAAACACACTTTAAGTGTGTTGATATACAAAATATGCCAACTTAGTAGGCAAATGTTGTTCGGTCACGTGTCCTTGGACAAGCTTGCAAAATATGGAAACTGGTCGGTCGATCAAAGATAGACACTGGTATGGTATCCAATCTACGGGTATTCCGACACCCAAGTCAATGGTGGGTCTGTTTGAAAGAGTGAATGGTGAATAGTAATTCGAAAAAGTAGATGTGAATAGTTAATGCTTAATTCCCTTTATAGGAAAAAGTGAATCTATTTTATATGAGTGTGATATGTGCAATGAATTTATATATTCGATGTGAGACAACGAGTATTCACTCTGAAATTGACACGTGGAAAGCTGAAGTCTGTTCACGTGGCTTCTATAATTTAAAAATGAATTATTACTGTAAAATAAAAATACAATATATTGAATAAAATTTTTCCCAAAACTTCACTTTATATTTTTTGTTTATTAATTACTATAAAATGAAATGATAAAAAAACCTACTAACGCAATTCTTGTCCGCCGGCCTTCGTCTTCATCCAATAAAGCCCTCCTAATTCACAGTCGCCGACTCGCTGCTACTATCTAACCCCCCTCAGTCTCTGTGTCTTTTTTTTTTTTATTCCCAATAAGACTGGGATAAGAAGCCAAGCCCCAGCCCAAAAAACAGTCCAACCACATCCATCATTCAAGCATCTTTTCTCCTCTCAATTCACCCACCCCTAAATTAAACTGGTTCGTGGAGAAGAGAAAAGTTAATGGTTGTTTGTTGCAGTGAGGAGGAGCTTCCCAGTTCCCAGCATTGAAGCTCTTGAACTTTTCGCCCACCCAAATAGATTTCATATATGGAATTTTCGAACACACCTAAGGGCAAGCATTTGAAGATGGAAGGGTCAACTTCCGATCTCTTTGGGCAATATTCCGGCTAGGAGAGGGTCCAGTGACCCCTCTTGCCCCAACGTGGGTCCACAGCCACCGCTTCAAATGATGAATTTATCTTCAATCTCTCGGTCCCTGTCCTCCTCAGTTAGTCTCAAAAGTTACAGATTTTCAATATCGCCCTTCTCTACCGCATCGTATGGAGAGATAATCTACAATTACCTGCAGAAAAATGGTGGCAACATTGAGAAAATCCTGTCATCAATCAATGTCCAATTGGACACCAAATGTGTAAGTCAGGTTTTAAGGAAGTGCTATCCTAGCCAACCACAAATGGGTCTTAGATTTTTCATTTGGGCTGGTATTCACTCCAGCTATAGGCATAGTTATTTTATGTATAGTAAAGCATGTGAATTGTATGAGATTAAGCTAAACCCAAGGCACATTTTTGATGTTTTGGAAGCTTATAGGGTTGAAGGGTGCTTTGTTAATCTTAAGGCATTTAAAGTTGTTTTTAATTTGTGCAAAGAAGCTAAGCTTGCAGATGAAGCTTTAAAGGTACTAAGGAAAATGCCGGAGTTTGGTTTGCGTCCTGATACTACAGTCTATAATGTTGTTATAAGGTTATTTTGTGATAAGGATGATACCGATATGGCTGAAAGTTTGGTGAAAGAGATGAGCTTGATGGATCTTTATCCCGATTTGATCACCTACATGGTAATGATTAAAGGTTTTTGTAAAGTGGGTCGGTTCGATAATGCTTGTGGGTTATTTAAGTTTATGAAGGAACATGGTTGTTTGCCTAACGCTGTGGTGTATTCAGCACTTCTTGATGGATTTTGTCGATCTGATAATATGGAGAGAGCTTTGGAGTTATTGAAGGAGATGGAGGAGCAGGGCGGGGATTGTGGTCCTAATGTAGTAACGTATACGTCTGTGATTCAGAAGCTCTGTGACACGGGTCGGTCAATGGAGGCACTGGTTATTTTGGACCGAATGGAAACATGTGGATGTGCCCCAAATCGCGTCACGATTGGTTCATTAATTAAAGGTTTTTGCACCGAGGATCGAGTTGAAGAGGCTTATAAGGTGATTGATAGAGTTGCTGCCAGACATAGTGTTACATCTGGTGATTGCTATAGTTCTCTTGTAGTGTCTTTGGAAAGAGCGAGGAAACATGAGGAAGCAGAGAAGGTCTTTAGGGCGATGCTTGATGGTGGGGTGAAACCAAATAGTTTGGCCTGTAGCATTATTTTAAAAAATCTTTGTTTTGAGGGGCGGGTGTTAGATGGGTTTTACTTGTTTGATGAACTTGATAAAATGGAATGCTTGTCTTCGATTGACTCTGATATTTATTCTATTCTTTTAGTGGGCCTTTGTCAAAAAAGCCAATTAGGTGAGGCTGCAAAGTTTGCTAGTGTAATGCTCAGGAAAGGAGTTCAACTGAAAGCTCCTTATGTTGACAGTATAGCTGAGATCCTGAAGAAATCTGGAGATGAGGATTTAATTAAGCATTTGACCGGTATTGCTAGATAAAGTTGAGCAAAAGAAAATATTCATCTGACTTGGAGTTTCCCGTTTGTTTATCTGGAACTGGGTTCTCTACTAAGCTCGAATTACCCAGCCAATAAAGAAGAAACAATTGGTTGAGTTGTGTTGGTTGTATCTGCATATGAGAAGTCCATGTATAATGGGAAGCTGTTCTTGAAGGTGAAAGTGGCTAACGGAAATTCCTGGTAAACAACTAGTTCCTTTGAGACTGTTATTCTAAATCTATCTATTGCCTGAAATCTGTGCGAGTGCATATTGAATAGTATTCATATGTCTAAGATTTGGCTAGATAATTGTAGCTCAAGATATGGGTCCATTGGCTAGATAATTCTGGATACATAAACAGCACAGATCGTTTTCTTTTTGGCTGTTTTGCTTGTGTTTGTTTGTATTAGGGAAGGTGAGTAGAACATTATGATTGCTGTATTCAGATGCAATTACTGTTTTTTTGTTTTCCTTATACCATGATGTAAAAACACGTGATATTTTTAGCATCGACAAGGGCAGTCACATTCTTGGTGGTCTGTCACTTTGTGTTGCATTGCTTTGGTATAATTTTGTGCAGATCATTGGTGCTTCTTCGGGAAATGTATTATTGAATATGCAGATTAAGGTCATGTAACTTTTGTTCATTCAAATATTGAAAACCAGGCTAAGAATTTTATCTTAGGGCAACCAGATGCATGTACTGCTCCTTTTTCCTTGGCGTTGAATGCCTTAGTGGTCTCTAACACTCATTTCATGTACACTACTTTCTCTTCCCTTGTGGTTAACACTAGTTTACAGGACAACACCACCCACAATCATCTCCGCCACCACCGTTACCCCATAGCCCTCGCCATCCCACAAGCCACCTCGCTTTGACCGCATCCACCATTTTTGCAATTTTTTATCTCCACCATTATGCCATTGCCACCACTACCACTATATTGTAACCGTCACCCCACCACCACCTTATCATCACTGTTACAATCTGTAAGTCTGTTATGTACATTTCTGATCTCTTCTTGGTCTTTGTTTTAATAAGTATCTGGTCATGATCATATGATAAATGACTAGCATGGAGATAAACCCAGGAGGACAATTCCGAATACAAATTTCTGATTAATTAAGTAAAGGTCTTTTGGCTCCTGCAGTCTGGTCTTATGGCTTTCGTAAAGAAAAACTGATCAAAACAGAAATCATCTTATCGAATTATTCATACATCCCTGTGCTATCATAGTTACTTTTACATGTATTTGACACCTTTTTCTGAAGTTCTTTTCGATTTGTTGGTATGAACATTCATATTTCCAGAATGTTTCTTCCCAGGGCTGAGAATTTGATTAATGAAATTACAGGATGACTTGTTTCCCCGCTTGTATCTTCGTGGCCAAATGTAAGTGCGTAACCTTTGTGGTTAACCATTAGAGAATATAAGACACATTACAGTGAGGTTGTTTTAGTACATAATTTTAATATTGCTGCTAAGTTCACGCAACTCTTAATCATGGATTTTTTCCTTTTCCCTTTTCACTCATAGTTCAATTTCAAAATACTGTTTGTGGTCATGGGATCATAGCTAGGGTGAACGTTGTGATATCAGGTTTGCTAAGTTATCAGATTTGCTTTAAAATATGTGCTTTAATTTATTATTTCCCAGCTATCTCTGACCATTAAAGGAAATGCAATTTTTTCCAGAGCTTAACAACCGAGTCGTTGATGAGAAAAACTCTTTCTATTGGGAATTTGTAGATGATTCAGTAGCATCAAGAACTTGCTGCTTATATTGTTAAGTAGGAAATTGTTCCAGTAGTTATATTTTCTAACCGAAGGAATCATCCTACTTGGGATGCTGCCTTGAAGAAACCTTAGTTTTTACCATGCCTTTTACATGGTGTTTCTTTATTGAAAAGGTTGGCATCTAGTTTCATTGTAGACACTAGAATTCTGGTCCTCTGTCGTTCCCCAAAAATTGAAATTCGCTAGTATGCTCAGCAATCAAATGTAAATTTGAGAGGGAAAAAACTGTTCCTATAAGAAGCAATTTCTGTAGCATGCTTCAATGTAATTTAATTTTTTTTTGTTGATATGCTCTTGAAACATGAAGCGATTCATATGCTATTTCACTTGGTTTATCAATCATGCAGTGTGCAGTACTTTGATGATGTATTTTGTTTCTGAACTTTTTGCATTACATGATTTCTGTTTATGGCTCGAGCATAGGCAACTCTTAGATATTCACACTCCAGAAGAACTTTTTGCATTACATGATTTCTGTTTATGGCTCAAGCTCAAGCATAAGCAACTCTTAGATTTTCACACTTTTTCTATGCAGATAGGATCTGTTCGGAAACTTTAAGACTATTTTTGGACGAGGAATTTCAAAGTATCAAGGGATTTAGGAAAAAAATAGTTAGAAATGCGCCACAAAATATTAAATGGAGGGATCTCAAATGACTAGATGCAATGCACTTAGAAGGATTTGTAAGTAACTACTTGGTAGGTGTTACTTGGAAATCCGTTGTTTAGCGGTTTTGTTAAGCTCATATTGTGCATATCCTCCCTTACAAGAAACTGTGAGAGTTGTTTTAGTAATTCATCTTGGAATCTTCGAATGTGATATTAAAAAGTATGTGGTGCCTTCATCCAAAGATTCTGCATCCATGAAGGGCAATAAGAGAGTTGACTGTTACCAGGGTGAATGAAGTTCATCATAGATTTGTGCTATAAATCGTGGAGCAAGTTACCTCGACTTACCAAAGCTCGAACTTTGTACTTGGAAGTTCATCAAAGAGGTGCCTGTCAACAACGGAAAGCTTCTCGGGTTAGCTTTTTCGGTTCACAGGTGAATTGTCATTTGCTTTACACTTGATTAAGAAGATCATGTGAAGTTTAATTGATATAAAGTATTTGTATCGTCACGTAGCCTGCTGTGTATCGTACTTAAGTAGTGGAAACGAGACATCAAATCAGTAATACTAATCACCAAAATTGTTTCCTAATTCTATTACAGAATCTTTCTCTTATCCTAGCTTTATGACACCATTCACCAGAAGCCCTGGCTGTGAAAAATGCGCTAGATGATTCGGGGGTGGCTAGCCTAGATATGTGATTGCAAGTTTCGTCGTCTTGTTTGTTTTAGTTTTGTTAGGTAGATCTTGAGTGTGGGTATAGACCAGAGAATGAAATTGGGTGGGTGAATATGATTTGGAGTAAGAAAGTGAAAGATGGTGTTTTCTACTCCCTTGCGAGGAAAGCAGCAAATAAAAAATGTGTTGTTCTTAATTTCTTGTGGTCCCTGTGGTTATGTTGTTCACACTATGTAGTCGGTGTGTGATTATGAGTGTTCAATCTATCATAAGATTCTAATGTATGAATGGTGTGATCTACAGACCCTTCTGGATTTAACCGATCGTTATTTTCCGAATAATGATTTTTTTTTTTGATAAATTATTAATGGTATAAATATTAGAGTATCTTTGTTTGGTATGCCGTATTGTACTGACTATTTCAATCAGATAGACTAATTTGTCCACCGGATAGACTGATTATTTAGTCGGACGTTTGGTACTTTTCCGGATTAGAATGCCGACTATATTATACTGACCGGATTATATTATAGTAATTGACGAAATGCTTATATCTTAAATATTAATTATGTATGTCATTATTTTTATTATTATTTATTTTAATAATAATAATTATTACTATTTATTACATTTTTATTAATTAATTATTTCTAATTTTATCATTATTATTTATTAAAATATCATTAATTATTAATTATTAATTTATTATTATTAGTATTTATTACTTTTTTGCTTTTTATTATTAATATTTACTAAATTAATATTTTATTTTGTTATATTACTATTTTATTATTATTATTATTATTATTATTATTATTATTATTATTATATTTTACAAGATTACTAGTTGTCCGATTATTTAATACGGACAATTTCGAGCATATTATTTTAGCGTGTCTGGACCGTATAAAAATATTCAACTGTATTAATTTATACGGTACTAATTAATACGACTGGTATCAAATACAGGTTTCGGATTATTTAGTTTATACGGACCGTAATATGGTGTACCAAACACACTCTAATGGTTTTGGCACATGCATAAAGGACTCATTAAAATTTTGCATGTGTGATGTTACTATGCAATCATAATACGAGAGCATATAATAAGGAAGAAAAAAACCATAGCTTTCTATTTTAATTACAGTAGCCGACGTCGTCGACGGAGGCCGGAAACTAGAAAATCTTGCCGGGAAACTCAGTTTTCCGGGGAGGTCTAAATCCCTCAATCTTTGTCCAAAATTGACATGCAATATACGAAACCACATCTACTCGACGCCAGGATTCTTAATCTTGAGTCATTGGTTCAAGGAACTACCTCTCATGGCCAGAAAATAAAGCACAGGGAAGCCGAGGGGGCTCTACAACTCCGACGAGGGTCGCCACCGCCAAACATCCACGAAAGCAACATGCAATATCACAGTCAGAGTCGTTAAGAAGAAGGGAGATCAACTCTCTAATTTCCAAGTGGAAAATCATACTTAAACTGTCGTGGGAGTCCAAATTTCCCGACGGCTCTGCGTTTTTCGACCGTCCCCATCACCGCCGCATCTACTCGGAAACAGACAAGCAAATGAGCCCTACAGATATCTCTCGGCAAGACGAAGGGGAAGATGGAGTTAAAACTCAAGATGCTACCTCGTTCAAGCCTAACCTCTCCGGGTTGGACTCGGGTTCGGGTCGGGTCTGCTCGCAGCCATGCCTCTCCCACGATTCCAATTTCCAAAGCGAGTGTTCACCAACAAACACGTAGCTATCAATTATGCTTCAAGGTAAAAACCTTCAAGAACAAGGAAGTTCAAAACGACATCGATCCTTACCTTATAAAACTGAAAATCGACCAAAAGGCTCTCGGCTCCGCCGAGCGTCGTCTTCTTCAAGGACCACATCACGGTGGCAAATAATCGTCAAGGACTATGAGCGTGGCTTTGTCTCGTCAAGGGGAGGCTAACTGTCGAGCTTCGAAGGTCTAGGGCGGCCGTAGACGGAACCAGCATACAGAGATTGAAGTCAAACTTTGCTTTTCTTTTCGTTAAGGTGATTCGAACTCGACTGGGCTCCAGAGATAAACGGTTGCATTAATTTAGTATAATTTTGTGCAGATCATTGTTGCTTCTTCGATAAATGTATTCTTGAATATGCAGATTAAGGTCATGAAACTTTTGTTCATTCAAATATTGAAAGCCAGGCCAAGAATTTTTTCTTAGGGCAACCAGATGCATGTACTGCTCCTTTTCCCTTGTTGTTGAATGCCTTGGTGGTTTTCTAACACTCATTTCATGTACGCTACTTTTCTCCCCCCTTGTGATTAACACTGGTTGAGAGGAAATAACGCTGTGGTATTCAATTGACTTCGGGGTAGTACATAAAATTTTGGCAAAGTTAAGAAAAATAAAGGAAATTCATGCGGTTCTATGGGTTGGGCTGGTATAGCAGTCCTCTGCGCTTTACCATAGAGGGAAGGAAACACTCTAGCATCATTCATTCAATCACAATAATTTCATTTGTTTCACACCCTCAGCCTTGAGAATTCATGATTTAATTCTTCAAAGTATATTATGTTTCTATCCTGTATCTTCTGGAAACTCCCCAGTCTGTCATGTACATGTTTATGATCTCTCCGCGAATTTTGTCTTAATAAGTATCTGGTCATGATCATATAATAAATGAATAGCATGGAGATAAAACCCAGGAGGAAAATTCTGTATACAAATTTCTGATTAATTAATTAAGGGTCTTTTGGCTCCTGCAGTTTGATCTTATGGCTTTCGTAAAGAAAAACTGATGTGCTGTCATAGTTACTTTTACATGTATCTGATACCTTTTCTGAAGTTCCTTTCGATTTATTGGTATGAACATTTATATGACCAGAATGTTTCTTCCCAGGCCTGAGAAAACTTTGATTAATGAAATTACAGGAAAGAATTCGATTTTGTTTCCTTTTGTTTCTTATTTATTGATACAGTGTCTCCTCTCATTCAAAAAGAACGTTAATACTTCATAGATATTCCAAAAGGGTAAATTAGTTAGTTGAAAGACAAATGGTATGGTCTAGGGGAGGTTGAGGGGTGGGAATACAAAATGAATCTCAGATATCAGATACATTACAATATAGAATGCGATCTTCTTCCATTTCTTGTATATTTTTTTTATATATATTTTTTTTCATATTCTATTTCTTAACTTCCTCCTATACTTTCCATAGCAGGGACAATAAGATGAACTAAAAGAATTCTGCATCATGAACTATGTACTGCGCACATCTGACTTGTTTCCCCGCTTGTATCTTCTTGGCCAAATGTTGTGTGTAACCATTGTGGCTAACCATTAGAGAATATAAGGCACATTACAGTGAGGTTGTTTTAGTACATAATTTTAATATGGCTAAGTTCATGCGACTTTTAATCATGGATTTTTCTATTTCCCCTTTCGCTCATAGTTCAATTTCAAAATACTGTTTGTGGTCATGGGATCATAGTTTCTGTTTGCGGTCTTTTTCCCTTCGCACTCCCTCTATTTCTCATTCTCCTTTGCTCTCTCTCGGAGCCTTGGTCACTCTATTTCTCAGTCTCTCTTGCTCTCTTTCTGCCTGCCTGTAGATCTTGAACTCTTACTATATTTCTCCGTTTCCATAAAGCTGTTGGATTGTTTGCTGTCTTCGAAGTTCCAATACATAAATTTTAGGTTCTATGTATAAAGCTATCAGGATTATGCATAAACAGGAAAAAAAAAAAAAAAAAGGTGAAATACAATTTTGGTTACTAGGGAGGGCCTGTTCAGGGCGTATTCAATTGTAGTCTATGTATTACGAGCATCACATCCTTCCTTTGGAAACACACTTCTCTTTGCATTGAAACGGTTGAGTACTTTCCGGTTCAGGTTCGTCTTTTTCTCCCTTCTCATTTTGTTATTGCTTCAATTGTTTAGATGCCAGCTTATTCTATATGTAATCCATTGAATTGTAATTTTTTGGGTATTGGAATTGGATGTCTTGGGTTTCTTAATTACGTTATGAAATTAGACTTTGATTTTTGGAATGTGATGTTTTTAATTAGATCTTTGGTTTACATTATGCATTAGTTTTAGCACTATGCCACACCCTGGTATGTTCTAATTGTACTGATTTTGTATTGGAATGATTATCATTTGAGGTTCAATATATACTTCCAGAGTTGCTTAATTTGCACCATATTTTTCTTTAGGAGTGGAAGGTGAGTGTTGGGAAATTGGAGTGGCTAGAGGATGAAAATTTGTGGTCATTGATCGATTTAGATGGACACATTCTTGGCCAGTTTAAAGGAGTAATTGCAACACACAAAAGCATAGTTTCACTCAAATTGTTACAAGTGTAACAGGATGACCACCACCTCTACGTATTGAATGCACTTCTCTTTTAGATATGTTAATACATATATGTGATATTTTGGGATTGTTGTTACTCTTTTAGTTCTTGGCATTTCTTTCTATCATATTTGTGCATTTATTTCTATCATACTTGTGATTCGTATTTTGGAGCTTGCTCAAGTTTGAACTGTGGTTCTCTTGGTTCTTGAAAACAATGTTTTTTCCTATGTGAATGTATGGTGTAGATCAATTAGGTTATTGTAGTTATCTTATCGTTGTCTTTCTCTCTATGTAGTTGCTGAGAAACTTGAGGACAAAATAGAAAGAAGGAAATTCTAATTGCCGTTATTGTTTTTGCTGCTTGTTCTTGTTTACTGGAAATGTTGGCTTACTTGGGGCGGTTAAACTTAGAGTGATTGCGGGACATTCCGCACTATAGAATTAGTATGTGAAACAAGGGATAGCTAATAATCATTTTCTCCCAAAGAGATATCTAGCGTAAATGCTACATCTGTGGGGATTGACACAACAAAATTGTGTTAAATTGATGGTGTTATCGGTTAGTGTAGTCCTGGATTCCATAGAATAGAAGTTTGATGTTATTTATGTCAAATCCCATCGTAAGTGGGGTTATTATTTGACATCTTTTTGCTTTATGAGCATGGGCTAATAGCTTAGGATTCATTTTGCAGGTTTCTGTGCTAGGGGAGCAGAAGAATTCAGCTGAGCCCGTAATTCAGAGTTACATAAGCATCATCCAGTCTTAACAACTTGCAAAGGTTCAGTCCTCTTTTCATTGTCCTTGTATCAGCAACTTCTAGACCATGCTGTTATAAGGTACTTGGTATGCTGCTATATTGAGTATTTTATTAGTTCAATTGAAAATAAATGGTTGAATCTTGGGTTCACTAGCTTATGGAAGGTTTTAGTTTTATCTTGTGCTGTTGTTCTTAGGTGACCTTGATGAAGTAGACTTTCCTTTCATCTGTTTTGAGTTAGCCATACCGCCAAGCATCCCATACCATTGGGCCTTCGATAGTCCAGCTCCAAGAATATGGAGTTCAATTTGTTGTAATAAGCTGCAAGAGGACGATCTCCTTGCCGAGAGTGGAAGGATTTTTTCACGAGCTTGTATATTTGAGAGAAATTTGTGACATTAAGTTAACTTCTCATGACTGCATCCCAGACCTTCTTAGCTGTTCCATATTGCACAAAATGTGTCATCATACCTTCATGAATATATCAACTAAGCACATTATGGAATGTTCATCATTATGGAAACTATAACGAAACAGATGAGGACTTACTCTCTTTTCTTTCGAGTACAACGATAACTTCATGAATATATCAACTAAGCACATGATGGAATGTTCATTGTTATGGAAACTAAACGATGAACAGATGAGGACTTACTCTCTTTTCTTTCTAGTGCAACCGTAACTTCATGAATATATCAACTAAGCACATTATGGAATGTTCATCGTTATGGAAACTATTTCTTCAACATAATGCGCATTGGAACTATTCCTAAGTAGCTTTGCATCTTTCAGTTGTAAAGATGATGAAGACCCTCAAAAGGATAATCGGAAGAGTAGCTATTAAAACAAGGATCTCATTGTCATGGACTATGATGGTTCTTACTTTAATCCAATTAAGAAGCCTATTTGCTTTGCCTCTCGATGGTAGCTCTCTTGATGGAGTCGATGAACTTTGTCGATGAAAGTTGTGATCACGATTTGCAGTTGGATGTGCCATCTGATGGTAGCCCTGTTAATCGGTTTTTCGGTTCGATTCTGTTCTACCCATAACAAATGTGAAAATGTCAGATCACTACGTCGATCAATAGGATTAGGTTTGCTGGTTGCTCTCTCTTCCCTTTACCCTTGACCACTTTGAACTTGGAACTCCGAAGGGATGAAATCTGGATGGGTTTTTTTTTGTATAGGTTGAGGAAATAGGCTGTATTGCACAACTGTTAAGTTCCATAATTTGGTATGAAAAACTGTTACTAATCACCAAAATTGTTTCCTAATTTTATTACAGAATCTTTCGATTAGCCTGGCTTTATGACATCGCTAACCAGAAGCCCTGGCTGTGAAGAACTGGACGGCTTCTGATGTTGTCTAAAATGAAATTTTCATATCTTTAGCTTCTTATCTATAATGTGCTCGATGATTAGGGGGTGGCTAGCCAGTAGCTAGATATGTGATTGCAAGTTTCGTCGTCTTGTTTGTTTTCGTTTTGTTAGGTAGAACTTGAGTGGGTAAAAGACCAGAGAACAAAAATTAGTAGGTAAATATGATTTGGAGCAAGAAAGTGAAAGATGGTGTTTTCTATAGTCCCTGATAAGGAAAGCCGTAAATAAAAAAAAATAATATTATTTGAACACGTTAAGTTGATTATATTTAATAATATATTTAATATAATAATCAAATAAATAATTAATTTATTAAAATAATATAACTTATTAATTACTATATTAAATGTGTTATTAAATATGATTAATTTAAAGTGTCTTAGTAATATTGCTCAATAAATATTAAGAATCAAATAAATAATATGCTTTTCTCCAATTCTATGGAGAAGCAAATGAAGAACATGCTTGTGTCCAATTCTTGTGGTCCCTTTGGTTATGTCCTTGATGCTCCACACTATCCAGTCGGTGCGTGATTCTGAATGTTCACATTTCCTTGCGAAGTGGTTATGTCCTTAATTGCATTCAAGTTGAACATCATTTTACACTTTAAAATTTGTGATTAATATTAAAATGGATTGTTAAATTTCAATTTCATCATTTTACTTTTTAAGATCACATCAGTTTATTTTATTTACCTATTTTATTAGTAAATCATCAATTAAGTTAATTCATTATTACCTAATTTATTTGTGATTAAGTGTCCAATTATTTTTTATTTAGCTATTTTAAAAAAAATTATTGCAATTAACAAACTATAAGGGCATTACATTTGCATTTACATTAAATTTAATTAAGTACACCTTATAAGCTGTTTAAATACACTAATTTGAAAGAGTAACTAAATCCAAATAATTAGTCCCTTAATGAAAAATAACATGAGCACGAATTTTTGATTAATACTAAGAATAACATTAACTTAATTGATGTTTTAAGTGTTGAAATGTACAAATAAAATAAATTGATGTGATCTCAAAATTACATAAAATAAAATGATGAAATTAAAAATTAAAGTGGTCTATTTTGATATTAAATTCTAAATTTTAGGGTGTAAAATGATGTTCGGCCTAAATTCTATTGTTTACCCTAAATTTTGATTTAACCTATCGTTATTTTCGAAAAAAACGATTTCATTAAAATATTTGCATGTGTTATATTAACATGTGACCATGTTACTAGTATAGTAATATGTAAGAAAGAAAAAGTTATAGTTTTCTATTTTAATTCATCATGGACCTGTCGTTTCGAAATGCCAAAAACGTCTCTTACTGTATCATATGAAATAAAAAAAAAATCGAATGGATAATCGGTATGATACCGATATCGAACCAGTTCAAACCGGTACAAGATCGGTTTTCGTGTTGGGAAATACCGTCTTATATCGAAATTGAACCGATTTTGAAATTTTTTAAAATTAATTTTAAAAAATTAAATAAAAAAACAAATATCAAACCCTAATCCTTCCTAATTCATCGATTTCCTTGCTCTGTAATCAATGTGCACGTTTGAAGTTTTATTTTTGGTTGGCTTTAAATGGGTAACGGCACTTATGTTAGTTCTAGGGGAGGTTGAATTGTTCTGTGGTTGGTTAGTGGCTCGTAATTTGTTGGCCTAATTTGTCGAAAATCAAGTAGTCAACAAGTTTTGAGTTTGATGGAATGTATATACTAGAAATATTCCTCCGATGTGGTTCTGATTCTGTGCTCTTTTCCCATTTCTAGCCTTGGGTTGCCTATTCAAAGTTAATTTCACTCCCAGTTGTCGATTGAAATTGATGTAATATGCTAAAAATATATAAGCTGATCTAGATATAACATCTTACAACTTTATCATGGTAAATTTGATATGGATTGACGAAAATGAAAATTTTCCACATGAACTTTGTATCACATTAAGCTTTGGAAAGTTCATTAATCTCTATTTTGTGTGAATCTTTTTTGGGATATATTATATACAAGTACTAATATTGGCCAATGGAATACATAATTGAAATGTTTAATTCCTCATAAGGTTTGAGTTTTGATGATTGTTCAAGAGAGAATTTTTTATTTTCAAATCAAGTATGTTTTTCAAATTCAATATTATGTTTTTTTTTTATTATTGATGAACCTTGAAAACATGAATTTTAGAATTATTTGAAATTGAATTGATGATGATAATTGAATTGGAAATGGAAAAAAAAAAATTGCATTTTGCTATATTACTAATAATTGCATGCATGTTTGATATTGTGATGCTTACTGTTTGCGGAAATGGATACATTATTTAGATTTTTTGGTATAAATTTTGGCTATATTTTTTTGTTGAGTAATTTTGATTCAAAATCAAAATCGTACCGAACACAATCGATACGGTACGATCCGGTGTCAATTGTGTTTGGTACGATTTCGATATTATCTTTATACCAAACCGAACTGAACTATGCTCATGACTAATTTTAATTACTGTAGTGTTATAAGGGAGCCGTGTTTTTTTTTTGTGTCACTGAAAGTTATTGTATTGTATTTCAAAAAAAAAAAAAAATTATTGTTCTTTTGGTTGAAAATTCGAGTCTGTTCGGTACTGCTGAATTCGACCTTGTTAAGCAATTTAAATTTTCGTTCAAATTAATTTTTGGTTTGCTTCTAAGTACATAAAGTTCTTCATTCAAGTTCAAATTTCAATGCCAAGTGTCAAGTGTGAACCAAAAAATATATATAAATAAACTGATAGTGAGGTATATTTCTCAATTTAATGTAGATCCATTCTATTTTTCTTGATATAGCTCAGTTCAATAAATTTTTATGTCAATATGCCCCTCGGATTTGTTGATTTCATAAACGATTCCAACTTCTTGTTACTTCGTTTATAGACTAATGATATTTTTTTTTCTGTACGTTATATGAGAAGTTTCGAATTCGATTTTTATAAACAAATAAGTCGATACTCAATATGTACAATGAAGAAGAATAATGATTTAGAGATATTATCATACCTTAAAAGTTAAGATACTTAATGAGAAAATGAGGTCAAACGAGACATACAACGGGTAACTAATTCATAAGAACGTTAAGTACTTAAAATGAAGATTAAAAAATCGTGGAATTATATTGTTCTTAGATTTTTGAAAATAATTATTTTTTAGGGGAATTTTTTTATTAATTTGAGTTGGATGATATGTCATTGTCCTCCCAAATTATTGATATGATTGTGTTATGCCATTTGTTAATTAATATCATTAGATAAGGTTTCTTTTCATCAAATAATGTATTCTCTGAAAATCCATTAAATCTGATTTTTTATTTTGTAAAAATATTGACAAATAAAAATTAATTAAGGTCCCATCGCTGCAAACCCAGAGCCCAATGTCACTTGCACTTTAATTCAGTGATTACGTGTGACGTTTTGAACTTGATTATCTTAAACGGTGAAGTTGATATATAATGTGTATATTATAATTCTTATTTTTTATATCATTATATATATAATATTACCGTATATTTACTTTTATTCATAAATGAATGTAGTAGGATAGAATCTCGATAATTTAATACTTAATAAATTAATAATTCGGCTAAATAATATTTTTGGTCTGGTATAATATGTTAAATTAATAATTCGCCAAAATTGTACGAATAATGCATCATACAATATTCTCATATGTTTTATGTAATATATAAATTAATAATTTCTTGTTATATATATAGTAATTTATAGTTCAACTATTAGGCATTTATGAAATAAGATTAAATCATTATTTGTTTCTTCTTGAAATTGATGGCACCTTGAATTTCATTTTTTTTTTAAAAAGTTTTTAATGTGGTTTTCTTTACGATAAGTCAATTAATTTTAATATTATTTATTTATAAATAATTAATTTTAAATTTGAATTTTAATGACATAATATATAAAAAAAATCAAAAAATTCTCCCAACCATTCAATAAAAAAAAGTTGTGCACCCACCAAAATAAAAAAATAACCAATAGAAAATGAAAATCCCACGTCATAATTCCATTGATATTTATATATCTTGTCCCATCGGCCACCTTTAAACGTTCCACGTGTCACCCACTCACCTATTTTCATACTCCCCTCCTGAATCACCCGCGTGACTCTATCCTTTCCCTCCATCTCAACGATCTTCTTATTTGTTTCTCTTTCTTCTTTTGCGTCCGTTCGCTTTCTCGGAGTTTGTTGAGCCAAAGATGGAGTAGAACCTCAGCCTATCCTCTTACTCAAGCAATTTCTAATTTTGTAAGTTTAGGGTTTTCCATATTCCAATCAATTCTTAATCCCCGGTTGTTCCCCAACCTTCATCAATCATCGATCATCGATCATCGATCGCACTCTTACCGTCAGATTTTCGCAAAATATGGTCGCGATCACTTCCATGGTTTTCATTTGCTCCATTTTCAAATCGAATTTGCTCCCGATCCTTCGTTCCTCTCACTGTTTCAGAAATTATAGGTTTTCTCGCATGATTCTGTAATTTTCTTTGGTAAAAAAAGAAAAAGTAAATATTTAGGGTGTTTTTTTATGGCGTTAATTCTGTAGATGGTTGTTTGCGTCTAAATATTGGGAAAAATTAAGGGTTCTCTGTTGAATTTGCGTTGTAGTTGTGATCTATTTTGTTTTGGGTTTGAATCGAGGCTATGTATATTGAGGAATTGAAAGTAGGGGAAGGTGGTCGTGGGGAAGAAGGAAAGAATTCTTCCCCCGAAAATAGCGATTTTGATAGCAGGAGCATCGTTGGTTCCGATACCAAACGGGTTTTGATTGGCGCAGGGGCTCGTGCGCTATTTTACCCGACTCTGCTTTACAACGTCATTAGGAATAAGCTTCAGGCGGAGTTTCGGTGGTGGGATAAGGTCGATGAGGTACAATTTTCATTTTATTTGCTCCATTATGCTTTTATATGTTTGTCATCCATATTTTCTAGTTTATAAAAAATGTTTATATGCATATACAGCTGGGGTCTCGTTTTGGATTCTGATTTCAAAGTGATGGCTTCTGCGTATTTATGATTGTGTCGTTTATGAATTAATTTTATTCAGGAGTGAGTTTATTTCTGAATTTTTAAACTTTGAATTAATTTGCAAATATTGGACTTACTTTTGGTAATGAAATATTGGTCTTTTCAAATAGTGTTAGCTTGCAATATTTTTCTTGTACCTTGTTTAATTTTTGATGGTGCAGAGTTGCAGTTAATTGTCTTTAAATGACAACAAATGTGTTTTAATTTGTTCTACATGCCCTTTCTTTTTTAATGCTTATGTGATTGATACCGGTACAGTTATTTGTTGATTTTTGTGGGGTCTGTGCTTTTTATTAGTCCCGGCACAATATTGTTCTTGTAATTGAACATGAGTGTTTATTTATTTAAACCATTGGACTGTTTGGTCTGAATTAAATTCTTTTATTTAAATTCTAATAGTTCTATCTTCAGTTTGTATTGTTAGGTGCCGTTCCATTCCCTACTGATGTACCTCGCTTGAAGGAAGTTGGAGTTGGTGGAGTCATCACACTTAATGAGCCATATGAGACTTTGGTTCCAACGTCTCTTTATCATGTTAGTGATATTCCTAATGGTCGCATTCTACTACAGTATGCTTCTTGCGAATTTCATTCTGGAAGCTTTCCTGCCGTTGGGAGATTATGTGAACTGTGTGGGTCGAAATTGACTTTGTTCATGTTTGCTCTTGACTAGGAGTTTTTGGATTTTGTCAACTTCTTTTTATTTTTTATTTTTTAGTGGGATCTACTCTATTTGAAACTGTATTTTATGGATTTCTATTATGTTTTTCTTTTGCAGTTTCACGGCATTAACCATCTGGTGATTGCGACAAGAGATTACTGCTTTGCACCCTCACTGAGTAATATAAGTCGTGCTGTAGACTTCATTCATGGTGAGCATTATTGAAACTTAATTTGATCATATGACTAGTATCTGATATTAACTGATTTGCAAAAACAAGGCTCTAGGATTTATTCTGATCTTGACTGGATACAGATGACATGGGGCAAAGTAATTCTCATCCAGTTATGGTCTGATATGCGGGGGTACTAATGTGTGGCTTCCTCTGGGTATTTCTGGTGTAATAAATTTGAGCAGTTAGCAATTTTGGACTGTCTAGACTCTAGACTGTTCATGTGCTTTTCTCATGAAGTTTTAGAATCTTGAAGATATTTTTCATGGAAATCATATTTTCCATATTGTTCTGTGTTTTGGAAGTAGTCGGTTTTGCGTTAAGTAGTTCTAGTTCTACTTGCAATTATTCGGATGCAACCTTTTTTTAGTTTCTTTTAAATGGCTAGCTCTGATTTATAAGATAGCATTGTTTTTTTCCCCTGGATGACAATTATTTCACGACATGACTTTTCTATTTTGTCATGAAGAAAATGCATCAAGTGGACAGACAACATATGTTCACTGTAAAGCTGGGCGAGGTCGTAGTACGACTATTGTTATCTGTTACCTGGTGAGTGCTAGATTTTTGACAATATTAGTTACTTTTAGATTCGCCAACTTCTCTAATCTTTTGTATTTATATAGATCCATCACAAGCAGATGACACCTGATTCTGCCTATGAATATCTGAAGTCAATTCGTCCAAGGGTTCTTTTAGCCTCCTCTCAGTGGCAGGTAACTTATCACTTATGTGATTTGTACTTGCCTTTTGACCTGCGGTTTGGTGTTTGGAACTCCGGAAGTCGTTTCAATTTTTTTGTGTGGGAATCTCTGTTTTTACTACTCTGTAACTGAACACCCTATTTTACTCAGCAAGTGAGCAAAATTGGTGAAAATTTGAAACCTATTCTACCCCATTTTTTATTTTATAAAGTTCCAAGTTCTTAGATTAAAGAAAATAAGAATCTTGAGGGGGCATGCATGACAAATTATTAATAGTTTTGATAGAGAGAAAATTATGGTGAAATTGTATTTGAAATTTTCACTCACGTGGTAACTTATGGGTGAGTGAAATTGCCCTTTCTTTTTGGATTTGTGTTTTATTTATACATTGTAGTTCCATATTTTTATCCATCTTAATCAAGATCAAGATCCGTCCTGTAGGTGAATTGAGGGTTAGTCGCTTCTGTGTACCTCATTTTGGGACATTGTATATTGCCAATCAATTTGTACCAAATATTATTGTCTATATTTTCGTTGACCGAGTGGTATTCTCAATTTTTAGCCTTTTATTTGGCTTGTACTCATTTCCTGAGCTTTTCTGTCATGGTTGTTTTGCAGGCTGTCCAGGAATACTACTTTTTCCTGGTGAAGAAAGCTCTTGTTTACAGCCACCTGACCAATCTGATGATGAAACCCATGCAGTCTTCGTGTTCACATGATCTGGTTGCCTTTGATGAAGGCTCAGTAGTAGTGGTAACTGAATCGGATCTTGAGGGATATGATGCGAATCTCCAGTCAGGTGGCATGGGTAGTGGGATATGGGCAGACTTAAGTGTGGTCTACCGGGTTGGAGTAGCTGGTCAGGCAGCTCTGGAAAGAATCTCATGTCTCTGGCTCCGCCGCCGTGCCCAGCAGAAGATCTCAGGAGAGAACTTCAGGAGGGAAAGCAGGAGCTGTTCGATGAGAGCTGATCAGCTGGGAGGCATTAGTGTGGACATACAGGTCTACTGAGGAAAACCTCAGAAGATGCATATAAAAAGTTTGCTGAGGTTTGCTTTATTTATTTTCTTTCTCGTGGAAAAAAATGGGCAAATAAATAATTTTTACATTAGGCAGTACCAATCTGTGCTTTTCCACCTGTAAATTGAGTGCATGAAAAGTAATGTTATTTTCAACTGAGTTGCAAATTGAGCGTGAGATATCAAATGTTACTGTACGAAATATTATTTACCTAGATAACAATCGTGGCATATTTGATGCATACACCTAGGAATATCATGAGTTTAAAAGTTCAACTAAATAATGTCTGATCTTAATCAAGGCTGTGAGTGAGACTTGTCCTCGTTGAGCCCAAGAAGTTCACTGAAGAAGCTCTTGACTGACAAAGGCCACCCGAATGAGGATGATCCTTGTTCCAATACAGATTCATTCGAAGCTTCTTCCTCGTCGAGTGCAACTCCAATGAAGCCAGCAAATCCAGTTTCTTTGTACCCATACTTTGTGGATGTTGAATTCTTCAAGTAAGGCACCACATGCTTCTTCATATCGCTCGTAGAGATTCCCAAGTGACCTCCTGGAACACTAACGTACTCCACCCTTCCAGCTTCGTCCAAGGTTCTTAAACCGATCCAGTCCTCGGTATACAGTTTGGTCTGTACGAAATTAAGTGAACCTCAGATGGACTTGTATATCTTCAGAAATAAAAGAACATCTTTCATTGCATCGGAATGCGTTCCCGTAGATTGTGATCTTGTAATTTGACTCGATAGGAAACAATTAGAAATCTTGACACAGATGGTTTCTAACGCTTCACCAAAATTGCAACAATAGTAGTATGATGGTATTACCTGTTGTGGACTTGAAATTGATTTGAAGGTATCATCTTGGTAATATCCAAACCATGAGGTCTCCTTCGGTATCAGAACAGTGTCATGCTCAAACTGTAGGAAAAAAAAAAGTACAAAATTAAGATGGACATAAGAGAGTGATCTAAGAAAGGTTATGCATGTATATTTTCCAACATACCATGATAAGCACCAGTTTCTCCAAGCCACTGAACCTTCGCTTGTAAGTGGAGTTTCTCTCACCAGGGATTTCGTTGTTGAGCTTCGGAAGAAACTTACATTTATCCAAATAGTCTGACATTGCCTGGAAATAAATTGTTGATATTAACGTTAAGCAGACAGCGACAATGCATTAATGCATATGCGCATTTGGTTGAAGAACAAATAGAAAATTGAGAGGATGAAAGCAATTCATCAAGTGAAATTCATCGCAAATATATGGGGAAGACACTTTTAAAAACTAAATTTTAAGACAAAATATGAATAAGGAAGAGAAATAAGTAAATGAAGCAAATTAAGCAAGCAATTGATTTCAGCCAACTCATAATGCAGTAAAGAGTCCATCAACTGTCTTTATGTTTCAATTTTTACCACTTACATTCGGTAATTTGATATAGCCGCTGGGAGCCAAGTGAATTCCAGCATCGATTCAAATGGTTAGGCCTCTCGTCGGAAATATACCCAGGAGAATGGAAGTGACACTACATAGAACAAGAAGATAAAACTGGCAGAAATAGATGCATACTTGGATATAGTCACTGTAGATCTCTGATTTGAGTAGTTTGTTTGCAAGTATGCAAAATATACCAGACTGCAGCACAAAGGAAAATCATAAAATCCCTTACGAAATATCAACATATCTCAAAAGAGGCCAAAGGTTATTTTCAGTCAGGCTTGTTTAAGTGCTACTCACTATGATTTGAAACATATATCAAAACTAATAATAGTAAAGTGCCGAAAAATTCTGCAAATATATAAATAAGCTAAGGAATCAGAATTAGCTACAGAATAAAAATAATATGAAGTAGACACCACAGAGGGGAAACCTTCTGAAATAGATGGAAAACCAGCACGATAGTGGGTTATTTACAAACAAGATGCCATTCTTAAGTGGACTATCATACAACACATTACAAAATATTCAAAATTGAGCGAGTGCTGTAGGAATTGCTGCTTGCATTTGCAAAAATTAGTGCAGAAAGTGCTAATTCACTCTTGAGTAAAAGCATAAAGTTTGGCTGATAAATGTTAATTGGGCTAAAACTCACCAACTATGTAACACCCCAAAGCTTGTCCCCAAAGCCTCGGAAGAGGAAACATCAAGGCTTTGTTTGGATGAAGTAACAATGGATTTAAGCTATATAGCTAAGAAATGCACTACAAACAATTAAATAGAGGGATCTATAAGTAACTACTTGAACAATTACTAAGGAAGCACAAGCATGACACGAGCATAACAAAAACATAAAACAGGGGATTTCCAAACAATACTCGATCAAATAGTTACTTACAAATCCTCTTAAGTGCATTTCATCTAGTCATTTGAAATCCATCCATCTAATATCCTGTGGCCCATTTCCAATTAATTAGCCTAAATTCCTCATACAAGTATAGGCCAAGGATGTAGTTTGTATGCAATGTGGGATTGTAGAATCTATGCCTTCGTTCACATGCACAGAAGCTCAGCAAGACAAAAAGCATATGTAAAGGGAGTGATTAAAGTTCCACGATGATGGTATGATACTTACACCACAAAGAGGCACAGAAGCAGTACCGGCATGAGGTCCTGCTAAAGAGATAAAGTTCTTGACCTGTTTCAATAATTTAAAAAGTAAGAACTTTCATGTTTTTAAGTCCAAATACATTAGGAAATAAAACATCCAGCTTATAAAGAAATGTGCATGAAGCAAATGAAACAATGATATGTGAGAAAGATCTGTAAATCTGTAAATCTGATGGAGCATATGGCTATAAAGGACAGAAAAATGTGACTAAAATTTTCTCTATGTCGATAAGACCCACAGATAAATCTGATGAGCTCTTATAACATATTAAAATGATTTAAGAAAATCCTGAAGTACTTTGAATTATATCTTATGCACTGGGTTTGATACAACTAAGCGCCGTATGAGTTTGACAACTGAAGTTTCATTTTAATAATGAAAATGCATGCATTCACTTGAAAGGCAGTAGAGAAAACTTGGAAGTAGCAGAGTTTGTAAACTGAGTCTTACAGGAGGTCCATCACTGCAAAATTCTATCACACCTCGGCCTATCAGATTACCCTGTTAAATAAAAAAGAAAAGAATGAGAAAGAACCGATTGACCAGAGTTACTTCAGCGTCAACAGTAAATAAATTTAACACTTAGAAGCTTCAATTATTTACTCCTAATCTCTAAGACATATAAGCACAAATTTATTTAGCATTGTACTCAAACAGTCTCATCATCTCCAAAGCTTATGGTCATGTAAACTAAGAGATAGTTCTAATCAAACGGTCTTATCAGTTCAGAGTAAACATATTATTAGAATAAGAAGAAGAAAAAAGATTTGTCAATGCGCAGAAATCTAAATCAATGGACACATTAGAGGATATTGTATTACAAATACACAGATAAAACAGAAAGATCCAATCATGATCATACCTGGGAGAGACCAACAATGTTGTAACCTTGTCTCAGCTCTTCCATTTCTTTAACCTGTAGTTGCAGTTGGGAACAAAGTCAAACGTAACAGAAACTTCAAAATTCAGACAACTAATACAAGCCAATCTGGAAGTGACTCGCTTCTATTCTCATTGGGATCGAATATAGATGGGAAATCTATCACATAGTAATGCAGAGAGCCTTATCACCTTGTCACAAACAATTCTGGTCTGCAAACATGTAGAAAAATTCAAATTACAAATGAACTTTATAAAATTGTTCTAAAATGACAAGCTTTGTTTTTTCAGTTTTTACCTGTTCCTGTAGAGGCAAAAACCAGGAGTCCCATGTTCCATCCCCAACTTCTCTGAAGGAAGGTAAAGGCGAGTAATATCAGTACACAAGGAAAAAGTACACTAACATAAAATAAAATAAGAAGGCTCAAAAAATATTGAGAAAAGCGCAACCATAAGAGAAGACTTCCCTGTTGCACATCACCAAAAGTTTCTAAAAGCAATCGAGTCATATTTAATCATCTTGTTCTATAAAATTAAAGTAGGCAACATCATATGTTGACATAAAACTTAATCAGAATTTGAATCAGGAACATATACAAAAGTTGTTAACAGCAATATGATAAGTGAACTGTGAAAATTATCTCTAGCAGGATAACATAGAGGAGTGGGAAAAAATAAACACATTTGAGAAGGAAAAAAAATGCACTGTACATGCAATATCCTTCAGTAGCGGAAAAGCTCTTCAGTTGCTCAGTAAACTGTTTCACTCCTTTATTAGAGCACTGGTCTCCAATGCCTGCAATGATGAAGCATCAGACCTGGAGTAGAGAAGTAGAGAGCTAACAAACTCAAGGAAGTAATACCAGTCAAGCAAAAGGAAACTTCGGGGAAAAAAAAGACTAGGTAAAAGGATACAACTAGAATGCCATGGTGTCATTTCAAGGGATGGGATTTATATCCAACTAATGCTTTTGTATTCTAACACTTAATGATTTTAAAATTGAGACGCGTGAAAAGGATTATAAATGCATAAATTTGTAAGCTTAGCTTATTTGAGGGTTTGGTCAGTCTTGAATTAGAAAGCTACCTTACAAACAAAGCAAGAGCAGAATTACAAAAAGGATTATGTAAATTAGGGTGCTCTTGGCGCAAACTTTGACTTGTCAATCAAATTAGTCAACTGGGATTTAGTGAGGCATGCCCCGGCAGGCAACAGCATATAGTTTCAACTATGCAGCAGCAGTTTTTACTCTCTTTTTTTGATTCTATATCTTAGTTTCTGGTTTCCATTTCGCTAACCAGATTAAAAAAACAAGCTTTTTTTCCCAAAGTATCAACCTTCTTAAATTCAGTTTTTCTCGAATGAGCTTCAAAAAGGAGCTTAGCTCACTCCGACTTTACTGTTAAATCAAAAAAGAGTAAAGACGCAAAAAGGAACAAACGTTTGTATGTATGTTTACAAGTATGTTCCTTTGAATTTGCAGCAGAGAGAGGATACAACATAGGTCCAAGCCTACATCATTATTCACTAACGAGTATTTAATTCTTTGATCTGTAATTTTCACGTAACGGTTAATAAGGAACACAATTATTTTATTTGTAATCCATTTCAAACCACACCGAAAAATTCGAGTTTCAGTAATTATCAATCTATTAATTAAATAGTGCATGCATACCATACTGACATTTGGATCATTACTGTCTACAAAAACATCTTTGAAAACCTGATTATCAGATGGTAATCCAGTTCCTAGTAGTTCTTAAAATTACAACCTTCTTTTAGAAGGTAACCCAACACTAGCATCAATACAATCAATTAGTCAACACTTGTATAATCATAAACAGAACAGAATATCGAACATCAAAAACCCAGAGGAAATTAGAAAAACCCAGATGCAAATTCAACAAACAAATTATAAATCATTTATTAAGAAAAAGCTGATAACTTTGGAATAGAGACCATAAGTAAAGTATTACCATGGAGTACAATGAAAGGGACGGAAAGTGAGGTTGGGAAGGATATGATGAAGGCGAAGATGAAGATCAAGCCAACGTAAGGTAAAGTGAAGTCCTTCATCCCTCCTGGCTTTTGCTGATGTCTGTGAAACTTCCTTCTTCTTAAATGATCAAATAATTGTGGAAGAAAATAAAAGAATAATGGGATATATCTATTTATTGAATTTACCTATCAGTAATAAATAACAATAATGGCTGTTTGGTGGGGTGTGATAGGCAGAGAGGAGCTAAAACGACGGAGGCAATAGGTGAGATGAACCACCACTACTGGCTGAGGCTGTGGCTGTGGCTGGTCGCTTTGCCTGAATCCATTGATGATGATGATTTGATGAATGATGATGATATCTAGTTGCTTCTCGAAGTCACAAGCGGCTGATTTACCAAAAAAATAAATAAGAATATAAAAATAAGTCACCAATTGAATTTGTAGATTTGCAATTTTGCATTGCTATGTCAGATTGTCCGTACATGAGACTATAAAAATATAAGGAGCTATGTGGTGAGCTTCTTCTTTCAACACTTACATCGACGATGTTTTTCCGATTTCACACGCTCAATCGATTTCCATACTTACGCATTAATGGTATTTAGCGATCTAATATTCATTACATAACTATTGACTGTATTCTATGATTATGGTGTACAAATAATTCAATTTTTTTACAATAAAATAAGACACAAACGGAATATAAGGACGTATTCGATACATGGTGTAAAGTATGCTTTTGATATCAAATACGCCACAAATGGCATTACCCGATGCGATGTACGGATCATTCCCTTGGAGTCTTGGACTGAGAAGACCCCTCCCAGATTAGATCCTTTAAAATTATGAATTTAATTCAGTCAAATTTAAATTTTCTTTTGTCAAAACATCTTCATTTAATTAGCTCAGTTAAATTTAGGTTAAAAAAAAAATCTATTATCTGTTTCAAATATAATTAAGTGCTTTTTTTTTGCTAATTGTTGATATTGAATGTTTGATTTAATTGATTAAAGTGTTTTTTTATATGTATATTATTGCAATGGTGAAATATAGTTTATTGATTTTCTTAATTAGTTAGCTAGTAGATGAAATCATAGCCTTCTTGTTAGTTTTTATTTTTGTAAAAATTCTTATAATAATTTGTGTTGATAAATTTTGTTTATATGTACACTTATATAAATTTGTAATTATCATTAATAGGATTTCGAGGAGTAATGATCATTACGTCTCATTGATTAAGTGTATATCTTATAATTATTAATGAATTCACTCGTACAAATCGATCCTTTTATATAACAAATTAACTTAACATCAATTTTTAAAAAAGATTCAGATCCCCCGAGGTGAGGGTTCGAAACGGCCGCTTTATTTGGCGTCTCATTGATTAAGTGTATATCTTATAATTCAAACAGCCGCTTTATTTGGTTAATTCAAACCGACACTAAATTTAACTCATCCAAAAATTGGATTTAAGAGTTGTCCCTGCCGAATACACCCGAGCTGCAACAGCTGTACGACCCTGGGCCAGAAGAGTGCAATTGACTTCAATGGGGTATGTAAATGCATAATCGCACGTGTTAAAAACCTGATTTTTTTACATGGGTAGTACAAGATATTATTTCAAGTAGGGAGTTTTCAAAAGAAAATATATATAGCAGTGTCATTCTATATATAGCAATGTCATTTTAGAATGAGCAATAGTTAATAGAAGTGTAATAAATAATTGGCCATATTTTAGTAAACTAATATAAACCACTGCAACTGTCCGGAGACCGGAGTCGGATGTGATGCAACTGATCAGCGACCAGCGGTCAAAGGAGCTGCAACTTGTGCAATGGACGGCGAAGCTGCAACTGTAACAGGCGGTGAAGCTGCAACTGTAACAGGCAAGGGCCGCTAGAGTTTGTAATTATATATGCACATCTGTAAATATTTGGTTTTGGGTGCTTCTATTTATCCCCAATGAATTCTTCCTAAATCCTAACTAACAACTCAACAATAGTAAAATTTTTAACTTAACAATCGTAAAATTTCAATTTGCTCTCATTGAATATGACCATAAAGGACATTATAATATTTTAAAATATATAAATATATAAACAAATAATTCTCTATGCAAAATCCATACCCATATTAAAACTCAACAAATCATCCTATCACAATTTTTTCTGGAATGGATGATCTCTGGACTTTTGCAGTTTTCTTCTGATGGTGAACATGAAGACAAGGGGAAGGAGGAGAATAACATTTTAAACATAGCAAAAAGATAGTACAGGAACACAAAAAAGGTGCAAAGCACAATAATAATGCTCAAACAGATCATATAGTGACTGCTTCAATTTCTGATGATCTTCTACGAATAACAATTGAAACAGATGAAAAGGTAAAAGGTTGGAGTTGTTGGAGATGTCAAAGTTGAAAAAATTACACCAACATATCTTGAAGATCGATAAACAGATCACGGCTCAACCAACAAAACTCAAGGAACAAAAATTGAAATGAAGATTGAAAGTGAACTATATATATGTACATATCCATGCTGTGTATAAAGTTTCATGCTGCACATCATAGCTAGAGCCCAATGCTATGCTACAAAATCTAATTGGGTAGCTGAAAATTAGAAGTTCACTAAGTATGAGCACTGGTAAGATACAAATTCATTGATAAGTATAGCAAACTAATTAACCTACAGCTTGAGGTCTAGATAAAAATTTAAACATCGTTCTACGCACAAACTACAATTATACTGCTGTGACCTAGCATATCCCTACAAGTAATAGGAAGAGTCCAGTACTTACATCATGCAAGATACTTAAACGTTGCACGATTTTCAGGGTCCCTCTCCAGGTATTCACGGCTGATGAGCCCTTCAATCTGCTTCTTGATTGCTCTGATGTCAGGCTTGAACCTGTGTCTCAACTGCTCAACACACTCCATAACTAATTGTTGATGATCCAAAACTTTCCGGCTCTTCATAATCCGCACTATTGCGGCATCAATAGAATATCGCCTGTCTTTCTCAACATCTTGAACAATTTCCTTCCTTTCATCCACTGGTGGGAGAGGAATTTTAATTCTTCTCATTTTGTCGGTGAACTTAGAGTTGAACTCAAAGTTGTCATTTGGTGAGATGGTCTTTGTATGAGGCTCCTTAATAAGGATCTTGTACTTGGCACATGAAAGCGAATGAAGAATTCTCACAGCTGTGTCATTGGTCAGGTTTAACTTCATAAGTATTTCCGAATAGCTGAATCTATCCGCAGTATTGAAAAGAAGCAGGAGGGCAGCCTGATAAGTCGACACAACCAATTCGATTTCTTTTGTGTCGAACTTGCCAATAATGTTACAATTGCCCAGTGAGTAAATCCATGTCAGCTTTCTGCATTTCGTTTTGGTTTCATAGAACCCCTTGAAAACTTCAACGCACTTCACCATCTCTGGAGGAAGGTTAAGATCACATGATTTATAAGTTGGCCATAAACCAGCTGTAAGAACAGTGACTGTCAAAACCATCCCAGGATTTTCATTTGGGTTATTGCGAATATAGCCTTCAAAGCTGGCATGGTTGTCCCGGGACAATGTTAAATCTGTGACCATTCCCTCCATTTTAGAGGTGAACTGTCCACCATATTGCTGTTTCATCTTCGTTAGAACACTTTTTTCATGCTCCTTATTGGCACTCTGATCGAAAAGTAGCCGACGAGCAAGTTTTTTCCTGTAGAATTCTGCAAAAAGGTCTTTGTCACTCATATAAGCAAGCAACTTAACAACCTTGTCAAGCATTTCTTCTGTGGCCTCATCGCTCAACTTCATGCTCCCGCCCTTTTTCAGGATGTTTTCACAGAACGTAGCAAGTAATTGAGCACTTGAATTCCCAGCAACAGCTTTGTTGCAGAATCCATCAAAGGCTTCTCTCAGAGCATTGTGAAAAAGAAAATTTTTTATTAAGAAATGGTCGAAATGCGCCACATACTTATCATGAAGCTCGATTATTTTTGCGACAAGGACCTGCTCCAGCCTGGCAGAAGCTCCATCAGAAGCCTGGTTGCTTGCTGCATTTTCAGCTTGTTGGACCAAGGTTTTAACTTCGACGCTAACTTTCTGTTTAAATACATCAGCAAGCGGTTCAAACAACTCACGCTGCACTTTCTCCACCAGTTTCTTCTCACTGCTTAAATGCATGTAATGAGAAACTCTAACCCTCTCCCTTCTCAAGTATTCCTCAGCCTTCACCAAGTGATCAGTACAAAATTCCCCCGAAAGCCAATTTGATGCTAGACGAGAATAGAATTCACCAGCATGTCTTAGCATGTGTGCCTCAAAGTCTGCTTCATAAGCATCCATTTGTTGAATTCCAACTCCAACAAAAACATCTATCACATTCTTCACTAGTGCTCTGTCAATCTGCTCCCCAGCACGTTCTCTATCAATAAGACCAATTATGGTTACTCTGGCATTAACTTTTATCTCTCGATAAACCACATCTCGGAAGCAGGTAATTCCGACGTTAGTTAGGGTAAGAAGTGATCTCCTAGGAATGAAGAAGCGGTCGAGAAAGTTAAAACAGTTTGACAACCATCTAATCATAACTTTATAATTTGCCCATCTCTTCACAAGCTCCCGCAGCATATATTCGTCGTGTTGCTCTCTTATAGAGGGCAGCACCGTTGTGGTTAGGTATTCCTCCAATGCATTCCTATACTTCTCATAAAGCTGTTTAGAATAACAATGAGGAGGTTTTTGAGTACACATATTGTAGATGGTTGTGTAAAGGGTCATATATTGTACCGAGTCGAACTGAGGCTCCGGGAATCCTTCTAAAATCCTTTGTATTTTTGCAATCATAGTCTGGATATAGTCCCATCCTTCATCCAACTGGATAATTGGGCGACACTTTGCATCTACAATGAATGGAGAGAAATGAACTATGGTTCTTCAACCTTCCAAGAACAATACATAAAGTGACTGAAAATTAAAAGACCAAATATTGAAAGTGTCCCAATTAAGTCTACTGGTATATCTCATCCCAAAATTGAGATCCTAAGTTCGATTTCACTTCCCCAATTGCTAAATTTTAACAAGAACAAACAAATTAAAAAGTTCTACAAACAGGGATTTTACACAAACATTTTGTTATTCTGATTGATTCCGATGACTAGAAAAAGTTTGATGAAATGAAAGTATAAGGCTGTAAGCAAAGAGAAGACTATGGAAAATAATCAGGGAAACAAACGTACCTGTGACCATCGCAATAGGTCAGAGAATTATGGCGGAGAAGCTGACGGTTGAGAACGAAGAAAACCCAGGCGGTTGATTGAACCGCCGTGTCGAGAGGCGGAGCAGCTTCGTGGACGTCGACCCTCTTCAATTGTCTCCCTAACGGAATATCTGGAACAACTGCTGGAAACGTTGAGCCTCCTCTCCTTACTGAAAAAGCGAAAATGGAAATTGTTCTAAATATTCTGCATCAATTCAATTTCTATTTCTATTTTCTGCAGGCAATTGCAATCAATGTTTGTTTGTCGCTGCTGGTTCTCTAAAAAAGTCAACAGCGATATTAACAGAGTCCACACTTCATATATTGGGCCTATATCCTATTGGGCTAGCCCATTACAGTGTGATTGATAACCTTTTCACTTTTTTTAGGGAAAGAAGTGGATAATTGGGCATATAAGAGCACTAAAAGTAATAATGCAGGAAGGCACCGACCCAGAGGCACCGGCCCAGCCCCATAGCTAGCAACCCCTAACATGCTTTTCCAATCCGGACCCGCTCACATGCCTTATAACAAACTCCAACACTAGCAGGTCAGACCACACTCGCCCATTCTGCAAAGGCACACCGATACTAGCAGGTCAGACAATACTCGCCCATCCCGCAAAGGCACACCGATCGGTATCCCACTGGTCCACCGACTGGTCCAACTCACCTAACGCCGACTAGATATGCCACTCGGTACACTCCCTCACCTATTGGACTTGGGGAACCCAGAAGACACTAGAAACCTAAGAGGCACCGACCGAGCCGCATAACTAGCGACCCCTAACCTGCTCTTTCAATCCCGACCGGCTCACATGTCCTATAGTAGACCCCTAACACTAGCAAGTCAGACCACACTCGCCCACCCCACAAAGCCACACCCATCGGTATCTCACTAGTCCACTGACCGGTTCGACTCACCTAACAACGACTAGACATGTTGCTCAGTACACTCCCTCACCTGGGGGACTTGGGGGACCCATAAGGCACTAGAAACCCAAGAGGCACCGACCGAGCTGTATAGCTAGCAACCCCTAACCTGCTCTTCCAATCCCGACCAGCTCACATGCCCTATAGCATACCCAACACTAGCAGGTCAGACTACACTCGCCCACCCCGCAAAGGCACACTGATCAGTATCCCACTGGTCCACCGATTGGTCCGACTCACCTAATGCCGACTAGACATGCCACTCGGTACTCTCTCGCTTGGGGGACTTGAGGGACTAGAGATATATTCCCTATAGGAAGATTCTTATTTAGAAATAAGGTGCTTTTACATATTGGTTATACTCAAAATATAATATATATATATATATATAAGATTTATTTTAAATAATTAGTAACTGAATTAACGTGTCGTAGTCTTAATTTTACGAACCCTTGAAATGTTGTGATGTGTAGGATTGTACCTTTCTTACAAGTGAACAAAATTGTTTTAACCTAGTTACAAATTAATGAGACTACTAATTTTTGGTATAAATTGACTTTAAAAATTGAGTTACTTATCGGTTAAAATATAAAGATTTGAATAGGAAAGCTTGATATATAGCTTGTATCATCATTTACGGGGCTCAATAGTGGGCTGGGAGGGCCAAAACCCTTGCAACCAAACTTCATTTCTAATTGTGGGAGTGCCATATAGCTCGTCAATGTAAATTCTTGATTTCTTGCTTCTATAATTGAAACTTTGTGTATATATTATCTACAAAATAGCAACGGAATTAAGGAAGGTATACAGAATAGTTCTTTTAATTTCTATTATATTACCGTACGTAAACAGTTAAGCATGAAATAATTTGATCTATGGACATTCTAATACGTTGACAATTTTGAATAAAGCACTAGAAAAAACTCATATATGGCGAAGATCTTTTTGTTGCCGTTGTTTTTTTTTTCTTTTTTCCTGTCAAAATTAATTACTAACATTTTACACAAAAGTAAACTATAATCAAACATTATTTATCAAAAAAAAAATCAAATATAATTTCTTACTAAGGAATATATTTAATTGTGCTATGAATAATTCATTATTTAAATGTTCAAAATGATTTCACACGGAGTATTGTTGTCCTACTTCCCATCTGTCAACCTTGAGAGCTTTATATTCTCCGAGTGATTTCTCAACCTGAATTTGATCTTGCGCATGCCCTTCTTTCCGACGACATCGTAGCTTTTTCAACTGATGCATGTTCAAGCTTATCACCGTCGCAAAAGCGAAAATAGAAATTGCAATACATAGCACTGCATACATCAAAACCGAAAGTATTATTAGAGGCCATTATTTTTTTAAGGACATTCTCCTATTATAATATTCATTGTATAAAACAAAATAAAAATGTTATGCCGGACAAATTGAGAAAGTCACGCACAAGAGACTAAGGGAAACTTCCTGGGATTCTTCAGTTGACTGACCAGCCGGCAAAAGTCCCCGTTTACTTATTTTGACCAACTTGAATACTTGATTGAGAGGGCTTCTAATTACTTATGAATTAATTAGCACTATTTAAAGTCACAAGTTGTGTTTAGAATCTTGCATTAAAATATTCCCCCTAGATCTGATACATAATACATCAAGATATTGATAATTAATAAGGGCTTATTGAAGAAATGTTAGATAATAATATTATAATATTTTAAATAAATATTACGATATTTTTCCACATTTAAAGGGTGGGCCTAATCCCTGTTTAGTGTGCAGCTTGTCCTGGCCACATGGAAGTGGCAATTATTTTACATATACTCACAACTCAAATTGTGCAGTAGACTTGATGTACCGGTTAATTGCAATAAAATATTATCATTCGCGGTGGAGATTGTATCATTCGCTTTAGTCATATTAAGTCGTCTTTATTCTTTTTGAAGCGATTTCGAGTAAAAATTTCGTTAACTCGGTAGGTATGCAATAGAGAATTTGGTTTATGACTTTATTAACGTCGTAATTTTAATTAACTTAACCTAGATTGTTTGAAATTTGGAAGTTTCTAATCCAAATATAAGTACATAACCTATGGAAAAAAATGGATATTAAATGACTGAGAAAAGTAAAAGTAAAATAAAGAGAAGGAAAAAGGAAAAGGAAATTTAATTACCTTTAACATGTGCCATGGTGAAGCATTCTGTTTGTTGTTCTGTTTCAGGATCGCCATCCCCAACAGAGCCCCAGCTTAACTTCAGACCAAAACTATTGCCAGAGAGGTACGGACTATACCCGAAAGGAATGCCCACGGTTTTCACCACCGTGCAAGAATTCGAGCCGACAACCAAAGAAGGATCCTCCAGTGTGTAAACATGGTAGCCATAGCCGCTCAAGCATGGGATTTCGGCGAAAGAAGGCGAGAGCGAAGCCGAACAGTTAATATATGAGTAGTCTTTGAGAGCGTAGTAATATTGAAATGGGGTGAGGGAGAGATTGAGATTAAGAAAGACTTGATAAACGCAATTTTTGGGGTCAACAAGTTGGAATGTTTGCGTGTCGTATGAAATGGATTTGACCACTAAATCGCCGTAAGATGGGAAGTGGATTGTGGTGGATTGGTCGTTGGGGTTGTAATCAAGGGCATAGATAGGCTTCCCGGTGTGTCCTCCGGTGGGTTTATGCTGGCCTCTTACATGGAAGGGAAAGTGAATATGGGATGACGGCATCTGATGAGTAGGGCACAAGGTTGAACGGTTCTCATTGCTTGCTTGTGCATCAAGGAATATGGAAGTGAGGAAGAGGATGGACAAAATGAAGGTGTGCATAGTTTGGCAATGAGAAGCAAAGATCACTATGTGGTGAGGGCTCTTCAATAGGTGCCCTTGTGGCTTGTATATTTGTATAGAGAGAGAGAGAGAGAGGTAATTAATATAGAAATATAGGAAAGCAAGTAGCGTGGCTAGGAAAAAGTCCAAGAACATCCAAGAAGACTCTGCTTCAAGTTGGAAAGACCAAAAAGACAATGAAGCTTATCTCTTCCTCACTTGATAATTTGATATGTGAAGACCAAGACTAGAGAAACCCCATTTTGACACAAATGCATTCCGTGCCTGGTAAGTTTAAGCAAACTTTTGGTCATCACAAACAAGTTTTTTTTTCAAGTTGTGAGCATCACTTATGGTTAAGAAAAAAAAAGAAGCATCACTTAATGTGTCGTTGTTTGCTTAATAGATATGTCGAGATTGATACTCAATAGATATAATATAATTCCCCTCCACATCTTATTGTATTAAAAAAAGACATGATATAATTACGGACCACTAGTAGTACTCGTCTATGGTTATCCTTAGCCCTTAATTTATTACACAATAGAAAATATTAATTAAATTCAAGTCTATTAAAAAATAATATTCTTTTTTCGATACAATATATAGGGAGGGAGGTATTATATAATATACATTGGGTACTACTGGTCTATGGTTAACCTTACCCCTTAATTTATTACACAATAGAAAATATGACAAGACCCATCCCGATTATCCCTCGATAGTCGTGATGAATCCTGCTCCCGTCTGACAAGAACTAAAAATTTCCGAAAGTAACCAAACTTATATACAAACAACACACAACAAATCCCGAAAACATTGTCAGACAAGGGATAGTTAAGTTTTACAGACCAATGACGTCACAAGTTTGACTAGTCAAAGACAACACAGAGCATAGGTACTGTTACAGATAGGGGTCAAATTCCTACTCTGTAGAATGTCTGAGTGCGCAACGGTCTAATTATTCTTTTGCCTCGCTTGCCTCGTTTTTAGCCCTCGTACCTGTACACTGGCCTGGAGGGTGCATAAAACAATAAAGGTGTGAGTGGACAAAAATGACCTCTTATAAAAACATTTGCCAAAATACATTCTTACCCTCCCGTTTTCACAAACATGCATGCATATCATAAAACATGAGTAATAATAGGAAATCAATTAAAGTGGATCAATCAAAACAATTTCCACAAAATCACGGGACTTATATCCATATCTTGTTGCTTAGAGTCACGTTTTATCCCTGCAACGCGTGCATATCAATAGGCTCAAGGACCGCTCAAAATCCGAGCATCCGCCGCTGTGAACACATCACAAGCCGGCAATCCAGATCTAGTGAACACATCACTTACCGTGACAGGACCCATCCCAATCCCCCCGGGATTACCGTGGAATGTGCCCTGCTCCCGTCCAACAAGGGGTGTCAGACAAGGGATAACCACGAGCCACTGCCCAAATAGGGCATCCAGAGTGCGCAAGGATCGATGGAGGAGGTGTGCAATGTCCCAGTCCCTGCTGCAAACGCATCCGTAATCAACCTGAAGGGCATTAAAACCAAAAGCTGTGAGTAGACAAAAACCAATAAGTTTACCAAAAATATTTATAAGACATTTATGCCCTCCAATAAAAACGTATGCATGCCACCAAAAACCAGTAACCAAAACGTTTGCTCAACCGAGCCATTAGGGCCTTAGCCCAAAAACCGTTAACCAAAAGCCAAGTGTGGGAACTCAGCCCAAAACCGTGGAATACCACCACCATACATATTAAAACCATGTGGGTCACCACCCACGACCATAATTGAACATCAATTTAAAATCCGAAACCATTTAGGGTCCCAGACCCGACATACCATTTCATAACCAATAATCCATTTTTACCACATAACACATATCCAACCAATAAGCCATTTTATTCATTAAACCATATTTTACCATTACCATCACCAGCATCCCAGATGCTTAGCGTCCCAGACGCTAGACGTCCCTGACGTCATATCTCACGGTTTCATAAGCTACGCGTGCTGCCCGGGGTCTCTCCGGGTCCATATATCTAACATCCCTGATGTCTGACGTCCCTGACGTCAATCATAGCAATCCTGCTCCTGAGTCATCATACGGTCCGGCTGCTCCGTATAATGACCCCTCGCAGGCAATGCACCGTGACTTCCCCAGTGTCCCAGACATCTGGAGGAGACCATCATATATCCTTGTATCCAGATGGTATATGGAAAACAGTTTTATTTAATCCTTTTATCACATTATTACCATTGGGCCCTGCCCGAAATTTCCATAAAACCACATAATTCCATTTAGGTTCCTTGACCCAAAATCACCATTATAAAATATAGGGTCCCTGACCCGAAATCACATTTATTATCCAACTGGGCCTCATGCCCGATTTTATGAACCACTGGGCCCACGACCCGATTTGTAAACCAACTGGGCCCGCAGCCCGACTTATAAACCCACTGGGCCCACGACCCGAATTCGTAAATCAACTGGGCCCCTGGCCCGATTTCATACCAACTGGGCCCCTGGCCCGATTTCATTAACCAACTGGGCCCCCGGCCCGATTCTCAAATGGACTCCAAGTCCGAAATTTCCAAAACAAGTGGGCCTCAAGCCCGAGTTCATATTTCCAATTTCAAAACTATTTCATCATATTATTTATTTAACCACAAGCACACAAAACCACAAATAAACCGTTAATCCCGATATACGTGAAATACGGAAAACACCTCGAAATACGTGCAACATATCCAAAATCAATGCTCACAAATACCATCATAGAAATCATGTATATAAACCATATAACACATTTAAGCATGCATAGGATTTATAAAACCAAAGTCCACTCACAAACCGTTTTAACCGTGTGCCTCGATACGCGTGCCACCGGCCCTCCCGGGCCACACAACTATCACCGGGACTCCCAATCCTGTCCAAGTCACATTAGAGGGTCACTAACCTCAACATTAACATCCTATCAAAGTCCCGTAATTTTCCCGAATTGTTACTTATTTTTAAACTTAATTTAAAACCTTCGGACATCCCGAACACTATCGAGACGGTGTCCGATCGACCCGAAACCAAATCCAAAATGTTCGTTACATTAAATAGGACAGTAGTCATGTTGACCTCACCTCGAGATTCGCGCCCACGCGCCGTCACGCGCCGCCGTGAGTGGCTGCGCGTGAAACTCACGCGCCTGCTACAGTGTCACCAGCCCAACCCGTTTGTCTGGTAAACGGGTCCAATTTGCCCGCGATACGACCCGGTTCCAATCCTATCAATTCAGCCTTAATTACAACAATTGATCATTCCATTAGCTTCGTTTTAAGTTTAATTTAAGTTCTGTAACATTGATTACACAATTCATTACCTACAATTCCACGATTCAATGATGAACACCAAGAACACCCGTCCGTTGTTCATCCTTCGAACCCCATCCATTTCGATCGATATCCTGAAATTGATTCAACCAGAAGCTTCCATGGACTCCGTAGATCATTTCCCCCAACCCAATTGCTTCAATCCAGTGTTCAATCGTCACGACACAAACTCGAGCACCGTCACTGTTCATCAATGGAGGTCCATCGATCTCGATCAGTTTCCTTCAATTGATGAACCCAGAAGCATCATGGGATCATGAGGAGTCATTTCCCCACAACAATTGAGTCAATCACAGCCCCAAACTCCACGACTCAGCCTCGATTTCTTCCTCTGTCACCAAGCTCGATCAGAGCCAAAACGGCACCATTCCTTCTCGTTTTTGATGTGGATCGACTCGTCTCAACCTCAGGAAGATGTTTGTAACCTCCAATTCGATCATCACAGCCCAATTCCTTCAATTTGATTTTCCCTCCCAAAACTCAATTTTTCGAATTCTCAGTTCTTCCTCACTGCCACTCTCTCGTGTTTACCCAGTTGAAATCACACTCAAATTGCTCACAAAATCACACTCTCAGGTTCAGCAATGGCAGAGGATTTTAGGTTGGGTAGAAGCTGGGTTGGTTGTACACGGTTAAGCAAATTAGAGAGGGATAATGGAAATTAAAGGATTAATTAATTAATTAAAAATTAATTAAACATCATGATGAGGTCTCCCCCAAAAACATGGATTCTGATTTCAAGGGATGAGTGACACTTGTCACTCATCCAGGTGTGTAGGGTCAACGGTCACTATTCATTATTATAATATTATTTTAATCCCGGCCTCGGTTCGTTAGTTCGTTTCTTGACCATAACGTCGTCGTCGGATCTCCGATTTCGGCATGCCGCCTGTCGTTGGATTCGTATCGACGATACCTACGTAACGGTCCTTGGCCCTCGCCCATCGGACCTCCCGATCAAAAAGTCAACATTTGGCCCCTAATAAGCCAAATTACCAAAATGCCCCTCAACTTCTGAACACCATAACTTTCTCTACGAATGTCGGAATTGAACGTGCCACCTGTCTATGAACTCGTGACGTCCCGAACTACGTCACGATCATCGGTCAAAGTCCGTTTGACCGCCCGATCAAAAAGTCAACATTTTGCCCACGACCAGGGGCAAAACGGTCATTTTGCACATTTTGTCCGATTCCGCCCTACTAACTACCGTTCAACCTCGCTAATCAAGATTAGTCACTAAACTAATCCCGGAATTCGGGACGGGTCGTTACAACCTTCCCTCCTTAATAAATTTCGTCCTCGAAATTCCAACCGATCTAATCTCAACGTACTTCCCTCCTTAAAAAGTTTCGCTCTCGAAACTCGATTACCCTGATTCCACAAACACCCCGTGGAAAGTGGAATCGACCACACAACACGTGTACACCCGTACACCAACTAACCAGGCAAAACTTGTCTACACCCAAACGTACCACTAATACTCAAAACGCAACGACTACATTCGACCCCGTCGAATGACTGAAACTACTTGTTTCGAATTTGACCCCACTGGTCAAATCAACCCTCTCGTTGACGCAACAACTCGACGGTTCCTTTCCCACTCCCACTAGGAGTCAGCTGGCCCCACTCAACGATCTATGTTGACACATCCTGACAATCTGTCACCACACAGTTGTTGTCAGTCGAAAACTGACACTAGACTCACTTGTGACTACACATGCCACCAACGTACTCGACTCACCAATACCCTTACCGACATTTCACACGACCTGTGTGTAATTAAACACACCGGAATTACCATGACCCATTGCATTGTAATGTCCGATCCACAACCAATCCCATGGTATCGGAACCAATCCGACTACCAACACGTTCACCGACACACCTCGGGTATATCCCGTATACCGTAACTAGACATCACAAGTCTACACGATATTGTACCTCGAACCAAGTACGAAGTACACACATCTACCTAATAACCAGACTACAACCACCTAGGTCATAGCCGAACGCGTTCCAAAAATGGAGTACGTTTGTCCCATCCAGCATGAGACAAATCGAAACTCCACCCAACATCTAGTTCCACTTCCGAATCTGAATCCGCAACTTCGTAAGAAATCCCGGATCCAAACCCAGATATCCCATTTTAACTCATTTCCAAATCCGAATCTGAAATCATTATTCCGTAAGCTAGCATTTGGAATAACCATTCCGTACCCAAATCCGGAAATATACTTTCAAGTTCCAAAATCGAATCCTGAATCGTCACCCAGATATTCGATTCCAAATCCCGAAATCTCGTTCACATTTACCAAGACACACCAAAACCAAACCTATCGGTTACCCATTCAATACACTTGATTGACTTCATAGGGAAGCCAATCCAACCTCCACACGTCTAAGGTTGACAAAATTCAACTACCTTGAAAACCTACTCACCCGAGTAGAATACCATACGGGCCCCACTTCGAAAAGAAGTTCAATCCCGTCATTTACGACTCCTGTACCAAGGTAAGAGTGATATACTCTCCCCCTATCTGAATCATCAAGATCACGACCCAGATAGACACTGTGTCCCTGACAATAACGTCAACATCCTAGATCGTCACAACGATCGACAACCGTCTCCCACAACTAGACAGATCAGTCAACGACGAGACACGTCGAGACTGCGGATTCTCACGGATTACCTTGTATCAATCCTTGTCATTCCACCTAGGAAAAACCAAGGATGATCCAAAATGATGACGTCAAAACTCATCCTACGTGGATGCAACCAAAACTCGATGCACTCACCACGCCATGTACCCCAACATCGTCTGCCACCAAGCAGAAACGAAAAATCTCGTTTACCTAATTTCGAACACGTAGCTCCTCCTAAGGACCTCACAACACACACGGGCTCACCAACCAATACACGCTCAACGTACTGGTAACTACAGTCAATGTCTGCCAGGGCAGAAAGCAAGATGTCAACCCCAATGACTTCGGAATACCAATCACCAACAACGAGCACCACTCTCGTTCCCCAATCACAACTCTCCTCGACACTAAGGTTCCAACCATGTTGGAAACAGACATGCTCCCAACAAGACGTCAAGTCTAACCACTAGACTTCCTACCTCCTCAATTCACTTGGACAACTCCGGGTCCACAATCAATCCGCTATTGTTCCGTTCGCACATCCCGACCTTTACAGGTTCAACACTCGGTTTCCCAAGTTCTCAATTACAATTTCCTACCTTTATACCACTAATGGTTTTTCCTCGTCTTTTCCAGTTTTAATCATTTCCATGTACATTTTAGGGATATTAAAAAAACATAAAAACGCACAAATTTTGGAGTTGCCAACAACTCCCCCAAATCCACTAATCATCCCAAAATTTCTTAAATCTTAATTATACCATTTTAATCCACTCCTTACTGGTTATCTCACCACTATTGGGACTTATCCCAACACCTCACAATCTTAACTGGATCCCATCCAGTCCATCACTCAGCCATACCAATTTCAAAGACCGAACATATGTTCATCATGACGGAGTCACACCCCAACTTGTGGCTCATCGTCAACACCATTACTGACACTAGCACCAGCGCTAGTACCAGCACCAACATACTATCAACAACACTAGTATCAGCACGAAAGTACCAACCCACAAACATTCATACTTGCACACCGTGTGCAAATACGACAACCCTGGATCTCCGTTCATACCGAACGACGATCCCGTACCTCACAACTATGGGTACCACTATTCTGACAATCCCTATCAGGAAAATGAACGTTCCCCGAACGTCCCCTGATCCCTAAGTATTATGACCACACTGATTACCCTCGATAGCCAGTCATCTCCATATGACTTCCGACTAACTGTCCTTGCTATCGAGATCCGCATCCATACCTCACACTAATACCCGATCCAACACGGGATTCCATAATTTATCTCAGAACCGTATCCGTGGATCGGATCTCATAATTCTGCCTAGACTCACCAGAGCCATCCACATGGTCATCCATGACCTCAGCCGCTCGTCGCAGCACACGTTCTCATCCACTAGTCACAATTAAGGTTTACCTAGGGTTCCACAGTCACACCCTATGGTTCAACCGAACCCAACCACTTCCTGTAATATAAAATTCACAACCTGACCGACCCCGCGGTCCTGACATCGAATAGACGTCAAATCCAATCCTACCATCCCATCAACGTGGGTTCCACCACTAGGTCATCGGCCAACTCCGATGAATCAACATCCCTCACACTAGAAACCACCACAAGGGTTCACATTTTAAACCATTACGCACATGAGGTTCCCCGAACCTGGCTGCACCTAGCAGCACAACAATCCAATATCACATGACCGAACCGACGGTCCCACAATACCAGTTCACCACAATCAACCCCACTTGGGTCGAATCACATTAACGCACGGCGTATCGGGCCAATTGCACTCCATCCACTATCCAAACCCAAAAACTATCTATCAGGTTGATAACGAATTGCAGCCCAAAGAGACATCACACCCTCGACCTGCGCACACAAAAGAGCAACCGTGCTCTGATACCAAGTTGACAGGACCCATCTCAATCCCCCCGGGATTACCGTGGAATGTGCCCTGCTCCCGTCCAACAAGGGGTGTCAGACAAGGGATAACCACGAGCCACTGCCCAAATAGGGCATCCAGAGTGCGCAAGGATCGATGGAGGAGGTGTGCAATGTCCCAGTCCCTGCTGCAAACGCATCCGTAATCAACCTGAAGGGCATTAAAACCAAAAGCTGTGAGTGGACAAAAACCAATAAGTTTACCAAAAACATTTATAAGACATTTATGCCCTCCAATAAAAACGTATGCATGCCACCAAAAACCAGTAACCAAAACGTTTGCTCAACCGAGCCATTAGGGCCTTAGCCCAAAAACCGTTAACCAAAAGCCAAGTGTGGGAACTCAGCCCAAAACCGTGGAATACCACCACCATACATATTAAAACCATGTGGGTCACCACCCACGACCATAATTGAACATCAATTTAAAATCCGAAACCATTTAGGGTCCCAGACCCGACATACCATTTCATAACCAATAATCCATTTTTACCACATAACACATATCCAACCAATAAGCCATTTTATTCATTAAACCATATTTTACCATTACCATCACCAGCATCCCAGATGCTTAGCGTCCCAGACGCTAGACGTCCCTGACGTCATATCTCACGGTTTCATAAGCTACGCGTGCTGCCCGGGGTCTCTCCGAGTCCATATATCTGACATCCCTGATGTCTGACGTCCCTGACGTCAATCATAGCAATCCTGCTCCTGAGTCATCATACGGTCCGGCTGCTCCGTATAATGACCCCTCGCAGGCAATGCACCGTGACTTCCCCAGTGTCCCAGACATCTGGAGGAGACCATCATATATCCTTGTATCCAGATGGTATATGGAAAACAGTTTTATTTAATCCTTTTATCACATTATTACCATTGGGCCCTGCCCGAAATTTCCATAAAACCACATAATTCCATTTAGGTTCCTTGACCCAAAATCACCATTATAAAATATAGGGTCCCTGACCCGAAATCACATTTATTATCCAACTGGGCCTCATGCCCGATTTTATGAACCACTGGGCCCACGGCCCGATTTGTAAACCAACTGGGCCCGCAGCCCGACTTATAAACCCACTGGGCCCACAGCCCGAATTCGTAAATCAACTGGGCCCCTGGCCCGATTTCATACCAACTGGGCCCCTGGCCCGATTTCATTAACCAACTGGGCCCCCGGCCCGATTCTCAAATGGACTCCAAGTCCGAAATTTCCAAAACAAGTGGGCCTCAAGCCCGAGTTCATATTTCCAATTTCAAAACTATTTCATCATATTATTTATTTAACCACAAGCACACAAAACCACAAATAAACCGTTAATCCCGATATACGTGAAATACGGAAAACACCTCGAAATACGTGCAACATATCCAAAATCAATGCTCACAAATACCATCATAGAAATCATGTATATAAACCATATAACACATTTAAGCATGCATAGGATTTATAAAACCAAAGTCCACTCACAGACCGTTTTAACCGTGTGCCTCGATACGCGTGCCACCGGCCCTCCCGGGCCACACAACTATCACCGGGACTCCCAATCCTGTCCAAGTCACATTAGAGGGTCACTAACCTCAACATTAACATCCTATCAAAGTCCCGTAATTTTCCCGAATTGTTACTTATTTTTAAACTTAATTTAAAACCTTCGGACATCCCGAACACTATCGAGACGGTGTCCGATCGACCCGAAACCAAATCCAAAATGTCCGTTACATTAAATAGGACAGTAGTTATGTTGACCTCACCTCGAGATTCGCGCCCACGTGCCGTCACGCGCCGCCGTGAGTGGCTGCGCGTGAAACTCACGCGCCTGCTACAGTGTCACCAGCCCAACCCGTTTGTCTGGTAAACGGGTCCAATTTGCCCGCGATACGACCCGGTTCCAATCCTATCAATTCAGCCTTAATTACAACAATTGATCATTCCATTAGCTTCGTTTTAAGTTTAATTTAAGTTCTGTAACATTGATTACACAATTCATTACCTACAATTCCACGATTCAATGATGAACACCAAGAACACCCGTCCGTTGTTCATCCTTCGAACCCCATCCATTTCGATCGATATCCTGAAATTGATTCAACCAGAAGCTTCCATGGACTCCGTAGATCATTTCCCCCAACCCAATTGCTTCAATCCAGTGTTCAATCGTCACGACACAAACTCGAGCACCGTCACTGTTCATCAATGGAGGTCCATCGATCTCGATCAGTTTCCTTCAATTGATGAACCCAGAAGCATCGTGGGATCATGAGGAGTCATTTCTCCACAACAATTGAGTCAATCACAGCCCCAAACTCCACGACTCAGCCTCGATTTCTTCCTCTGTCACCAAGCTCGAACAGAGCCAAAACGGCACCATTCCTTCTCGTTTTTGATGTGGATCGACTCGTCTCAACCTCAGGAAGATGTTTGTAACCTCCAATTCGATCATCACAGCCCAATTCCTTCAATTTGATTTTCCCTCCCAAAACTCAATTTTTCGAATTCTCAGTTCTTCCTCACTGCCACTCTCTCGTGTTTACCCAGTTGAAATCACACTCAAATTGCTCACAAAATCACACTCTCAGGTTCAGCAATGGCAGAGGATTTTAGGTTGGGTAGAAGCTGGGTTGGTTGTACACGGTTAAGCAAATTAGGGAGGGATAATGGAAATTAAAGGATTAATTAATTAATTAAAAATTAATTAAACATCATGATGAGGTCTCCCCCAAAAACATGGATTCTGATTTCAAGGGATGAGTGACACTTGTCACTCATCCAGGTGTGTAGGGTCAACGGTCACTATTCATTATTATAATATTATTTTAATCCCGGCCTCGGTTCGTTAGTTCGTTTCTTGACCATAACGTCGTCGTCGGATCTCCGATTTCGGCATGCCGCCTGTCGTTGGATTCGTATCGACGATACCTACGTAACGGTCCTTGGCCCTCGCCCATCGGACCTCCCGATCAAAAAGTCAACATTTGGCCCCTAATAAGCCAAATTACCAAAATGCCCCTCAACTTCTGAACACCATAACTTTCTCTACGAATGTCGGAATTGAACGTGCCACCTGTCTATGAACTCGTGACGTCCCGAACTACGTCACGGTCATCGGTCAAAGTACGTTTGACCGCCCGATCAAAAAGTCAACATTTTGCCCACGATCAGGGGCAAAACGGTCATTTTGCACATTTTGTCCGATTCCGCCCTACTAACCACCGTTCAACCTCGCTAATCAAGATTAGTCACTAAACTAATCCCGGAATTCGGGACGGGTCGTTACATACCGATCCATATAATCCAGCACATCTGATCTGAGTCAAGCCTCCCCTGGGCTGCAAGACAAAGATCGTGCTACGTGACCTCTTCGGGGTAAACACTTCCATCCCGAAGGCGAGCGTTATCTCCAGGGTGCACTCCGGGGAAAAACATATTTTCTCCCGAAAGCCCTAAATATCCGCAACATATCACCATCACTAAAACCAGTGAAAAACAGTTGCATTGAAAACCAAATCATATATCAATACAGGGTCTCAGCCCCAAGTTAACCAAAGTCCCGATTTACTTTATAAATTCGAAATCATCAATATCATCATATAATCACATGGAAAATGCAAATCCAATCAGAAACACAATTCCATTGGGTCCCAACCCCAATATACCAATTTCACGTAAATCCGTGCAACCGTAAACCCGAGTTGCCACGATCACGTAAATCCATAAAATCAATCATTGACTCATAATCCGAGTCCAAATATCATTTTCAATCCGGGCCTAGCCCAAAACATCAATTGCACGTTCCTCGTAAAACGTGCCCGAAAGACTGATTAAAATAATCACAAAAATCACGAGAATACCAAAAATCATCAAATTCACATGTAACTCCAAATCCGAGTCAAAATCATTATTTACTTGGGTTCTCACGCCCACAATATCATTTTTAACCAATTTCATGATTTCTCGAAAATCGTGCCAGAATATAATAATATAATAATCATAAAACCGGGAAAATCGAGAAATCACCGAATCAAAGCATCAATCATGTCAAATCATAGAAAATCATATAAATAAGCATTTTAAACCATTATGCATGCATCACAGTTAGAAAACCAAAAGTCCACTCACACACACCGTCCCGATTGTTCAGCCTCGAGCTGTTCGTTTTCCTCCGAAGTCCCGGGAATATTCCAGCCTGTCAAACAAAATGATTTAAGGTTACTAGACTATCATATAATCCTTAAACAGGAATCCCCTAATTGTCGAAATTTTATAATATTATTTTAATATAAATTTAAACGTGTTGGGTACTCGGAACTACACTGAAACCATATCCGATTGACCCGAAACCAACGCGGATAGGTTCGTATCATCGAGAACATCAAGTTTCATGTTGAACACTTTGCCGGAATCCTCCCCACGCGCCGTCACGCGCCGCCGCAAGCGGCTGCGCGTGAAAGCCACGCGCCTAGCACAGTACAGCTACAGTGCGTCGTTCTCGCCCGTTTGTCTGATAAACGGGTTGAAATACCCGCGATAGGATCCGATACAATCTCAGTCAATTCGACCTCAAATCGATCCGTTCTTTCAACTGATCTCATCTACTTTAACTTCATTTTAGTTCTGTGAATTCAATTACCTCAGGTAAGGTCCAAATCTTCACGACTCCCGATTGAAATTCGACGGGTCTCCTATTCGGGTTTCACGATTCCGTGCCTGATTTTTCAATTAATTCATATGGTTAGCACCGTGAGAGTATAAGGAACAGTTTTCCATAATCAATTTCGAACGAGCTTACCTCTAAGCATCTGAACTCAAGGTCGATTTTTGGCAGCCATGGCAGCGTCTGTTCTTCCTCAATTCGACACGAATTCTTCTCGTTTTTGTTGCAAAGCTTTTAGTTTTGATCCTAGCAACTTAATGGAATCCTCAATTGCTCCTCTCCTGGCTCCCAAATCCGAATTCGATTTTCCCCCAATTTTCCAGAATTTTCGAAGCAAAATTCTCTCAGTTCTTTGGACCTCTCGAGTCCCTCTCTCTCAGTTATGCTACTTAGACGTTCAATTGCATAATGACGACGAGTTTGGGGCTTATCACGGGCCAATTGGACATAATCATGGTTCAAGCCTTAATTTGGGGAAAAGTTGTCAAAAGGGGATATTATTGTGTTTCCCTTAAGACCCGATTCTGTGTTTTCTGAGGTGAGAATCAGACAAAAGACAAGTCTGATCAAGGCCAAAAGTCCATTTTGCCCCTGGTTGGACAAATTACCATTTTGCCCCTAGCCTTCCGTGACCCGTAACGTTCGTAACCGAACTCCGTTTTCGACGTGCCGCCTGTCGTTGTACTCCGGGCATCGAGACCTACCTAACGGTCTTCGAATCGTGTGAAAATTAGTTGGCAAACAAAAAGTCAACATTTTCTCCCTTTTCGCCCAAATTACGAAAATGCCCTTGGGCTTCCGAACGTCACAACTTTTTCCCAGATTGTCGGAATTGGGCGTGCCACCTGTCTATGGACTCGTGACGTCCCAAACTACGTCACGGTCATCGGTCAACATCCGTTTGATTCACCAATCAAAAAGTCAACAATTTGACCATACTATTCACAAGGGTAAAAACGTCATTTATTCATTATGTTACAAAATTACATTTTCTAAATTTCCGGGGCGTTACAAAATATTAATTAAATTCAAGTCTCATAAAAAATAATATTCTTTTTTCGATACAATATATAGGGAGGGAGGTATTATATAATATACATTGGGTATTGACTTTATTATTTATGAAAATCGAATTTAAAACATATGCTTCCACATAACATAGTAAAAAAAATATTACTACATCATAATGCTAAGTAACTCGTAAAAATTAAAATTCTAATAACATTATAATTAGTATTTTTTTAACTGTAAAATATTGATTTGAGAATATATTAATATTTATGGTGAGAACTTTAGTTAGGAGTTGGGAGTTGGGAGTTGGCCCAACCAATCAAAGTCCTACAAGAATGGCACTTGGCTCCGAGAAGTCACTCGTCCTATCATTTTCCTAAATTTCATAATGAGTGTGATGTTAGTGGCCTTTTCCTTCTTCCCATTCTACCTACTAAATACGCCATTGGTACTCCCTACTTGGTAGGACTTCATAGTTCATAGTTCATACTCACAAGCCTTTTTCTTCCTCTTTAATTATTTCTCCAATGTTATAATTTTCTGGTATACAACTTGTAAAGGCACACCCCAACTAGAGTTTGGTCTACATGGTAATTTCCACTTGGTTTTTTAAGTTTTACTATTCAACTTCTATAGATAAAAAATTAATATAGTGAGAAACATATAGAAATAAAAGATCCAAGTTTCTCCTTATTTTCGTCCAAATCTTAAAAAAAAAAAAAAATGTTTGAAACTTGAGTTGTTTCACTTGTTCACTATATATTCTCTTTCTTATTTGCCACATGTAAAGCATAAATGATACCTGTTTTAAAAAAATAAGAATACAAGGAGAAGGAGAGACAGTTACATTATACACATTGAATCTTCAGATTTCTCACATAACATATGGAGAAATATATTGAATCTTCATATTTCTCACATAACATATGGAGAAATATATCACCAGAGTATATAATTGACAACAAAACATAATTAAAATCAGAATATTGGAAATGAAAGTAAATAGTATGAGATAGTCTTCAGGGTTACATGGGGTTGTCGGGATTTGGTTGTTTTGGGTTTTGTAGGCTTGGTTTGAAATTTTTCTTAATTCAAATGATGTGGATTATTTGATTGTTTATGCAGTATTTGTTCATACTGAATTGACTTGTGGATTTTTTTCACCCATCGCCTTCTTCACGGTCTCTTCGAGCCCAGAATCGAAAGGGGAAGTACTCATGCCCTTGTCCGGTAATTGTTGGCATTGTCTCGAGCTATTGATGCTAAAAAGGCTTACACTCAGAGGAAGGTCTTGCCGTCTTGGTCCTCCAATTGCATTATTCTAGAAGGGATTATTGATCAAATTGATGCATTAATGATGTTTTCCTATCAGCTGATTCCAAAGTTGTTAGTCGTGCCATGTGGCATTCCTTTCATTGGCTACAAGAACGTAGCAGTTCGAGTCGAAGGGTTGCACAAGTGGGCTGCTGCTGTTTTATTGTGTGGCCAGCGGCCTCGCCCCATTTTGGAAAGAGGCAAGGCGGGTTAGGAGTGCCTTGCCCACTTCAGATGGAGCGCATTAGATATACTCTAATCGAATTTAAAATTAATTATTTATCAATTAACATTAAAATTAATTAAATTAAACTCACTTAATAAGTATAATTAATTCACTCAATCTTATATATAATATCTTCAAAATACTATTTAAATGAAGATTCAACCACATTTGGAGACAAAGAAACTTTGCCAATCACATGGAGTATGGACAAAGGAACTTCGGCCAACCATCCATATATAATCAGATGTGCTCTAATCCATTGGCGGAGCAGCCCAGGCTCAGGGGTCTTGGTTCCACTCAATTATATATATTTTAATGTAATATATGTATAAATATATTTTAATTAATTATTAATAAGTAAGAATTATTATATAATTATAATTAATTATATATTTTGGAATGCACCTTCAATTTGAAAATAGAATTTTAGGTTTCCTAATGCATATATATATATATATCGGTTTATATGAATTATGGTGAAATTTTGATATAAAAATACATAGTTCGTATTATAGTTATTTTTTTTTTCAATTTTCAAAATTTTGACACATATCTATTTTATTTTAATACTTCAATCATAATTTATTTTGGGCATGCAACAATTTCAAATTGAGAATCCGTCGAAAACGACTGTATATAATTTTAGTAAATTAGTAGCATGATATGATTTTTTTTTTAATAATTTGGTTAATTTGACATATATTATGATGAATTTAATTATATTATTTTTTCAAGTATTTAAAAAGATCTCCATTAAGATGAATTTCGGACTACGCCACTGCTAATCCACTATAAGATGTAACGGTTAAGTATAGTATTAACTCATTCTTTCTTATCGAAGTTTAATTTGTTACAAAATTATGTATAATAATTAAAAATTTGAGAGAAAAAAGTATAAAATACAAGTTTTAAAAAATTAAATAATAAAGGATAGGGGAGGTAAAGGGGGAAATTGTAATACTCAGGTGCGCCTGAGGTAATCAGTTGCGATCGTCAAACTCAACTCCGGCACGCCTGAGGCAATCCATCACGGCGGCGCCTGGAGGCGCGCCTTGAAAACAACTATGGAAGCCTCGGTTCCAACACTACCTTAGCAACTAGTTCGGAAGAAAGATCCACCACCACATCATCATCACCAGCAGAAATCTCCTCCGGAGTTAGTTGTGTTGCATAAACCACCAACTCTTGTTTCACCACCTCCGCCACCTTCTTCTCACTACACGGACGCAAGTAATGAGAAACTCTCTCCCTCTCCCTTCTCAAGCATTCCTCTGCGTTCCTCATGTAATCCCCATAACCCATCCCCTCCATCATCCAACTTGATGCTTTGAGCGAATAGTAATCGCCCGTATCTTTCACCATGTGAGCTTCAAAATCCCTCTCGTAAACATCCGTTTTTCCTCCTCCAATGTCGACAAATATGTCGACCACCTTCTTCAATAGCGATCTGTCAATTTCCTCTCCGTCGCGTTCTTTATTAATAAGAACAATCACAGCTGATCTCACGTTCGCATTCGCCTCCCGGTAAACCAAATCATTAAAAGAGTTAAATCCAACCTCATTCAGGCCCCGAAGATTCTTCCGAGGAACGAAGTAGCGATCAAGATATTCAAACATGCGTGACATCCACAGAACCATCAGCTTATGATTTTCCCAACTTTTGACAAACTCCTGCAACAAAGACACATCCTGCTTCTCTCTCAGGGATGGTAAGACCGTCCAAGTAATGTATTCCACAAATGTCTCGTGGTATTTTTCGTAAAGCTGCTGAGAATAATCATGGTGTTGAGTACACATGACATAGATGGAGGTGTAAAAAGTTATATATTCGTCGGCTGTGAATCGAGTCTCAGGGGATCCTTCTAACATCCGCTTTAGCTTCGTAATACCCTGCTGCATGTAGTTCCATCCTTCAACCCACTCAATTACTGTAGGTTCCTTTGCTATATATATGAAAGATATGGTATAAATTAATATCAAATATATTTTTAATCTCAATGCTTGTGTATTAAAATTACAAATAATAAGTTTAAGCCAAGCATATATATATAAGCATCTAAGTTGAAGAGGACTAACAAAGAATAATATTTGCATCTTACTTTCCTTAAAACGGATTCAGGAACTCAAAATTGGGTGAGTAGGCTAAATTTGAAAATTGAGAGAATGAAAGAATTTGTGGCATCCTTATTAGATTGAATTTAATAATTAAAACCTAAGGTCCTAATTAAGGTAAGTGTATCAATGGGGCCTTAGGTGAGAAGGTGAGTGATAAGGTTCAAAAGTTTGTATATAATTGCAAATTGCTTACTGATTTTACAAAAAAAGTATAAGATTTGTTTAAAAAAATTAAATGTAATTTTTTGGATATGATGTACTCTTTTTTCTTTGTTTGGGGTTTTGTCCTAATTTATGAGTTTTATCATAGCAAAAATTGTAACGATACTTCTTAATAAAAATATAATATAATCAATTTATAAAATTTAAATTTCAATAATTAAGTATGCGAATTGAGGGCCCATTTTTTATTTTTGCCCTAGGTCTCTAAATGTTTGGACCGGCTCTGGTGACGGTCCGTAAATCCAAATTTTGGATGGGCTAAACTTGCACCCAAATTTTTTTTGAAGAAAATAAGTGAGAAGAGAATGGTGAGATGAATTTGAAGAAGAAGAAGAAGAAGAAAGAAATAATGTTATCTTACTAACTTCAGTATGTACAATTGATATTGAGATTGGACTGTTACAGCTCTTTTATTTTGTATTTTTTAATTTCAAATTGAGTTACATAATAAAACCAAAATGATCTACATAATAAACTGAGATAGTCAAATGCACTATGAATTAATATTGAAATGGACTATAAATTAAATTGAAATGGGCTATAAATTAATATTAAAAAGGACTAACATATAAATATGTAAGGGAGCAAGTTTGAGTCAGAAGGACTATAACCCTTCGAGCCCAAGCCTTAACTCCGTCATTGAAAATATATTATTACTCATGAATCTTTCATGTCTCGTACTATTTCTAATTGCGTCAAAATAAAACATCTTCATCTCTAATGAGTAATTTGAACAAATCCAAATATTAAACCAGCCCAGAATGTAGGAAGTAGCATAAAGAATTCGAGCTAAAATCACATATAATTCCTAAGATCAAAACAAGAACAACATAAATTAAAATTTACCAATCGGAGAAGACATGGTTGAACTCCAATAAAACTGTCTTCTATGCTCTTACAACTTCAATATGCTTACTCTTTCGATACCTCTTAGCAAAAATTAAGAGAGAAAGCGAACACCATCCTTTTATATTGGTGTCGATGGAAGACTATCAAAACTTACCTATTAGAGTCAAACTAGAATACATCAACCTTACTGCAAAAACGTCCTTTTTATATTCTAATTGATTTACTGATCAGTACTAATTAAATTTGTTTTACTCGGAAAAGACTCTATTACCCTAAGGTCCCGTTTGTTTGCTTGAAATTTAGACTTGGAATGGGAAACCAATTCATATTCGATCAAATAGTCATGCTTGGTTTAACATGGAAAGTGAAAAATTGAATGAGTTGATTAGAATGAATTCCACTTAAAAGGTGGATTAGGATTACTTCCAAAGAGGAGGTATTCTATCTCCGCACCATGCTTGAAAACTAAAATTACTAAAATACCCTTCTTCGTTATTTATTTTTTGTAAGAAAATATGCTTCAACTTTTAAATGAAAGAGAACATGCGGGAGATGTACCTTGTTCTACTAAGTACTCGAGGTCGACGATCTGCTTTCTTTATTTTCTTTATCAAAATACTATTTTTCAGTATTATACATAAACGATGAGTTAAATAATTATCAATTAAAAATTGACATTTATCTAAAAATTGAAAAAATTGACATTTTTCAGTAATTTTTTTAGAATTAGAATGACAATCCATCCTAATAACTATAAAGGTATTTTAGTATTTATATAACTTATATTATATTTAATTAAATATATTTCATATTTTATGCGTTATGTTTGATATTTTTGGAACATGTATTTATGTAAAGTCCAAAATTTGAGGGGATTTTTATGTAAACATAAAAAATCTCAGGGGATATTTGTGTAAATAATCCTTTAGAAAATTAAATTAAGAGTTAACCATGGTTACATCCTTAACAACTTTTACTTTTTTTAATACCTTTAATGCTTGTATATTAAACAAAATAAGCCTTACCTTAAACTTTTTTATTCAAAAGTCTCTAAACAGAATTTATAAGTAATAAATTACATATTTACCCTTTTATATCTCAATAAAGAGAATGAGTGAGTTATTGAGAATTCCTTCAAACAATTAAAAATAATATTGTATTTTTTTGTTCTCTTTGCCCCATGTGTCACTTAGTGTTTGATTTCTTTGGTCTCTTGGCTCTTTATTATATATATTGTATATAGTTAAAATTGATTTTTTTCTATAAAATAAAAAATAAAATCCATATTGTCTGGGGTTCAACGGTAGAGTATAATTTTTTTTTTTTGGGTGGGGGGGGGGGGGGGTGTTGAGATGGTGGTGGAAACTCGTACGACATAGGGTTTAATTTTTGAATTTTAGTACAACATTCAAGAATTAAACCCTAAACTATATGAAATTAACCAAATTATTTAATATCGGAAGATAAAGAATTTTTAAATTTAAAAGTATTTTTGAATAATTATTGCTTTTAATTATTTCACTTTAAATTAGATTAGATATTCATATTACTTTTAAAATGAGCAAGTGAAAAAAAATATAAATAGGAGTAATGTTTTCATAATTCTCAATATAATCTTATAATAAAAAAATAAAAAAAAAGTAATGTTGAAATCATGATAGAATTTGGTAAGTGTTTTTTAGATTGTTGTTGGATTAGTTTACAATTAGATGTCATTAGTTGTAATTTATATAAAAATTATGGTCTATTTTAAATTGTATAGTCATTTGACTAGTCAAAAGACTATGAGTTTAATTTTTCTATATGCAAGTTTTTAAATAAACTTATATATTTGTAAGGACCTATGATTTGCCCTAAAATTAATCACTTCACATATAACATAACATTTTAAGAAATAAACAGGGAAAATAGTGCAATTTGTTATGTGATTAATTAACGAGGGGAAATAAACAGAGTAAAAGAAAATTATTGAATGAGCATATTCTCATCGCCAATTAGAAGAATCAAATGAAAAAACAAAATTAAAACTAAAAGTTAGGTAAAAACTAATAATCCAAGCCAAGATTTTGAAAAATATGTGATTATACCTGACAAAGAGTGATTGCGGAGTTCAAGAAATTGTGTTTGATTTCTTCAACCACTTCAAATTATTTCTCATATCGTTGATCAAAACTTGAATCTTGGATCAAGAACTAAAATCACCAATCTCAATGATCTAGAGGAGTCATCGATATCGATGATCAAGAAGAGTAGAGAGGAGACGACGATCTCAATAATCACGAGATAAATTCTCTAATCAGATCTATATAATATAAAAGTACTTGATAACATCTCATAAAACACTGATAACAACAACAAAAAAGTCCTTGGCATACTATATGAGTATCACAAATAAATAAATAAATTAATAAATGTGCATAATAAAAACAAAGGTATTTTAGAACACCTCGTTTCTTGGAGAAAGGGTTTTGTTTTTGTTTAGCTACGGTTTAGGGTTCATTCATGATCACCACTACCAACCTTCGAACATGAGACATGAAGGTAAATGCAAATCACTTAACCACATAGCTAGGAAGATGGCCGGTGTTCTCTTATCGAAATCAATTTTATTTCAAATATCACACATTTCAACCATTATCGCCTAACCAAAAAACAACCAAAGCTATTCAACACTAAAGAAAACCAAAGAATTAGCGAAATCACGATTTTGAATAACAATGATGGCAATTACAATGGATGTTACTCGTGTCAGTGGATCTTACCTATTTTAATATACATACAGTTTGCAAACTATGCGATGTTTCTAGTATTGTCCTTGTTATAAAATTATAAACATGATAAGTTTTATACACGTGGCAGATATTTAATGACGTTTTGAGACAAATTTGGAAATGATTAAAATGCTCAGAACATGGATGCCATGCAGATAACTAGATAAGCCTTTTTTCATGACATTTATAACCCCGGTGACTCAATTGATGCAATGAAATTAACATTGTCTTTGTTTCGGATAGACAAATGATCAAAATCGAGTTATAAGTACAAAATAAGTCATTGTATCTTTTTCTTATTATTCATTGAGAGAGATCGGCGAGAGAGAAATCGACCTGCGGAATTCTGATGGCCTCTCCTTGGCTTCCTCCTCGGGTGGTTTGAATAATTATTTTCCTCCTTGATGGCCTTTCCTTTTTCTTTTGTTATTCAGTCTTCATCCCCTTCTCTTAATCTCAGGCCCCATGGCTCGGCGGGTCTGTCCCGTCCTGCGTACTAGTCTGATCCTCCCACTTTCGGTCTCCAAACTGCTGAACCTTCTTACTTAGCCCCCGCCCCCTCTTAGCCAGCCTTAGGTATGGCTCTCGTCTTGTGGATGGAAAGGTCATGCACACCATTTTCATGGAGAATGAAGCGCAATGTGAGGGCAGTCCTTCGGTGGCTCCGTGTCTTAGTGGTCCGAACTCCATTGTCCCGTCCGGCGATGGATCCGGCTATCCCTCGGTTGGTGGAGTGTCGAATGATGCTCCCAGTTCCCAAGGAGAAATGGTGGATGCAGCCCTCGGTTCCCTAGGTGGTGGGGTGGGTCCTTATGTGCGGGTTGTGGTGTGCCCTATCAGTCCGCCGGCAGTGGAAGTGCAGAAAGTTACGAATGTTCCCGAGACTCATGGTACTACTTTGGTGGTGGATGTCCTGTCTGAATCGCCTGCTCTCGTGGCTCAAGGCCAAGCTTGTGGTCCCTTGGCAGCTTTTGAGGCCTTGGGTCATGTCCAATGGGTCGTGGCAATACGACAGCTGGAGACAATAATGGTACTGCAGGAAATGTCCCCAAACCTTCATATTGCACGATTGCGTCTGGTGGTCGCGGACCATTGGGTGGAACCCAAAAACTAAAATATATTAAACCTAAGACTATTGCTGGTCGGATAGTGGGTAGTCCTCCTTCTTTGGCGGCGGAGGATGCAACAAAAGAATGGAGCTGTTGTCTCATGGGATACTTCATTGATAGGCATTTACCGTTTAATGCTGTTAATCTGTTAGCTAGGAAACTCTGGTCTTCTTGGGGTTTGGTGGAAGTGTTGGCTGATGGTGGGGTTTCTTTTATTTCAAATTCTGTGATGTTCCTTCTTGTCTCTCTGTTTTTGAAGGTGGTCCATGACACTTGGCTGGGCGAACCTTGTTTTTATCTAGGTGGAAAGCAGGGATGGTTCTTACCAAGAGTGCCCATTCAAAGATTCTAGTTTGGGTCTGTTTCTTTAATGTCCCCCTTGAACATTGGAATGACGATGGGTACATCCACATTGCTAGTGCGGTGGGGAAGCCGTTGTATGTTGATTCCTATACCCAATCCAAAAAGCGCATTGCTTTTATGAGAATTTGTATTGAGATTGATGCAAGCATTCCTCTTATTGATTCCATTGATATTCTTGATGAAGCTGTTGAAGGAGGAGAGGTCAAATATCACCTAATTGAGCAAAAACCTGAAAATTCCCATCTTGTTTTTGTCCCAAACCCAGATCCCAAATCCCTCAAGCTGCATTGAAGGCCAGTTTAGAAAGAGACAGTGAAGTTGCAGTTTCAAAGTCTAAGGCGTTCTTTTTCTCTTTTGCAACTCTCGTTCTTCATATTGTTTTGGAGTCTCTGCTATTTAGCACAAGGATGAAAGCTTGGGAGGGAAAAAAAAAGATCTTAGGACGCTGGGTTGTTGGAGTCGAGATTTCCAATTTGACCTCAACTCAACCCATGAAATTTGAGAGCCAGAATTTGATTAAGAATATCAGAAAAACTTTTCCTTTTGAAATTTGGCTTTTCTCACACCGTGTTTGCCAAACGAGAGCACCATGGAAAGTTGATATACCATCTTGAATCAAAATCAGTCTTTATTTTTTCTCCTTCAAATACACCCTAATAATTCATTTTTTATTTAAAGAATTTCAAAGTGAAAATTCAAAATTAAATTGTAAACTAAATTTAGATTTTTAAATAATTTAATTTTTACCTGATTAAAATTAAATCTTTAAATGTATAAACATTTTAAAACGGAGCAGCACTAATTTTAACCAGTTCATGCCTACCTTCCCATTTCTAATATTTCATCGACACAAAATTTAAAGCATTCGTGTCTGAAAGTTGAATGCCATACGAGTCAATATAAATAACCTGGTGGCCATAGCCCATACCCCATGTGGGGTGCGCAAGGGGCAGCAATGGCAACTTCGTGATATACCACCAAACCAAGGACAATGTCATAACCTCTACCAACATTACCACACTTTCAGAATCTTATTTTGGATCAAATTAAACAAAGCTTTAATAAACGTAAAACATATAAATAAATACAAACAGTAAATATCTTAGAGCTCTAAAATTTCTTCCAAGTTTTCCTCACGTTACTGGGCAACCAAACATTAGGAAACGTTCTATTACTGTCGTCACTTCGCTGAGCTTCCCTTTGATTGGCAAGCAAGATGGTCAGCTTGTGATTTTTTTTTTTACAACGAAATTGAGGGGATTAGGGTTCGCGACTCATAAATGCAATGCGGTTGTTTCCGAAGAGCTCAAGCCCAAGCTCGACCTCCAGCGCGGAGAAGGAGCTGACTGATCGGAAGAGAAATCGCGCCCTTTTGTACCTCAATGTCTACGATCTCACGCCGGTGAATAACTATCTCTACTGGTTCGGATTCGGGATATTCCACTCAGGAATCGAAGGTATGCGATTTGCCTGCCTTTTTGGCTCTCTTAGTAACTCAAATTTGAATTTGTGACTTGTTGTATTCACTAAGTTGTTATTTTTGTTTCATTGTATATTGTTTTCAGTATGCGGTGATAAATTTTGAATTTTGAGAAATGGCTGGATAGCTATGTTGAAATAAGAGTATAGTGGGCGTTGTCGTGGTTGTTAGAATAGACACTTGAAACTACTCAGGGTTTTTTTGGTAAGTTCTGTTGATTTTGTAAGACATAAGACAAAGGAGTGACTAAAATGGTAACTAAAACAGATTGCACACATAAATTTCTGAGATGCTGACATTAGACTGTTGGCAGGATGCAAACTGTTCTTTTACAGAGAATATATCTACAGCAGTTTAGAATGATATCGTATGATGAAATTTAAACGCTATATGAGCCTTGGTGTGGAAATTTGTTAGCAAAAGCAAACTTCAGTTACTTGCATAAAGGGATGCAAATATAGTTAAAGATTAGTATCTGAAAGTATAAATGGATCTTTCTTGAAACCATATCTGATATTTACACCAGTAACCGAGGAGGATGAAGTATTAAATTGTTTTCTTTTGTTAAGAGTTAAAACTTTCGCTATTAGAAATCTTTGTTTTTATCTTAAATCAAATGCTGGAGTAGTTTGAGATTCTGTCCTAAGAAAATAATATTGTTGAATGAGAGAATTGAAAGTCCTACAAGTTCCTTAGCCTAGAACTAGAAGCACCAAATTATATGAAGGAGTTTTGTTGATAATTCATACAAAACGTATAATTTCTATAAAGGGTTGATTCTAACTATCTTATGTAGAACATGTAGTAATTCTGTATTGATAGAGGTAGACTGTTTCTCGAACAACAAATTGCTGATATTGATTTAGATAAACTGTTTCTCGAACATCAAATTGCTGACATCCAAAAGTTGCAATTGAAAACTCGGAGAATTACATTGCAACTTGGATTTTATAGAATCCTTCACTTTCTATTTTTCTTCTTTTGCCTTTTTATTTTTTTATTTTATTTTATGCTTGGTAGTTGGACCTCCCCTTGAATCCTTCATACAAAAGTATAGTTGAAAACCATGATAAAGTTCTACCTATTTTCATAAACAGTGCATGGCTTGGAGTATGGCTTTGGAGCCCATGAGTATCCTAGCAGTGGGGTGTTTGAGGTGGAACCAAGAAGTTGCCCTGGCTTCATCTTCAGGAAGTCACTCCTGTTGGGCAGCACTGATATGTCTCGTCAAGAATTGCGGTCATTTATGGAGCACCTCTCTGGAAAGTATCATGGAGATACCTATCATTTAATTGCCAAGAATTGCAACCATTTCACTGATGAAGTCTGTATGCGCCTAACTGGAAAACCTATTCCTGGATGGGTAAATCGGCTGGCCCGAGTAGGTGAGATTGCAAACACTCTACTTCAGTATTTACAGATGCTAACAAATGAATTTATTGGTTTTAGCTTTTCATTTATCTAAGTAGACATTTCTTAAGTTTCAGGTTCTTTTTGTAACTGTCTTCTTCCAGAAAGCATTCAAATTGCAGCAGTGAGACATCTTCCTGACCATCCGGCATATTCTGGTATGTTGCAAGTGGACAAGCATGTTTCTAAAGATTTTCAATTCATAAGCTTTGCATCTTTTTTATTATTTTTTATTTCCTTTTCTGTAATAGTGCTAACATACTGAAACTTATATGCCATCTATATCTTTACGAGTGGTGAAATATAAGTTCAAGGATATATAAACTGAAGCAGATATTTTCTTCATTGTGCTATCAGAAGGCCCATGGAGAGGGCCAGTTGAAAGGAGCCAAATGAGAGTAAAAATTGGAAACATTGAACTAAATGTGGGGTAGTCTGCAGTAAGCATATCAAAATCATTTAAAATTCTTTGGGGTATACATAAATCCAACAATACAAAATTGAGTGATTCTATTAGTTCAAAATTTTAAATTCTAAGTTTACTCAACAAACCCCCTACCAGAAGTATGCTAATTAAACTGATTGACTAACATATTTTTTCTCTAAACCCACTCATTCCTCTCTAGACCCACAACTGACCCTCGCTTATTCATTCTTTATCCAAACTCCAATAATGCTCAAATTCACTCCGACAGTACTCAAGTCCTAGATCACTCATTGGGTTTGTCTTAAAATGTTGTGTAGAGTAATGTCTATCTTACCGAAGTTTGTGATTGATTTTGGCAAATTGTTGACAAGTTTGGAACTTGAATTATGAATGCTAATGTCTATTGTACTCAAGTTAGTTTATCAAATATAGAGTTTACTTGTTTGCTTTCTCATCTTTTTCTTTTTAAACTTTTCATTCCAAGGTCTTATGCACATTAGGATGAGTAAGACAATTAAAAGGTGAGAGAGAATGGGAAGAAAATCAGGTGTATAAATTTTTTGATTCTATGTTTTAAGTTCAAACTTCACTCGGCAGACCTAGGCACAGACAAATGTAGTATATTCAGTTTTTTAGAACTAAACAGGAATGATTATGGATGGCTGTCATCGGCTGAACATATCTTATATGTTCAATCCTGAAGTCCGTGCATTTTTTCCCCCTGGTTTGTTCGATGATGCTTGAGCCTAGAGCTAACATACATGAAAAACAGAAAATAAAATCAGTAAGGTTGCACATTTTTCTTGGTAGATTACTCTTTTATCACAGTTTGCTTCTCCATTTGCAAATGTATTAAGGTTATAATACAAAGTTGAGAGTTCGTATAAGAATCTTGTAAGTTAGAGAGAATGTGTGGGGGTAGGTGAGAGAGGATAAAGATAGCTTGTGCGTATAGGTGTGGGTGGTGAAAGGGAGTGACCTAATTTTGTTTTTAAAAAAATAATAGAAAGTCGTTTTTAGGTTTTTAACATGGGTCTGGTTCATGGGTTACAAAGGAAAACACATATGTTTACAGAAGTTTAACCATTAGTTCGTTGGTCACGTAATGATTAAAAATATATCTGACGCCAGAAAATAAATAACTCTTTTTGATCCTTTATAGGGGAACATAAAAGCACATTAATTTCTTCTATCCACTTCACTTTTTATTGGTGATCCATGAATGACCCTTTTTATTCTCTCCGACTACTTTCCTTCCCTCCTTTATAGTCCTTTGTATTACCAAGCTGGATACCCATGTTTAGACCTGATTCTTCCTCTTATGATTTGGTAAATTTAGATTGTAGCAGGACCCTCTATAGAAGAGCACAAAATATTGTCCCTGTTGGATTCTTCCTCAGCTGTCTCTCTCTCGTCAGTTGCCTTCAGTGAAAAGTTGTGATTGAAACCCATGAGGTGAACTCATGAAAATTCTTGCAAGCCGAAAGAAAAGTTAAAGGCATGGTCGAGTCAGAATTTGTTGGTTGCGTTCCTCCATTTGGCGTAGCTGAAATGGAGTTCCTCAACAGATTAAGAAACTACAGGACTGCAACGTTTTATTCTTCAAATCCCTCTGACCTTAGTATAAAAGAAAATTCCATTGACCATGCAATAAATGAAAATTCCCTGGACTTTTCTGCTAAAAATGTGGAAAACAATTCCTCCTATTAAGGGCACAGTTGAATACCATTTGGATTGCTGGAAATATGCTTTGCACTTATTTTGAAGAGCACTTAAGTGAATTTTAGATGATGATACGTAATTCCTACTTGTTAGACAGAAAACCAAGCCATCATAGCTGTGGATTTAAACCATCCACAAATGTCTTTGGCCACCTCGTTTATTTCCTTTACCCACTATTTTTTCTTTCTATTGAGTATGGTCTCACACACACCATGGAGTAAGGTTGTGGAGGAGATGGAAGAATAAATAAAGCAAAGCACACAAAATGGGGTTGTGCATATGTTGATAAATATCAATGACACCACAGATTATGGTTCATCGCATGGAATATTTCAATAAATGTTCTATTTTTCTTTTTCTGGATGGTGCTGCTACTAGAGCTTACCAAATCAAATGGGGTAGGATTTCTCATTTTAAATGTCCAGCTTGTTTATATGATGGAGAAGGGAGAGTGGCACGGAGACGTGAAAGAAATTCAAGGGAAACTTGTGTGCACGCATAATGTTTTAACTGAGAGACGGTAAGAGAGAAGTTTGAAATGATACAATTGAGATGCCTTTGTGTTCGCTACAAAATAACAAAAAGTTAATTACTTTTGGCCTGAAAATCCGTTTTTAACCCTTAGATGGCTCACCGCATAATGGTTAAACTTGTATGTATAATTATGTGTTTCCTTTGTGTTTTGTGAAGAAAACCGTTTATTTGTAACACCAAATTGTTTTTTATTTTTTTCTTATGTATAATAATTTGACTGGATAATCCTTGCTCTTTGACAATCTTTGTGGAACTGCTGGAAGTTTGTTTGAAGGAAGAGTGGAATCATCAAACACTCTGATTGATGAACTCAACCTCCTGATTCAATTGTTTTTTTTTTGGTTGAGAATTGAGATTGATTTAGAAATGGGAAGTTGGGAACTATAGTTAGTTTAGACGTTTGTTGTGAGGATGATGATATTTCTGGATCCTGCCATGCATGCAGGCTCCCATCATTTATGTGCAACTGTACCCTTATTCGTACATTCTAGGGGGACGACTTGAGTTAGTTCCAGCCATTCATGTCAATAAGACCTTAAATTGTTTGGTGCAATGGAATTGAATCGTCTGTGTGCTTGGTGGGTACTTCACATGTATGTTTGTTACATGCGTTTTGTTTTGTTTTCCTTTGTTACTTTGTCATACAGAAGAGGATGAGGATGACGGATCGGAATCTATTGCATCATCCGGAACAGCAGGAAGTGAGGAGGGGTCAAATCATCAGCTGCTGACTGCACTAAACGGTGATGTATCTTTCGTGAAGGAAAAACCTGTGAGGTTAGCAGGGGACCCTTGACTTCTTCCACTCTATTGTTACTTATGTATCTGTTTGTAGTGAGAATTGTAGTCTATGATTCTAAATCTGGGATGATAGATCCCAGCATAGTGATGATGCTTGAGATTTGTCTGCTGCCTGTATCTTCGGAAATGTATCGATATGCCTCAACTTATACAGCCCAACCGCCTTAGACATACATTCAGTACATTTTGATTCGTTATTGAATACAGTACTGTTCGTAGATGCTATATATATTTCAAAAGATATTGATTTGGAAGTTTGTCAGTTTATTAGTTGCAGATCCCTAGCATTGTTTAATATTGAAACTTCTGCATAGAAGTTCAGGTGAGATGTTACTTTTAACTTTGAGAAATTCATGAAATCTCAATTCGGCTTAAAACCATTGGGCTTTCCATCCATTTCAAGAATACTTCATTGTTTACTAACCAAGGTGATAGGAACTCTGCCAAAAATATTTCTTCTGTTTTTTTCTTCGTTGAAATATCTAAACTATCCTTTAAAAAATTTGGATGGGAAGTTTGAGACTATTAGAGTCGAGTAATATTTCATGAATTTTAGAAAATTAAGGTAACATCTCTTTTACATTTTTTTATGGGATGGCATATTGAAATTGGTGTCAAAGCTGAAGTGATTTGAACTAATTTAGAAATTTTAGGATAAAATTCTATTGAAAAATATGACATGATAGAGAGATCAAAATGAAATTATTGAAGAAGTACATCTTACATATATGCAAATTGTTTATCGAAGAAGATTGTCTCTAATGGAGTGCAATTCAGATACAACATCAACCATCTCCTTTCGATCTCTTGGCAATTCAGCCGAACACTCTATGCCAATTTTAAATATCAAACGCAAGCACTCCCTCATTTTTCGAGCTTTCGGGTTGCATTCATTCATGGTAGTGTTGCTATTGTTGGTAGCGTCATTCATGCCCACTTGAACAAGTAGTGAATCTGCCATCTCTGTAATTCGCTCTGGTAAAGCCATCTCCACGAACTTATGAAGGTTTAAGCCCTCACTAAATGTGTCGTCAGTGGGTCTCTTTCCCGTAAACAACTCCAATAACAGAATGCCGAAGCTGTATATGTCTCCATATGTTGACACTTCATTCCCCATACCATACTCTATAAAATACATGCATCACAAGTTATCAGATTTCCTTGTCTCAACGAACTTTCCTTTTAAAGTTGTCAGTTTTTCTATCAACTTTTACGTTTCAATTTCCTCCTAACGGTCACTTTCCTATCCATCGTCACATTGTGCCTTTTTTTTCCCCATAGATTTTATCTATTTTTTAATGTGTCTATTTTAACTAAGAAATCTTATCAATTAGCATTAACAAAAAAGATTACTTAGACTAATCCATATTAATGACCGAGACGTGACTTATTTGGATAAAAAATCGGATGAATAGAGGAAAAATTGACTCCTAATAAAATTAAAGAACATGGGTTGAAATAAAAGTTTAAAGGTAAGGAAAATTGATAATTTACTCTTAATTATGTAACAACTTTTAAGTAGAGAAATCATGTAAAATAAGATAATATTTAATTACCTGGAGCAGCATAACCAACGGTTCCTTTGAGTCCAATGGAACTTGTTTGGGCCACATCAGTGATGGTTAAAGTTGAAAGAAATCTTGCTAGCCCAAAGTCAGATACATGTCCAGTTAAATCATTGTCCAAAAGAACATTGCTTGGCTTAAGATCGCAATGGACTATCCGGGTTTCACAGTGGTTGTGCAGATAATCCAGAGAAGAGGCAACATCAATGGCGATGTTTAACCTTTGCAGAAGGTTTAAATTCTTGGCTTGATGACTTGTTGGGTGCAGCCACTCCTCTAAGCTTCCATTTTCCATGTACTCATAAACGAGAGCTTTGAAATCATTGCCCTGAAAATCAACACTTGAACATGCAGTTAAAATCTTAACGAGATTTCTATGCCTGATGTTCCTCAATGCCTCACATTCAGCTATGAAACTTTTTGACGCTCCATGACGTGACATGTCAAACACTTTGACAGCAACAACTTCATTAGATTCGTCCCCATGAAACAATCCTTTGTATACCGACCCAAAACTGCCGACACCGATCAAATTCGAGGAAGAGAAATCATGGGTAGCTTTTAGGAGAGTAGCATATGAAACTTGCCAAAGAGAGTTCCCTAATGTGCTCGTCAAAGTTTCTTTCTTTTTCTTTCTTGACCAACAAAGAAAGTAAAAAGAAAGCACCATCAAAGCTAGTCCCAAGAAAGCAAATCCTGATACTAAACCGATTATCAACTTAACGCTGCCTTCTTTTTTGCGCTCTTCATAGTTGCATTTGGGTAGTCGGAGATTAGCAATCCCGCCGCAAAGCTTGGTGTTACCAACAATCGAAGTTGCACTTGCATTTTTGAACACCCCCTTAGTTGGTACTGCTCCCCAAAAATCATTGAATGATAGGTTTAGATTCTTGAGCAAACGGAAGCCCTGTAAAAAATTTGGAATTTGACCCGTCAATTTGTTGCGAGAAAGGTCTAGAGTCAGAATAGCTTTCAATGATACCATAGAAGAAGGAATGGGGCCTTCAAAGAAATTGGCTCCAAAGTTTAGGGTTTCTAAGCTCTCACAACTTCCAATGGTGGCCGGAAGTTGTCCGGATAACATGTTATTTGAAACGTCTAATTCACTTAAACTCACCAACTTCCCAATCTCCATGGGAAGCAGACCAGTAAGGTGGTTGTTAGACAAGTTCAAATAAATTGATATGGACGCAAGGCCAATTAATTCTTCAGGAATTTTACCAGTAAGGTTGTTATAGGAAAGATCCAGCAGTTGCAGCACATGACAATCCCCAAGACTTGTAGTAATGTTTCCTTCAAGATTATTTTCTTCCAAGTAGAGTTCACTCAACTCCGTTAGATTTCCAATTGAAGGTGGAATGTTCCCGGATAATTTGTTGGAGTTGAGATATAAAATAACAAGCTTAGAAAGTTTTCCAATGCCTGGTGGGATGTTACCAGTGAACTTATTACCAACCATAGCCAAAATTTCCAAGTTAACAAGATTCCCTATGCCAATGGGGATGCTTCCATGAAGCTGGTTTTGGTGAACATGAAGGTATTGAAGCTTGGTTGAGAGGTTGGATATTGATGCAGGTAACACTCCTCCGAAGTTGTTTTCGCTCATAATCAACCATGCTAACTCAGTGGCATTGGTTAAGTCTGATACAAAATCTAAGTCACCATCTTTACCGCTTCCAAGATGGTTGTCTTGAATGTTGAATCTTTCTAGGCTGTTCATCTTTAGGAGACTTGGTACATGCCCGGTTAATTTGTTTTCATTAACAAAGAACGTTTGTAAGCTTGAAAGATTGGATATGGAGATAGGAATAGGGCCTGTAAATCTATTCCCAGCGAAGTTCAAGATATTCAGATTAGGAAGAGTGTTGCCCAAGTATGAGGAAATAATCCCTTGAAAATGGTTTCCTCGAATGGAAAGGGTGACAAGGTGTGAGAGGTTATAAATGGCGTCTGGTACAGTACCAGACAAGTTATTTGAGTCCAAACCAAGGAATGTGCATTTTTTCAATTGGCCAAGAGAAGTAGGGATGCTTCCTAACAAGTTATTTTCGGATGTAGCAAAAACCTCAAGGGACGAAAGGTTCCCCAAGGAAGGAGGGATCTTACCCGTTAAATGGTTCATTTGTACAACAAGTAATCGAAGCTTTAACAAGGACCCAATTTCTGAAGGAATTTTTCCCTCTAACATGTTGTAACCCAAATCAATATGGTTTAGGTTGAGGCAATATGATATGTTTTGAGGAATAGGTCCACTGAATGTGTTGTTGTTTAGAGACAATACCTTCAATCTATGCAAATTTCCAATTTGAGGAGGAATTGCATGAGTGAAGGTATTGTTTGCGAGATCAATTTGCCTCAAGAAACTCAGATTTCCTATACTTGGGGATAGGAAGCCTACCAGGTTTTGAGATCGCAGGTCGAGCTTGGTGACCCTCTGGCGGTGCCGGCGACTGCAGGTGATGCCACGCCACATGCAAAAATGAATGGATTCATTCCAGGTGGTGGTTACATTATTGGGATCATGCTTTATCTGAGCTTTGATGGCTATCAGCGCCGCCATATCTGTCTCGCCTTCCAAATGCATTGATGAGCTCCAACACCAAACAAACACTAGTGCGTTATTGAGAAGTGATGAATAGAGTACCATCAATTTCACAACCGAAACCCTCATTTTTACTTAGAGGGGTGCTTATTAGATTGAGAAATTGGTGAGTTCCTTCTTGATGCAGCACAAGCTAATTTATAGATAGGATCGGTAGAACTATAGATGCGAAGTGTTCAAATTAACAATTAGACCTTCAAAGTGCAAAGAAATGCACAATGTGAAAGCAAAGAAAAATGGCTAAAAGCCAGAGTCACAAAGTGTACAGCGGCAAAAAGAAAAATTGCAGTTTTTGCTTATTTGTTTAGAGTGATTGATGGATGAGTTAATGGAAAGAAAGATGCTGGGATGTAATTGGTTTCATCTTGGCGCTGATTGATGATGGCACCAAATGCCCTAATCATAGCTATGAATAAAAAGAATATGAATGGAATAATGGATTGCGGCTGCACATGTAACAGCATTGTATATTTTGTATATGGAATTTGATACGTATCAGCAATTCAAACAAATACTGAGTTATTATATCTTTTAGAAATATAAAGTCTAAAATGAAGGGCGAATGAAATGGTAATCAACTTCTATGGGGTTAGAGCAAGCATGAAACACAGGATTAATTGCCAAGTGTGAAGGCTTTCTTTCTCACAGTGCTGCAATTATTTCTTCTTCTTTAGTTGTTTACAGCAAATATGCCATTGTCTTCACATTACAAGACATGTTAGAGATAGCAAGAGTGACTAGTGAATGCCTTGTGAAGAGAATCACAGGAAGGCAAGAAGATGATTGATGCGGCTTAACCAGCCAATTCTGTGTATAACATTATATACGTAGGGTTTACAACCTATACAAGGTAAATAGAGACATTTAAGGTATTACATATAAACTTCCTAATCTAGTCTATTACCTTGTACTCTGCTACAAAGAAGATGAAGTTTCAGAGGGTGTTACAGCAAATATGACATTGTATTCACATCACAAGGCATATTTAATATTTACATCAGATAAAAAAAAACCAGAAGATTATAATTGGGAATCACTTGTAACTCTTGTTTTTCCGTTGCATTTTGTGCTGGGTAGTGGTGAGAGTGTGGGAGTGAGGAAGCAGGGCCAAGGTTTCAACAAATAGAACAGTGAAATCCTGCGTATCGACAACGTATAGTACAAGGAAGACAATCTGCCATCAAATTTGGAGACCACTTGAAGAGAAGATAAAACCAATTCACAAGCTCATCCAGAGGCATCCACTGCATATATTATTCATCAAATTTAGATCAACCAATTCACTTGCTACATTCTTTCAGCTAAGCTTTCGTTGTTTTTAGTGCAAATATACATTAACCTTGGCTGCTTCAGTTTCAAGATCATCAACTATAATCTCAGTTGATAGCGGTCACAGCATGCAGATCAAGAACAAATCTGACTTTTCGAATGCTACATTCTGAGCATGCCTGGAGTTTAGCTATGTCACCAAAATGTCAGATAGGCACTGGAAATTGTAAAGAAAATTCAATCATCTCACACTATTACAAGAAAAAATTCATGTCCCAACATAAGTTTTTGTTGGCAAAGATCAAATTTTATCGGTAAAATTCTATGACAATGAAAAATTTTGTCGAGCATATCATCATGATAAGCTCGTCAGCTAGCCGAGGAAATGTTGGATTTCGTCGAGTCAAATTGTTTTCCCCCAAAAAACTTCCAAGACAATATTTTGTTGCCATGTCACAAACAACGAACATAAATTCGTCGTGAATCAAACAACACGACAAATTTAACGGCGTTTACTTGAAATTGCCTTTCACCATACCAATCTTAGAAAGAGCTTTAATTTAACAAGTGGTTGCTTTGGAAGACAAGAAGATGCTAGTAGCATAGTCTGAAATCGAAGTTACTGGTCAAGAAAACATGTATGTTTCATTGCAATTTAAAACAAGAATATTACAGGTCCTCCTAAAATATCATTAAAATGTTTCTTGAGCTTTCATTGGTATAATACCTCAAGGATGAAGCCAGTTGGTATTTTCCAAAACGTGCAGGAGCACAATGTTTTTCTTGTACCACAAGAACCTGCGAGCACATGCAGGAACACAATGTTTTTCTTGTACCACAAGTACCTGATATAAATCATCGGTTTAGAAATTCTGGATTGAATCAAACAAGTTCATAAAATAGAATAATGGAATCATAATTGAATCATAGCCTGAGGTTCCTACTGTTTCTTTGTTTCCCACATTGATTATGAGCAAAATGAAGAAATTTTGTACCTCATTATTGTCTTTGATGACAAATCCCCCAATCCCTACTTGATGTGAAGCATTAGCAGGACACATACGTGGTCCATCTGGAATCCAGTCTGCCAACATCCCGTATCCTCATTCTGCGTGGTGATACTCATATGCTTCCTGAAACCAAATCAAGAATCCAGATATGAAAAAATCAAATCCTTGCTCAAACTGCTGGAAGTTTTTTTGAAGGAAGAGGTAGAATCATCAAACAGTATGATGATGAACTCAATCTCCTGGTTTAACTGTTGTTGACTGAACTTCCTAGCTGGACATCTACAAAGCTGTGAGGTGGATCAAGTAACAGTGAGTGTGTTGAGTGAGCTGTAAAGCTAGACAGAAAGTGTGCCCAGTGCGTGTGTGAGCCTTGCCTGAGCAGCAAGAATTTCTGGGAAACGACTAGACTAGGTGGCATTGTGTAATTGGCTCCTGTGACATCACATTGTCACAAGCCTAACCGAATTGAGAGAGTGTGTGTATGTGCATTCCATCCAATTCAGTATGAAACAAACGGAGAAATCTCAGTCATAGCTGAGAATTTATCCAGAGAAGTCCTATCAAGCATTTTATCAAACAGTTCATATGCATCAATCATCATATTGATTATCAACACAGCTAAACAATGGATCATCATCCAAAATACAGAACCAGGTAAAATCAGTCCTAAACTAATCCTACTTACTCGATTTCATCTAGAGAATTAGGATCGGAAGAAGTACCTGAGCTGCTGCCATCGTTGCACTGCTCTGCGACTTGAAAGCTTAAAGGTCTCTAAACACCAACATTAATTGCTTTTGGCTAAGAATTGAGATTGATTTAGAAATGGGAAGTTGGGAACTAAAGTTAGTTTAGACATTTGTTGTGAGGATGATGATATTTCTGGATCCTGCCATGTATGCAGGCCCCCATCATTCGTACTTTCTAGGGGGACATGATAATTGAACTAACATAGAAATTTTAGGATAAATCCGTAGAAAAGTATAACACGATAGAGATATATCAAAATGAAATTATTGAAGTACATTTCATAGAAACAAAATTGTCTATCGAAGAAGAATGCCCCTAATGGAATGCAATGCAGATACAACTTCACTCATCTCCTTTCGATCTCTTGGCGATTCAGCAGAACACCCGATGCCAATCTTAAATATCAAATTCAAGCACTCCTCCATTTTTCGAGCTTTCCGGCTGCATTCATCCATGGCAGTGTTGCTGCTGGTGCTAGCCGCATCCATACCCACTTGAACAAGTAGCGAATCTGCAACCTCTGTAACTCGCTCTGATAAAGCCATCTCTACAAAATTATGAAGGTTCAAGCCGCCACTAAATATGTCGTCAGTAGGTCTCTTCCCCGTAAACATCTCCAATAACAGAATGCCAAAGCTATATACATCTCCATACACAGACACCTCACTCCCCATACCATACTCTATAAAATAAAAGCATCACAAGTTATCAGATTTGATTCTATCAGCCAATTTCCCTTCTAAACTTGTCTCTTTATAGATTTTTGGTTTTAAATTTTATTACTTAGATGAAAATTTGGATGAATAGGGAAATTTTGACTCATAGTAAAATTAAAGAGAAATATGGGCTGAAAAAAGTTCAGAGGCTAAATTGGTAATAGGGTTTAAATTGAAGGCAAATTGATAATTTTAATTATATATAACGAACAACTTAAGTAAGGAAATCGCGAAAAAAATAAGAGGGTGTTTAAGTACCTGGAGGAGCATAACCAACCGTTCCTTTGAGTCCAATGGAACTTGTTTGGGCCACATTAGTAGTGGTTAGTGTTGAGAGAAATCTTGCTAGCCCAAAGTCAGATACATGTCCAGTCAAATCATTGTCCAAAAGAACATTGCTAGGCTTGAGATCACAATGAACTATCGGGATTTCACAGTGATTGTGCAGATAATCTAAAGAAGAGGCAATGTCAATGGCAATGTTTAGCCTCTGCACAAGGTTTAAATTCTTGGTTTGATGACTTGTTGGGTGCAGCCACTCCTCTAAGCTTCCATTTTCCATGTACTCATAAACGAGAGCTTTAAAATCATTGCCCTGAAAATCAACACTTGAACATGCAGTCAAAATCTTCACAAGATTTCTATGCCTGATGTTCCTCAATGCCTCGCATTCAGCTATGAAGCTTTTCGATGCTCCATGACGTGACATGTCAAAAACTTTGACAGCAACAACTTCATTAGATTCATCCCCATGAAACAATCCTTTGTATACCGACCCAAAACTGCCGACACCGATCAAATTCGAGGAAGAGAAATCATGGGTAGCTTTTAGGAGAGTAGCATATGAGACTTGCCAAAGAGAGTTCCCTAATGTGCTCATCAAAGTTTCTTTCTTTTTCTTTCTTGACCAACAAAGAAAGTAAAAAGAAAGCCACATCAAAGCTAGTCCCAAGATAGCAAATCCGGATACTAAACTGATTATCAACTTAAAGCCCCCTTTTTTTTTGCGCTCTTTATAGTTGCATTTGGGTAGTCGGAGATTAGCAATCCCGCCGCAAAGCTTGGTGTTACCAACAATCGAAGTTGCACTTGCATTTTTGAACACCCCTTTAGTTGGTACTGCTCCCCAAAAATCATTGAATGATAGGTTTAGATTTTTGAGCAAACCAAAGCCCTGTAAAAATTTTGGAATTTGACCTGAAAAATTGTTGTGAGAAAGGTCCAGAGTTTGAATGGCTCTTAATGAAGCCATAGAAGAAGGAATGGGGCCTTCCAAGAAATTGGCTTGCAAGTTTAGGGTTTCTAAGCTCTCACAACTTCCAATAGTGATCGGAAGTTGTCCAGCTAACATGTTATTTGAGACATCTAATTCACTTAGACTCACCAACTTCCCAACATCCAAGGGAAGCAAACCGGTAAGGTGGTTGTTAGACAAGCTCAAATAAATCGATAATGATTGGAGGCCAATTACTTCATCAGGAATTGTACCTGTAAGGTTATTGTGGGAAAGATCCAGCACTTGCAAGGCACGACATTCCCCAAGACTTGTAGCAATGTTGCCTTGAAGATTATTGAATTCCAAGTCGAGTTCACTCAACTCCGTTAGATTTCCAATGGAGGGTGGAATTTTCCCGGATAATTTGTTGGAGTAGAGATCTAAAGTAACAAGCTTGGAAAGTTTGCCAATGTCTAATGGGATGTTACCTGTGAAGCTATTACCACTCATATCCAAAAGTTCCAAGTTAACAAGATTCTCTATGCCAATGGGTATGCTTCCATGAAGTTGGTTTCCGTCAACTAAAAGGTATCGAAGCTTGGTTGTGATGTTGGATATTGATGCAGGCAACACTCCTCCGAAGTTGTTTCTACTAACAAGCAAAAATTCTAACTCGGTGGAATTGGCCAAGCTTGATACAAAATCCAAGTCACCATCTTTACCGCTTCCAAGATGGTTGTCTTGAATGTTGAATCTTTCAAGGCTGTTCATCTTTAGGAGACTTGGTACATGCCCAGTTAGTTTGTTGTCATTAACAAGGAAACTATGTAAACTTGAAAGATTGGATATGGACAGAGGAATGGAGCCGGTAAATTTGTTCCTGTCGAAATTCAGGATTTCTAGATTAGGAAGAGTGTTTCCCAAGTATGGGGGAATGATCCCTTTAAAATGGTTTCCTAGGAAGGAAATGATAACAAGGGCAGAGAGGTTATAGATGGAGTCAGGTACCGTACCAGACAAGTTATTTAAGCTCAAACCAAGGTGTTTACATTTTTTCAATCCGCCTAGCGAAGTGGGGATGCTTCCTACCAAGTTATTATTGATTGCCCCAAAAATCTCAAGGGAAGAAAGGTTCCCCAACGAAGGAGGGATCTCACCCGTTAAATGGTTCATTTCTAAAACAAGTATTCGAAGCTTTAACAGGGACCCAATTTCTGAAAGAATTTTTCCCTTTAGTATGTTTTCACCCAAATTCAGAAGGGTTAGGTTGAGGCAATACGATATGTTTTGGGGGATAGGACCACTAAATGTGTTGTTGTTTAGAGACAATGCCTTCAATCTATGCAAATTTCCAATTTGTGGAGGAATTGCATGAGTAAATGTATTGTTTGCAAGATCAATTTGCCTCAAGAAACTCAGATTTCCTATACTTGGGGACAGGGAACCTACCAGGTTTTGAGATCGTAGGTCAAGCTTTGTGACCCTCTGGCGGTGTCGGCGACTGCAGCTGATGCCACGCCACATGCAAAAGTGAATGGATTCATTCCAGTTAGTGGTTGCATTATTGGGATCATGCTTTATCTGAGCCTTGATGGCTAACAGCGCCACCCTATCTGTCTCGCCTCCCAAATGCATTGATGACCTCGAACACCAAATTAACACAAGTGCATTACTGAAAAGTGATGAGTATAGTAACATCAATTTCATAACCGAAACCCCCATTTTTAAATTCGATATATAATCGACTAGAAATAGTTGAATAAGTGAGAGAAGGGTACTTAATGGATTGGGAAATTGGTGAGTTCCATCTTGATGCAGCACAACATACTTATAGGTAGTATCACTAGAATTGTGAATGCGAAAGTGCTCCACCTTCAATTCAGATTGGGATAAATAGACTTTGAGAAACACGAAAATTTAAATATGAGCACGAATTCCAACTGTCCACCTTCAACCAATAAAGATTATATACATCTACAATTTACATTTATTATATATCTTCACATTTCATCACCATTCAAATATAAAATGAATTCTTAGATTATAATATTATTTGGTATAGTACGAGTAATTAGTTCCGCATTATAGAACCAACATTTATTATCATTTCATCACCATTATCTATATATATATATATAACTACGTGCAAGCCACAAAAATTGGGTTCATCAACTTAAAGTAGCATGCTCACTTCTTCTTGATTAAGTGGATGAAAAACAATAATTCTTTCATGGGTTAGTGGGTAAAATTAAAGGAAATTGGCCAAACGCCGCACAATCATTTTTTTCTATGCAAATGTTGAAAGTAATGCTCATTTGTGTAGACAATGTTACAAAAATTCTAAGAACTTAGATATTCTCATACGTTTGATTGCAATATTCCTTTTGTAACTTATCTGAACTTAGGAAGTTATTAGTAACTTAAATATTCTTACCGTTTTGATTACAATCTTCCTTATAGAACATGTTCGAACTTAAGTTAGATACTTAAATATCCTCACAAGTTTAATTGCAATCTTTCCTATATATAGAACTTATTTGAATCAAGTAGTTAATTGGTTCCGTATTATATATGGATCCAACAATAGTCCCATATTTTGCTTTCTTGAATTGAATAATGTGTTTAAACAAAGTGTGTGCCGCAGAAGTTTGGGTTATCAACTTAAGTGGAACGATCACTTCTTCTTGACTAAGCGGATGAGGGACAATCCTTCTTTCATGAGTTAATTAGTGGGTAAAATTAAAGGAAATTGGCCAAAACAATCATGATTTCTTCACAAGTGTTGAAAGTAATGCTCACTATCTAGAGAACACAAGAAGAATCCAAAAGTGATGCTCATTTAATTGTAATCTTCTTTGTACAACTTGCAACTAGTTTATGAAGTTAAAAACTTAGATGCCCTTACCATTTTCATTGTAATTTTCTTTATAGAAATTGTTTGAACTTAAAAAGATAGGAACTTAGATATTCTCAACGTTTTGATATAATCTTCTTTAACTTAAAAAGTTTGGGACTTAGATATCCTTAACGTTTTCATTGCTATCTTCCTTATTGCACTTGTTTGAACTTAATAAGTTAGGAACTTTGATATACTATCACCGGTTTAATTGCAATCTTCCTTATAGAATTTGTTTGAACTTAAGTTAGGCACTTGGATACCTTTACCATTTTGATTGTAATCTTCCCAATAGAACTTGTTTGAACTTAGAAAGTTAGGAACTTTGGAACTTAGATACCTTCACCGTTTTGATTGTAATCTTTCTTAGATATCCTTAGCATTTTAATTACAATCTTCCTTATAGATTTTATTTGAACTTAAGAAGTTAGGAACTTGTATATCCTCACCGTTTTAATTGTAATATTCCTTGTAGAACTTATTTGAACTTAGAAAGTTATATCCTCGCCATTTTTGTTTCTTGTAATCTTCCTTATATAACTTGTTTGAACTTAGAAAGTTATATCCTCACTATTTTTATTATAATTTTCCTTATACATGCAATTTGTTTGAGCTTAAGAAGTTAGGAACTTAGATATCCTTACCATTCGATTGTATTCTTTCTTATAGAGCTTGATATTAATTTAAGAAGTTCAGAACTTATAGAACCAACAATAATCGAGTAGTAGTATGGCTAATCAAGCAGTAAGTTCCGTACGATAGAACCAACAATAATGTGTTAAAAAAAAAGTGTGTGCCGCAGAAGTACGTTGGGTTCATCATCTTAAGTAGCACGCTCAATTCTTCTTGGCTAAGCAAGTGACAAACAATCCTTCTTTCATGAGTTAGTGGATAAAATTAAAGGAAATTGGCCAAAACGCCCACAAACAACATTTATATTCAAGTGATAAAAGTAATGCCTATTTTTGTACACAAACAAATCCAGAGAACATAAGAAGAATCTCATTTGATTGTAATCTTCCTTAGGGGATGTTTAGATGAGGAACTTCAAAGTTCAAATGGGATTTAGACTATATTACAAATAAATACACTCAAAATAAAATATTGTAAGCATGTAGTTAAGCAAGTAATAAGAAGCACATGAACCACATGAGTATAATAATCCACAAAACAAGGGACTTCTAAAATAACACCACCATAAGTGAAACTTATAAATCTCAACTCTATGTCTTGCACCTAATCATTTGAAAAATCTTTGGAACTTTAAAATTATTACCTAAATTCCATGGAACTTGAAGTTCCTTATCCAAGCATACCTTTATAGAACTTAAAACTAACTTAAGAAGTTAACGTTGGTTCCTAAGCAATCACTGATTGCATTTAGTGTGTGTGTGTGTGTGTGTGTGTGTGTGTGTGTGTGTGTGTCATAGTGCAAGCACCACTATGAGGTGGCACTCAAGAAGAGTGTGGGAATCTGTTTTTAACAAATTCGGATTGTTTGGAGAGCAAGAAGACCAGGTGTCCTCTTCTCATTAGGCTAGACCTAGCTTAAATCCTGTTGGTTGAGTGACATCATCTTTGTAACCGTTTTCTCTATGTAATCTAGGCTAGAATCGTAAGAGAGTGTGATTGCAAGTGTGAAAAACAGAGAAAAGGTGAAAGGAAAAATTCAGAGAAAACAGCAAGAATTGCTCATAGGAAATTCATCAAACACCTTGTGTGCATAACTTGCAAAACCAATCTTCTCCCAAACAATCGTCTTCACATTCATCCTTTCATCATTCACAATACAATTTAAACCTATCTAAACCTATTTCTACTCCCAATCGGTTCAGTGATCAAAGCAAAGGATAATACCTTCAAGCATTGCAGTCCACAACTTCACCATTGTTGCTCCTGCTATGAATACTGTTTCATTTATCGGCTGAGGTACCTGCAAAAACAAGAAGAAAGCCATCAGATACAGGGATTAGAAAGTAAATATGGTATCAAAGCAAGAAACTGATCTATAGGCAACAGTGAACTGTCTTTGTCTTCCCACTTCTTCACAGTAGTCTAGAAACTCCTGAGACATGTACTCACCTCCTCTATCACTTCTTAACTTCTTAATCTTCCAATCAGTCTGGAGTTCAACCATGGCTTTGAACTTCTTGAAAGTGTTGAAAACTCCTGACTTGTGTCTGAGGAAATAAACCCAGCACATTCTAGAGTAGTCATCTATGAAAGTTAGGAAGTACTTATTCCCACTTTGTGTTTCAGTCTGCATAGGTCCACAGACATCAGTGTGAACTAGCTCCAGTAACCTGGTTGATCTCCAAGCCCCACTTCTATCAAAACTCTCAACACTAGTGCATTATTGAGAAGTGATGAGTATAGTAACATCAATTTCACAGTTGAAAACCCCATTTTTATTGAGAAGGGTGCTTATTAGATTGGGAAATTGGTGAGTTCCCTCTTGCTGCAGCGCACGCTAATTTATATACAGGATCGCTAGAAGTGTGTTCACATTAACAATTAGACCTTCAATTGAGATCAGGATAAATTCTACACTTTGTGGTACATGGAAATTCAATTATGAGAAAAAAGTGCAAGCACCACCCCTATCAATACGTTTGACAAGATTTGGATGTGGGGATATGTATCCAGTCACCACAATGTGAAAGCAAAGAAAAATGGCTAAAATCCAAGCCACAAAAGGCACAGCGGCAAAAGAAAATTTGCGGTTTTTGTTTGTTGTGTTCAGAGTTATTGGTTTAATCTTGGCACTGATTGATGATGGCATGGCATGGCATGGCATTGATTGGTTTAATCTTGCTTGCTGCCTTAATTCATGGCATGACATGGCATGTTTGAAACCTACGTAACCATCCAATCGAAACTTTCAAGAAGTTTCCCAAACTCAAATTAACTTCCAAATCCCCTTTAAACCCGAGAGTGAAATCGTATTTTCCCCGAATTAACTTTTCAAATTAATCTAATTTTGGGGAGAATATGAATGGTATAATGGATTGCAATTTGATATGTAACAGAAACTCTAAACATGCTGAGTCATTATAACTTTTAGAAATACATGGTCTATAATGAAGGGCGAATAAAATGGTAGTTAACCTCTATGTGGTTAGAGCAAGCATGAAACACAGGATTAGCTGCTAAGTGTGAAGGATTAGCTGCTAAGTGTGAAGGATTAGCTGGAATTATGTCTTCTTCTTTATTTTGTTTAGCCAAATGGCTCAACTAGATCAAGAAGCATAAGAAGAAACCAATTACAATCTACAGATAGCAAGAGTGACTAGTGAGTGCGTTGTACTCTGCTAGAAAGAAGATAAAGTTTCAGAGGGTGTTTCAGCAAATATCCCATTGTATTTACATTACAAGACATATTTTACAATTACATCAGATACAAAAAAACAAAAGATTCGAATTAATTAGTAATCACTTGCAACCTTTGTTTTTGTTGGAAGATAAGCTGCCCATTGCAGCTGACTTGGCAGTGTGCCAGCTGTCAACTCGCGAGGAAAGCGTGGGACAAAGACAGCAGGACAACAATGAGTGAGAGGAGTGCGTGTGTGCAATTCGGTTAGAAGAGTAGTGTGACGTGTTGAGTGATCCGTGAGGTATGAGAGCATGAATGTAATATGTAATCGTATACTCAGTGAATCAATGAGGAATGAGAGAGAAGAATACAGAGAGCTTGAGTAAGAGAGAATATTCAGTTCTCAGAGTAGATTCGGAAACAAAATTCACTCTAGCATTTTATCAAACACCTAGTGAGCATCAATCTACTTCATGCATCAATCCAATCTCTCCTATCAATCTTAGCCTAGAAATTGAGTAGAAGAAAGCACAATTCTAATCCTAAAACCACACGAGCTACTCTCGTCATTTACAGCTAGAGGATTGAGAGTGGAAAACTTACCTTGAGTGGTTGAACAGTGCTGCTACTTGAGGCAGTGATCACGACCATCGTCTGGGCTTCTGAATGCCAATAGTTTTTCCGTTGCATTTTGTTTCAACCAAATATGTACAAAAACAGCTGCTGGGTACTGGTGAGAGTGTGAGAGTGAGGAATAAGGCTTCAACAAGTAGTATCTCTCTCGCCTTCCAAATGCATTGGTGAGCTCCAACACCAAACTAACACTAGTGCGTTATTGAAAAGTGATGAGCATAGTAACATCAATTTCACAACCGAACCCCTCATTTTTACGGTGCTTATTAGACTGAGAAATTGATGATTTCCGTCTTGATGCAGCACACGCTAATTTTGAGACCTACGTAACGATCCAATCGAGACTTCCAAGAAATTTCCCGAATTCAAATTGACTTCCAACCCCCATTAAACCCGAGAGTGAAATCATCTTTTCTCCGAATTAACAACCCAATTTAATCTAATTTTGGGAGAATATGAATGGAATAATGGATTGCAATTTGATATGTAACAGCAATTCTAAACGAATACTGAGTTATTATAACTTTTAGAAATACATGGCCTAAAATGAAGGGCGAATGAAATGGTAGTCAACGTCTATGTGAGTAGAGCAAGCATGAAACACAGGATTAGCTGCCAAATGGCACCACTAGATCTTGAAGCATAAGAAGAAACCCATTACATTGCAGAGATAGCAAGCGTGACTAGTGAGTGCCTTGCAGTCTGCTAGAAAGAAGACAAAGTTTCAGAGGGTGTTACAGCAAATATACCATCGTCTTTACAATACGAGACATTTTATATTTACATCAGATTTAAAAAAAAAAATAGAATTAGTAATTCCTTTTAACCTTCGTTTTTCCATTGCATTTTGTTTCAACCAAATATGTACAAAAACAGCTGCTGGGTAGTGGTGAGAGTGTAGAAATGAGGAAGCAGGGCCAAGGCTTCAACAAGTAGAACAGTTGAAATCCTGCGTATCAACAACGTTATAGTACAAGGAAGACAATCTGCCATCAAATTTGGAGACCACTTGATGAGAAGATAGACCGCAGTAACGCTTTCCCAGCCGGGCGATGCATATAGAGATGATCTTCTTGAAGAGAGGGTCTTCTTGTATCAGTGGCTGCTCCACAAACTCATCCAGAGGCATCCACTGCATATTCATCAAATTTAGACCAACCAATTCACAATCAATCAACTTGCTACTTTCTTTCATTGAAGCTTTTGTTGTTTCGAATGAAAATATATATTTACCTTGGCTGCTTCAATTTCAAGATCATCGACTATAATCTCAGTTGATACTGGTCGCAGCATGCAGATAAAGAACAAATCTGATTTTTCGAATGCTACATTGTGAGCATGCCTGGAGTTTAATTATGTCACCAAACTGTCAGATAGGCACTGGAAATTTTAAGGAAAATTCAATCATCTCATGTCACATATACCTGAATGCTATAACTTCAACGAATTTCGTATCAATCTGCATTCAAAACAAAATGCATCAGCTTATCCTATTAGAACAATCCGAATGGATTCTGCAAGTGATATATACAGAGTACCAAATTTTTACCCCGGTTTCCTCCTTCACTTCTCTCACCGCGCCTGTGAAAATCTCCTCTGACTGATCGAAAAGGATGAAAGAAATAATTTGAGACGAAGAAGTAATATAGAAAGACAGGAACCTTCGTTACAGAATTGGTATAATACCTCAAGGATGAAACCAGTTGGTATTTTCCAGAACCCAGCACATGCAGGAGCACAATGTTTTTCTTGTACCACAAGAACCTGCGATAAGTCATCGGTTTAGCAACTCTGGATTGAATCAAACAAATTTATCAAAGTGGATTATGGCATCACAATTGAATCATAGCCTTAGTTTCCTCATGTTTCTTTGCTTCCCACATCGATTATGAGCTGAATGAAGAAAATTTTGTACCTCATTGTTGTCATTGATGACAAATCCTCCAATCCCTACTTGATGTGAAGCATTGGCAGGAAGCATACATGGTCCATCAGGAATCCAGTATGTCAACATCACGTATCCTCGTTCTGCGTGGTGATACTCAAACCCTTCCTGAAACCAAATCAAGAATGCAGATATGAAAAAATCAGATCCAATCGAGTTCTAACTCATTCACCTTTCACTCAAGAAATTTTTAGTTTTCGGTAAGTTGAAAGTCACATATGCATAGAGCAGTTACCTTAATAGCAACTGGAACAAGCTCAACTCTTTCTACTGGTATCTTGAGCCAAACCCCCTTCTTCCCCTGCAATCAAATGCAGATTAATTATACATTGAAAGAAAGTTGATCAAATAAACATTAAAAATTTAAGACACAGACTGATTGAGATGTGTCTGTACCTCCATTTTCCAATGAGAAAGAGAGGAATTGAGGATATAAGCAAATGCATTTGGGTTTGCTGGCAATCCTTGTGGATCAACAATAACACCGCCATACTCATCGTCGAAGGCGTCAAGCACTCTAATCTCTCGGGAATACAGATTTGATGGTCTTCTGCCATTTGTTGATCCAATTATTTGAAACAAGCATGTTTCTGGTGCAATTTTGTCTCCACCAACGGACCCAACAGCAGCATTACTACCATTACTTGATGGAAAAGTATTTTTTGAACTTGAAGAATGAGAAGAATAAGATCCCTTCACAGCAAACCCTGCAAAACAAAACAAAATCCTATGAACTCGAATCTTCAAAGCCTAAAAGCACCAAAAGCGCTTCTTACAACATTCAGCAGAAACATTTGAGAAAAGCGCTTACGATAAAAGCACTTATGAGCTCTACATCAGCTAAGATTTAAGATTTTGAAAGCTCTACATCTTTTAAAGCACTGACCTTTGAAAGAAGACAACTTTGGAGAGAATCTGAGCGCAGAATGTTGATGCTTGAAGCTCGAAAACGGGTTCGAATACGATCTTCCCATCTCCATTGTCTCAGATAAAGACATGGGCTTCGATTCAAACGATCTCATAACCTCCATTACAGACAGTATCCAAAATCTCAACTACTTTTTTTTTTTAACAGACCACAGCTGTGTACAATCCAATGAAACCAAATCTCAAATAAAAGACCACCTCAACTTGGAACAATCAACGTTAATCAATGGAAACAGAACATTCAATGAAATCCGCATAAGATTCGACGCCGGTCGGAGAGAACTAGAAGTCTAGAACCGCTTGCAATTGCGAAGCAGAGTAATTAAGATTAATGCAAGAGAGAACAAATTAAGGAAGAAGATTAAGACCACTAAACAAGATTTACTCAGTTGAATAAAGACCAAATATATATGTGGTGACAAACTGAGGAGACAACCAAGCTCAAATTTTCTTATGTCTCAGACTTCAGAGTTGAATGGAGAAAACGAGGGAAGTGACTCAAAATGCATATAATAACAGATATTTAAAGACTTACAATTTACAAATACTTCGAGCACAAAGGAGACTGACAAACATATGAGGACCTAATCAAGCATAAACCCAGGTGTGGACATCCAATAAAAGCCATGTTTATGGCATGATCTTATCTGAATATCATGATCAAAAGGTGCGTACGTGTATATATGTTTTTTATTTTTTATTTTTTTGTGTGTGGTGTGAAATGCGTGGTGCGATTCTGATATCAAAAACAGACACCCAAGGAATTAATTAATTCAAAAGAAATGTAATTACTCTTTTTGTAAATGGGGAAAGCGACAGAGTCAGGTGGGAAGCCGTCGCTCATGGTGGAGGAAAGTAGTACAGATCCACAGAGTGACACGCCCATGGATTTAATTGGTACGTAAGTTTCATTATTGGTTCAGATCAAAAAAAGTTTCATTATTGGGGAGAATATAATACTGAAACAAATAATGTATAATTCACCTAAATATTTCAGCAAAGATTCTCTTATGTTTATTTCATATATATATATATATATATATATATATATATATATATATTTTGGATTCTTAGATATATTACCATTTAAGGTTAGAATTAAAACGATGTGTAGGTTAGAATTAATTCATACATAAATATTAGTACAATATATAATATAGAGAGAAACGAGTTATGAAATAATCCATATAATAAAAAAGAGGATAAAGTGTTCCACTGATTCCTCATTAAATCATTTGTTTATAGTTCATTTTGTTTACACGTTTAGAGTTAGGGAGTTTTTCTTTTTTGTTTATAGTTCATTGGTTTTGTTGAAATTAGTGGGTTAAAATATTATCTTTGGGATAATATTTACATCATATCTTAATAATACATTTCTATATCATTCTTTTAATTTATTAAATTTTCTTTGTACATATATCATAATTAAAACCGTTCACTCTTTAAATCATCGTATCAAGATTATCGCCATAAAAAATTAATAAAATTATAGGTCATTTAGTCATCCTAAATATTAACTAAATAAACAGTTCTTCATGACAATCTTAATTTTTATTAAAATCGTTGATTTATTTGATATATGTATATGAATGACTAAATAATCTTCAATTTTGTCGAGTTTTTACGGAGATGATCTTGACATGATGATTTAAAGAATGAACAGTTTCGATTATAAAATATGTACCAAGAAAAATTTGATAAATCGAAAAACTGGTACGATGAGATATTACCAAAATAAAATGGAAGCATTTTCCTTATATATTTTATTAACCAAAATATATTGAAAACCTTTTGTGTAGCTATTGGGTATTAAAAGAAAAGATATTTTGAAATGTATCACGTTTAGGTATTTACTTAAATCAATTATTTAGGTTGTTTTGTTGTGATAGGTAATTCTGTAATAAGGTTGTTTGGATGGAGATATTTTTTTGGAGCAGATAAGCTCTTTGCCTTCTTTTTTTGGCTCACAAAAGGCACCTTATAGATGTGTCTTCTTCTTTTTTTTTTTCTTTTTTTTAATGCTTAAAAATCACTTCCATGTCCCCCAGTGGATATTTTGTTGTGCGATCGATGCCAGCAATGGAGAGATTTGTCCTTAGACATGAAGGTCATGAGTGAATATCAAGACAACAAATATTCTTTTACTATTTAAACAGGGAGAGATTTACTTTTTTTACTTTATAATTTAATATGAATTAAATTCGTAATTTTTTAATTATAAACTATAAAGTAAGATTACCGAATGAGACCAAAATATAATCGATCATTGATTTGTGAATTTGAATTGTGAATTTGAATGAACAATGTACGTATTCATTTGCCCCGAGTGTAATATTCAAATCCCACTTATGGTAATCATAAACACAAGGGTGAGACCATAAATTGGACCAATACGAGACCAAAATATAACCCATCATTTTTTTGTGTGGATGAACAATGTACGTATTCATTTGTTCCGAAGTTTAGTATTTTAAATTTCATTGGCGATCTTTTGTGGCGATTGGAAGAAATAAATATACATATGATCTATTATTGATCTTATATAAGGCGTCCGAAGGATTTTACTTTAATATTGAATTGGATAAAAAACAATTCTTAAATATCGTATTCAACTTAATCAATGAATCAAAGAAGAACCTCATTGGGATCAAACTCCTATTTTGTATGAATAGAAGAATAAATCTTTCTATAGAAGGATAAAAAAATCTGTGCCGATACCGCCTGCAGGAATGATTTGAAAGATCCTATAGGGCTAGAGATTAGTCACTCACCAATTTGACTAGGAGCAGCTTGTACAATGTCAAAAATAAACAATAATGTATTCTAGTAGCCATATACTATACTTTCTCCTCATACGGAGCTAGGGGCGGAGCTACGGGCGGAGCTAGGGACGGCCCAATGGGAGCATGGGCCGCCACTCAAATTTTTTTATTTTTTTTATTTATATATATAAATATATTTTAAATAATTATTATAGTATGATGTACTTGGATTGTTTATCTACTGTGCATAATTTTTTTATTCTTTATTGTAATTTTGTACTAAATTTATATGTATTATACTATACTAATTTACCAAACATATATAAAATTTCTAAAATTTTAACTATTTTTTACCTTATTTGCCTATTTTGTTAATTTTCTTCTTTTCTTTCTTAGATATAAATATTTCTAAAATGTATTTGCTTCATATTTCCAAATGGTTCAATTTTTAATTTATATTTTCCTGTTTATTTTTTTCATTTGTCAATGTTTACAATGATAATAATTTTCTGAAGTTACCATTTTATTATATTCAAGAGTATGAATATATGAATCATACTATTTATATAAATAAATAAAATTAAAATAAACTCGTAATTTTTTTTCTAAGAACCCACCAAAAAATGGTCCTTGAAAATTTATTAAAATGTGAAATTTTGAATAAGAATGCTTAAAAATTTGCCATAACCAATAAATCATTCAATAAGAGTACAATTTATAGAAAGAAAAAATAATTAAACCTCTTCAGATTTCAAATCCTGACTACGTCACTATACGCGACCACCAGCCCATAACTACGAGTTTTAAAAGCCTTCAATGGAGGTGCACAAAGTCAAACGGAAATAAACATGAAAAAAAAGTTTGATAAATAGCAATAGTGTCTAGAAATGGAAGGCAAATTTTCATAAGAACTGTTTATTGATATCTTATTTTGCATTATCAAGCTGCCCATACAATATATGTAAAAGGGTCAAGAAAAAAATACATACTGAAAGAAACCAAGTAAAAAATTATAAAATAAAAGAAAAATATAGAACAAAGTAGGCAGATCGAAGTAGACTAGGACATGACTCAGACTGTGTAATGTGGGTTGACTTCGATATCTAAACCCCTTAGCTTTGCAAAAGACTCGACCTTCCCTTTCAGGGTGTGAAGCTCCCTCATCCTGCATTGCAAGAACAGCACAGCAAAATCACTAGGCAAATAAGCAGATGTATATAATATATATGTTCTACAGGAAAAATGCTCTCTTGTCAGACTGTGAATCGAGACTGTTGAGTTTTGCCTATATGTGTCGTCAAGATTCACTATTGCCTATTGGCATGCTGAAAACTTGAACTATTCAACACAAGAAAGAGGCAAACCTTGCAATCTCTGCTCGTCTTCTGGCTTCTTCAGCCATGATGCTAACGTCCCTGAATGTGTGCCTTTCTGGGATGTGCCTTGCCTCAGTTGGGAGGCCATGAACTGTTCGCTGTTCTGCTGCCCATGCAGCCTCTCGGAGTTCTCTACCAAAGTCCTTTTGCGTGTTGAAAGCCGTCTGGAAAATTATATTCATAGTAAATCAAGCACATATTTTTATTGATTCCTGAGATGTCTAACCGAGTAGTAAAATAAATAGAGAAAAAAATTCAAGTCATGAGATAGTAGGTTCAAATTCACTCACTCTTTTGTTCAATACCAGACTCCAAGCTCTTCCACTGAGTGAATATCGAATAAAAACCTTGATAGGATCAAGCAGTATATAGATGAGGACATTGTATAGCCATATGACTCCACACCAATGCCACCCGATCGCTTCAATTCCAGCAAATCCCCATGTCGCCATAGCAGATATTGCTGTTGCAACCTGTAATCACCGAGCGTTTTCTTGTTAGAGGCTTCGGAATTTCTAACTAATGTAAATGTATGGGAAGCTATTTGATTGAATAGCATGAAACCAGTTACCAGTTGAGCAATTATGAAAGCAACAAGAAGAAGAAGTCCAGGTCTTTCCATGAATGACCACCCTCTAGAGCGAGTGACAAAAATTAGAGCCTGGCTGATTGTGCTAACTTGAAGGTACACTGCAGATGCCAGCTTGGCATTCAGTGGCTTGTTCAGATCTTTAGTTTTGGGATCATACAGCATCCCGTTGAATCTTTTATCTGCGCCAAAGATGTTCTGCGGGAGAAAGGGAGGGTTAAAACCTTACAATTTCCATCAAGTAACAAATGTAAGCTCTAACAATATTCATCTATGCCAAATGAAAGACTATATGAACACTTACCGTACAGAACTCAGTTTCATGAATGATATAGAAGAATACAACTGTCGTTATGGCAAGGTAACTGCCTAGGACAATCCCAGTTGCAAATATTTCACTGAGCTTCCAACTGTCAGGAACCGGAGATGGCTTAACCCTGTCTTTGGATATTGTCATGATAGTACCTGAGAAATAGTTCAAAGTTCAGAATTATGGCCAAAAGGAAGAAGGGGAATAAATGAAGATCAATAGAAAACCGAGAGTGGGTGAAGTGTGAGAGAACTTGAATGGTTAATTATGCTTACCATCATTAAGAATCGCGATGATGAGAACCATGAAAGGAGGGAAGTCAAATTTCCAGAATACAGCAAGCAACAAGAAGCCGAGCTGTAAAACAAACTCTGTTAGAAATGAGAACTTGCATTACTGCAGTTTATATGTAACTGAAATGGGGTCATGAGTACTTACCACGATACGGATTGTTATAGATACAGCATATATCTGTAAAAAGAAAAGAAGAGCAAAATAATTACTAAAAACACTCAAGATTCAGTACCAGGATCACCAAAAAAAATAGAAAGAGAAGAGAGAATCCTCTTACGGTGTAATTCTTCATTCTTTGAAAGATTGCACGGCTTGTCAAAACAGCGCTAATAATCACACTCAACCCAGGTTCTGTGAGTACTATATCAGATGCACTACGAGCAGCATCCGTGGCATCTGCCACAGCAATTCCAATGTCTGCTTTCTTCAATGCAGGTGCATCATTTACTCCATCACCCGTCATTCCAACTACGTGTTTTTTAGCTTGTAATCTCTGCACGATCTCATATTTATGCTCTGAGATGAACATCAAGTCAGACAGGCAATAAACATTTGATTATTACAAGTAACAAGCTGTAATGAGCATGATTACCAGGAAAGACACCAGCAAACCCATCAGCATTCTCAATAAGTTCATCAATTACTAAAGTTGCATCTAAGCCATTCTTGTTTTCACCAAGCAATGCCGATGAAGGATACATGTTTGTTCCCATTCCAAGTCTTCTCCCTGTCTCTTTACCAATTGCCAGTTGATCGCCTGGAAAAAAATTCCATCAAGGCATCAAAAGAAAGTTCTGACAAAATAACCGAAATTTAGCATTGAATTAAAAAGAGAAAAAGAAAGGAATTTTTATACCTGTAATCATTTTTACACTCACACCAAGATCTAGGGCTCTTCTAATTGTTTCAGCACTGTCGTGGCGTGGTGGATCAAACAGAGGGAGAAGACCAACAAACTCCCAAGGTCCACCAGGACTTTCTTTCGTACCAGCAGGAACTTCCTGTAAATTACAGAACTCTCCTCATCTATAATGCACCAAGAGGAACATACATCTAGGATTAGGTATTTGTTAAAATCTTTGTTACCTGCCAAGCAACAGCAAGGGATCGAAGTCCACGCTCTGCAAACTTGTCAATAACTGAGTGTGCTCTTTTTTCAATTTCTGATTTGTTATATGCCAAATTGAGTATCTACAGATCACACAAACCAAAGGGTTTAAAAAATTAAGCCATTTTTATTGTGAAGGACTAAGAACCATGATTTCAATAGGACGCATTAAAAATACCTGCTCAGGTGCACCCTTGCTTACTCTGTGCATCTTACCAGCTTTGTCAACGTATGTAAGTGCTGTCCTCTTATCAGTTGGGTTGAATGGAAGGAAATGAATTTCGGTAATTCCAGCTCGAGCCTTACAAATGGGAAACAAGAGAAACTCAGCTCAATGAGGCCTTAGTGATAAGAACTCATAATTGTATATGCAGGTTTCAAAACTGTAATGAAGGAAAATCTCGAAGCCTAAAAGGTCTGAAATTAGTAACCCTACTTTGCTCTGCAAATTAGAGTAGGCTATAATCTATTACTTTTCACAGAAAAGTCGTTCTTTTTGACCGCCCATATGATAACATAAATATGCACTATTAGTACCTCCTTAGGATCAGCTAGCATGGAAACAATTGCTGCATCAATAGCATCTTGATTCTCCAACCTTGAAGCCCTTGCTGCCATCAATACAACTGTGTCCTTTTCAACACCTTTGGCAAAAACCTGCAAATGGAAGTGGTCATCAAATTTTGGCATAATCCATTATGATCCAAAAATTTACATAAATAAAATACAATAAAGCCAGAAATAAATTCATGTTTTCTTTGCAAACAACAATTCATGTGGCAAAATCCTCTACTTTGTACATTCTAAACAAGTACAAAAAGTAAACTGTCAAGTCCATGGCAATATCTTTACTGTTAAGATCTAGACATGCCGTCAAAATGTGAATCTAAGATACACTTCTACGTGCAAGATTCATCACATAGTTCACAGTCATGTCAGTCCAAATTAAAGAATGTGACAAATCAAGAATTATCACCTCTACTAGATTTTTGTCCACAGTCAGTTTGTTGAGAGTTAAAGTTCCTGTTTTGTCACTGCAAAGCACATCCATCCCTGCCATTTCTTCAATGGCTGTCATTCTCTTTGTAATTGCACCCTGAAAAGAACACCAACAAGCGTAGTACTTTGATTTCCATACTGAAGACAGTATAAGTGTATAACCCAGTTCTGAAATTTCATGATATGAATTAAATGCAGCTTCTCAAACCTGCTGTGACAAACGATGAGAACCAATGGCCATGGTGACAGACAGAACTGTTGGCATAGCAATTGGAATACCGCCGATAAGTAGAACAAGAAGGTTGTCTACTGCAGGACGATATTCTCTCTTTTGACTTACTAGGACAATTATTTCAATAACAATTCCAGTAGCAATTGAGCATATGCAAAAGTTTCCAATGGCTGTTAAGACCTGAAAGAATTAATCCAGATTTTATTTCCGAGATGTGCAACAAGTAACAAATTCTCATACTTTACATAAAACACTTTCCAACATGGGTAGATTTCGCTGTCCCATTACCTTTAAGCAACAAACTGAAATGTTTTATGTTGCTGAGTTTTATGTTCATAATCATCTCATATGAAAGATGTCTATTGGCTTGACAGTTTGCCAACATGAAAGATGTACTGACTCTATTAAGATGTAAGGATTTCTGAAAAGAACCTGCTGAAAGTGCCCAACATGTACTGTGGACTCGACAAGATGGGCAGCTTTGCCAAAAAATGTGTGTACTCCGGTTGCAATGACCACTGCTTCAAGTTCACCTTGTTTACACGTTGAACCAGAGTATACTCCATCACCAGCATGCTTAGTTACCGGGAGTGACTCTCCTGTAAGAGCAGACTGAAAACAAGAAACAAATAATTAACAGAGCTTGGGATTGAATTTCTTTCGAAATAGAACACGAGAAAGAATAGAACCAGGTCACATAAAACATCTAATTTTCTTAACATACTAAAATTTCCATACATTTGCATATAAACGAACATCAAGAAATGGCTTGTATGCCAACCTGATCAATTTTTAAAGGATCTCCTTCAAGCAAACGTGCATCAGCAGGAATAATGTCTCCTAATTTGATGCTAATAATATCTCCAGGAACCAGCACAGCAGCATCTTCCTCACTCCATTTCCCATCACGTAAAACCTGTTGAGATTTTTAGCTATCAACTTTACAGACAGTAATAGAGAAAATAAAAAATAAATAAAATCTTTTGGACAGCAAAGAAAGGGAAAAGTAATGAAAACTGCAATTCATTTATAAAAATGAGGTTACCTTGGCTTTTGGAGCCAGTCGTGCCATAAGAGCTGCCGCTGCATTGCCAGCATTGTTTTCCTCTATAAAGCTTATTGTTGAATTGATAACAAGTAGTGCCAGGATGCCTACAAAATCATAAACATCTACACCCTTTCCCTGAAAGAACGTGTTTTCCAAAGTCATTTCATAAACCTATGTTCCAGTCTCAATATGTTAAGATGAACACTGAGGCACTTACACCACCACGGGCAAGAGTGATGGACATTAATGCAGCTGCTTCCATAACCCAAGACAAAGGGTTCCACATAAATCCCAGAAAGTTGAGTAGTTTGCTTTCCTGTAGAATAAATGACGAGGTTATAGAACAAAAGATGGAAGTTTACTGAAACAAATTTCTCTTGAGAAACAATTTATAGAAGATAGTTAAAAAGTAAGAGCACGGGCTGAAACAAATAATTTGAAACCTTTTTCTCTTCAAGTTTGTTGTAACCAAACACCTCCAACCGCTTTTGCACCTCAGTAGAACTGAGACCATCTGGTGTACATTTCAAATTTTCGAAGACTTCCTCAACGGGAATGTTCTCCTGCCAAAATATTTAAATTAACAAAATCTGCCAGAATACTTGAAACACTCTAACATGACCAGTAGTAAGTACATTGCAAGATGATCTTTATGGTTAGCATAAGAAATTGGGGTATGCTAGTTTAAAACTAAAAAGTACGTAGATTAAGAACAGTCACCAGATCAACAGTTTCCTTGATAATAGGCTCCAGGGCAACTGACGTGTCCATTGTGGCTCCACGCTCGTAGCCCTCAATGCAAAGATAAACAATCTGCAGTCATAACAAAAGTTTGATGGAGGCAAAATTTGTTTAACAAATAAAAAACATATCTAGCACATGTTGACGATATAGCTTCTTGTATCAATCTCAAGTAGATAACACATTCCATTCCCTAAGTTAATGATATATGAAGAAATGGACATAAAAACTAAAACTTATACCTCCGAATTTCTGGTTTGGAAATATGAAAAATCAGGCTTATTCGAGTTTTGTTTATTCAGTGTTGAATTGTAACTAATCCTATTAGATTTTTCCTCACCAAATGAACAAGACTCATATATATCATCAGTGAGTGTTGGACACTGGCATATTGGCATATTGCATTGCATGAAAATTAATCATATTATTGTTTCAAGTTTCATGTGACCTGTAATCATATTAGTCTAGGGCATGAAACGATTGATTGTTTGAGTTCCATGTGACTTGTAATAATCATCCAAGTTTCCAACATGATCACCATAACTAAAGACTAAAATGCAAGTTAGAAAGGGGACTAGCTAAAAAACCCAGTGAGAACATTATTCAAACAAGTAATAGGCAGCTCAAAATGGTCATCAGAAGAGAAGACGATGCTATTTCCAGAAAAGCCAACTCCAACAAGAAACTCAAGCAGCTGGTTTCACCTGAATGCTCTTGGAGATCACCAAACAACAAGACCCTTAAAACCCAGAAGCCCTTGAAGAGGGTTTGTTGTGGCTGTGGGAGAGAGAGGTCGAAAAGCATACAAGAAGTGGGGCCATATATACAAGGTGCCATGGACACCCAATTGAGCCTCCACCATAACCGACACAGAAGTGAGAGTAATATGGCAGTACACGTCTCTGATATATGACAGAGGAGCAGAGAGAGAGTGAAGAGATGAGAGGGCATCTGGAAAAAGACAACGTGCGAGCTTCGGAAATAACGCCTCCGCCAGCATTAGCAGCATAGCAGAAAGGCTGTACTTTCCAAAGATTCGAGAAACAGAGGCCTCTGGAAGTGAATGGTCATTCTTGTATTTGGTTTTTGGTTTTTGTACATTGTTGTTGTACTTGCCGATCGTAGGGAAAACAAAAAACCATCGACATGAAAGAACAAATGGCCTTGAATCTTGATCACTGATGAAAGAACAAATGGCCTTGATCAATGCAGAAACTACATGTTTTTGGTTTCTCTATTTTGTCATCGAACTTTGAACTCAACGGCAGTATTTTTTTGGAGGCCAAAGCCCAAAAGCACCACTGTTTCTGTTTTTCATATTTAATCCCGAACTTTATATTATAATTAGGCTAAGTACTTGTCGTTCCCGAATTTATCCATATTTTATCAATTATCTATAAATTTCAATATTAGAATCTGTCATCTATTAATTTAGCAAAATATGTAACGATAATCCTTGTTATTTTTAAAAAAGGATAACTATTTAACATAATTATTTAGAAAAAAAATGATAATTATTTAAAATAATTATTTTTCTTGAATCCATTTTTATTTTTTACAATTATTCGTAAAATAATCAATTTATTAAGATTTCAAAGTCCGTCAAGTAACACACCTCTAACAACATTAATATCGTCCTTACTTTACTATCTAAGTATGTGTGAGATATATTTGATGTTTTATCTCAAAAAATCTCGATAGTATTATGGTCGGATGGAACCATTTACTATGGTGTAGGTTTTTTTTGTAAATTTCCGATGTGAAATTTTATTTTTCAGTATAATCATCCTAATATTAAAATAATTTGACGTTTGTTCAGGCCTCAATAGTTCGATTCTTGGACAAAATTAGTCATATTTTTCCTGATTTCGATTGTTTGTGTTCTTGCGGAGTATCCTATGGGTCAATTATCTCGAGGTACCTTCTGTACGGTTGGAACTAAAAGGGACAGAAAATTGAAAATTGACATAGGAATAATCAATTTCGCATAACATTGAGGATTTCTTGTGTTTTTGAATATTTTAATTCTAATAACAGTCAACCGAAAATGGATTTGACATGCAGTATTTATAATTTATGATCAAGGTAAACGTTATAAATGAAAATGCTAGAAATATTATCTAAAATCTCACTGTTTATGAGGTTAATTCTTTTTTATTTTAAATATGGAAAATGTTAGTAATACTATCTAAAACCTCACTTTTTTTTTATCATATAGTGGTAAATGTTGTTATAGTAACAAAGTTGAAACTTGTAAGAAAAAACTTCGAATTGAGAGGACGAGGATGCCATGATTAAAAATACTTGTTCGAATAACCACGCGTCATTGATGCACAAAATGTGTCAACTTAATAGTGGAATTCTACTTAGCCACGCGTCATTGATCTGACCTGAAACACCAGTCGGTGTGTATAAAGAGTAAATGGTTAATAGTATTTTGTAAGTAGATGTGAATGGTAAAACTTAGTTACCTTGATTGGGAAATTGATCCTTTTTATAAGGGTGTGTGAAAGATAAATATGAGTTATTTCGATATAGAAGAATGTGCGTTGGTTTGATATGTGGGCTCATGATGGATGGTAGGGATTTGTTCACGTGTGTCAACTGATGAACAGACTTGCTAGGAATTTGGCCACCCAATTCAATATGATATCAACATATAACATCCGGTCTCCTTCCAAGAAAATCATAAATCCTCAAAATTCAACCATTCTCTTCTATCTCTATTTCTCGCCCTTTTAATGGCACGAAGAATCTTGTTAAAATCACCACAAACAAAGCCAAGAAATAATCGATCGAGTACCCAAAAGTGAAAGCCTGTTGGATTGACAGTGGTGGGCGCGTCGATGTAATCTGAGCTCCAATGGACCAACAAGAGGTGTAGGAGGAGACACAGGCAATCTTGATAGTCGTGGAAGATTGCTCGCATATCATTGGCATGCTTTGAGAACAGTAGGAGAGCAAAGCACATTCTACGAAGTCGTCTTCTCTTTCAATTTACCTACTTCCGTGAGCAAAGCACCTTCTAGGGTTCTACTTCGAGAGTCCTGGTTTTCTTAGGATGTAACTCGTAGGGTTTTGTTTGTGAATCAGAATTCTTTGATTTTTTTATTTTTTTATTTTAATTAAATTTAATATTTAACTTTATTTATCATTCAAGTTAATTCTTTAATTCACGTTTGAGCATTCTCATTTCTAAGCGTTCTCATTTCTAATTATATAATAAAATGAAATGTACACATGCATAACACGACATGATACCTTAAAAATCGAGGATATTATTTGGACTTCAATTGTATTTATGGATTTCATCAATGGTAGATCTTGAATCAGTTTGTCCACCCAATTTGAACATAATTTATGCCGTCAATTTGTTGGAACTCGAATTTGACTCATACCGACTCAGATTCCACTCATTCAAATTGAGTCCAATTAACCCACTAATTTTGCCCAGCTCAACTTGAAGAGCTTAACTCAAATCCTGAATTAACTTGAATTAGGAAAATTCAACTCAAATCTTGATTTAACTTAAGTTCGGCTTAATCCGACTCAAATCTTACTTGCCTCAACTTAGATTACGTTCACAACTCAACTCAAATTGGGCCGAAATCTACTTGAACTCTGCCCAAATAAACTCATGATTGGCCCAATTCGACTCAAACTCCGGCCTTGCTCAACATATAAGTTTTAGGTCGTTTAAAATATCATGAGAACCATCAATGTCGAGACTAGTCCATGGTGCATTTAGTCAAAGCAAGCAAATACTAGTCTTAGCTTTACAACTAAATGCAGAGAAGATCTCAGAGTCTACCAAACCAAGACATTGAAGAGTGGCTCAAATTAATATAAGAAAACTTAATTATTTGCCATGTTTGAGAATATCATTGTTCAAAAAGGTAGCCGCCTAATCCGCCTAATCCGCCTAGGCAGTATAAGGACAATCATGTACCCTAGCTAAGTAGATTTATCTTCCTCCACTTCAATTCAACCATATAGACTCCAATTCAAACTTTTTAATTTTCAGCGCTTACATCTCTATTTACATTAATGTCATTTATTTTGGACACTTTATTTTACATTTTTTACCTTATGCACTTTATCATTGTGAGAGACCTTAATAATCAAAGGAGACCTTCCACATAATATATTGTGAGAAATATCATTGAGTGAGTAGATTATAACTGTCTTATAAATTGACTTCGTATGGTTGAAAACTTTGAAATATCCACTTCCTAATTCAGCATAATGAATTTTTGGTGGGCCTTACGTGTGCATTCCTTGGTTGTGAAATAAGGAGACGACTGGCAAGGGTGCTGATTTGAATGGTATGTGGGCTTAATCTGATGTAAAGCGGTCCAATGGGCCACTTCAATGGCATTGATGTGTGCATCCACCCCAAAATAATCATCTCCACTAATTTCACGAAAATTATTTATTATCGAAGAACTTATATATATATACACGTGGTCTTTTGACACTCTTCGGAAATTCAATAATCTTTTTTTTTTTTTCAAACTTCAATAATTGAAGGGTAATCTTTAGTTGTAAGTAAGGCCAGGTTGACTACAGGCTCGATTACTCAATCCTCTACATATATGTACACATATTATATATATATACATGCGAATGTGCTCAAAATTTATTTATTATTTATTATTCATTAATAAGAGGGTAAAATGTGTCTTTTAGGATTAAGTTATACTCTACAAATCAATTTAATGATCTAGATATTTATAATTAGGATAATAAGTGTGTTTCATCTTATTACTCAATTTACCATATTTTTGATTTATCAAATTATTTTTATACGTGTATATATCATCCATCAACGGAATTATTCATTTCATATTATCATTTTAAAATTCTATTTGTAGAAGAAAAAAAACCAAGATATTACCATATTGGAGGTAGGTTTTTAGCTATTTATATGTGTAAAATGTATCAACATATTTGATAATAATCAAGATTTTTATGTCAAATTATTCATTCAATTTATGCATAAAAATTGGCAAACGTTCACTAATTTTGTTGGTTTTTTACGTAAAAGTCGAACGTTTTCGATTACAACATAAATAATGAAAATAAATGAATCAAGAGAGTGATAATATGAGAAGGCACAACTAAAATAAATTACAAGTGGGGTGCATATATGATCTATATAATTATATTCATAATAATAACTTAACCGATAAATATTGATCCTTTGGCTATTTTTGAAGTGAAACCTCCTATGGGAAAACAAAATATATATAATTGCAATTTAAAAACTGACTTAGAACACATGTCAAATTCCCAAAGGAATGAATTAAGTTTGGGGATACATTGTCATCGAAGCACACGACAACATATAAAATGATGTTCAAAGAGATTGTTTTCATACGTCATGCATGCAGTCATTAGACTCATTATAAAGTCATCGAGGATGAGAACGTACTGAGAAAGAAATTGAAAAAATTAGCGATTTTCATGTCAAATTAATTGGCAATAAAAAGATAGGGTTAATTTTTTTTATAAGTTGTTATAAAATTATGTACTTTTCTAATGTACAAATTTTATTCTTTTTATTTTGTTTGTACTTAATTTAGTAAATTTGACAAAGAGCGAATATTTGTGTCAAAACTACATTTAATTCTCGACTCAGCGGAAATACAATAACACATATTCACAACATAAAGTACATCTCACTCATCCAACTATATATGGACAAAGACACCTAAAAGCACTAGGCGAATCATATCTGATCCGACTATTTGCCCCCTTAGCCGACCCAATCAACATAACTCTGCGATTCATGACCACCAGGACACGTATCAGCTTTAGGAGCAGGGGCATATTTATCCCACATCGAATTATGTCACCTACAACACTCAATGCCACCATAAATACAAGGGCACCTCATCTCCAAGAAGTAATAGCAATTTACCATCATGTTGCCTAGATTACTATAATACCCGCATTATTTAAACTAATTTAGGCATCAGAAACTATTAAGCCGGCATTACAGTGGTATTTTTTTGCTCTCATGTTCTCTGCAAGTCCTACCGCTATAAAGAGAGCGAGTTTAGTGGATCATGGTCCTTTTTTGTAACAACGTATATTAGTAAATACATATAACCCAACATTATTAATTGCCTATGTATCACATAACGAATGAATCCAATGACTTTTGACTTCTCCATCCATCGGGCTGGAATATTTGGATATACGTGTAGCCTCTAATGTATCTAATTAACAAATGATTAAGCACTTCGTCATCACGTACTGCATTCATCTTCTTGATCTACAAATATTATTCACCTCGAATAATTAATTAAATTAAAGTATTCTCCTCAAATCAAGCCTTGATATCTTCGATCATGTTCGTATTCTGGAATTTTATTGATAGAAGACTATTGTGGAACCCAAAATCATCCGAAAATTATGGAGCCGCCACGTGTCCCGTAATTCCCAAAAATGACCAAATTGCCCTTGACAAATAACGCTGATCATTTGAAAAAAATACCCACATATTAAATAATCTATTTACCAGTTAAATACGTTATTTGATCGGGTTAAAGTGTCTGTAATATTGATACTCTCTTAATTATCGTTATTCTTAATAATGGATAATTAATATTAATATTAAAATACAATAAAAATCATTACTATCATGATGAGCCATCATTGCAATTATTAAATAATATATTTAATAATAATATATTATTTACTAATTAAATATTCAACCGACCAATCAGAACGCTCCAAGGCTCCCAAGATTTTCCTATAAATAGCAAGGCACATTTCATTTCCAAGGGACGTTGATTCTTCGTTTCGAAGTATATCCCTTTCCTCTCTCGAAGCTAACTTAGGCATCGGAGTGTTCTTGGTCGAACAACCCCCCGGGTAAATCGATCGAGGCAACGATAGCTAATTGTTTGCTGTTTGCAGGAATTGTGAGGACTTTTCGCGACGGGTTCAATCTTTGATTCAACAATTGGTGCTTTCATTGAGAGCTATTGAGTTATACTCAGAAGAAGCTCTCTCATTTGTTCATCGTTCATCTTTCTTCGTTCGTCGTTCATCGACATTGTTCGAAGATTTTGAACGTTGTTCATCACTCATCAAGAATTTGTTCATCGTTCATCTTTCTTCGTTCGTCGTTCATCGACATTGTTCGAAGATTTTGAACGTTGTGCATCACTCATCAAGAATTCGTTCATCGTTCATCTTTCTTCGTTCGTCGTTCATCGACATTGTTCGAAGATTTTGAACGTTTGTTCATCGTTCATCTCCCTTCGTTCGTCGTTCATCGACATTGTTCAAATCAGCATGGCTAAGGTTCGTCAATCCGTTCAGTCAGCCGGAGAAGGTGTTTCTGCCTCAACAGCTCAGACGATGAATAGCGCTCACATAGAAACTCCGAAGAAGCGCCCAGCTCAACTCAGGCGTGTGTCCATAGAAGCGCCCATTGAGACACTCGAAGGGAGGCCAACCTTCAGTTTTGGAGCATTCCCCTCTCCAGCTAAGCAAGTACCCACGCTAGGGGATGGAACTTCGACTTTACAACAAGCAAACGAGAGGTTGATAGGAAATGCATCACGACGTGATCAACCCACAACAAACATGGTCCTAAAGGACTTTCTGGACGGGTGTCATGACATCTCAGGGAGAAGTCGTCACCAACCTCCCCAGGACAACTTGGCGCAGCAAGTTGAAGGGTTAAGCAGACAAGTTCAACTTCAGTCAGAGCTCTTGCAGCAACTCCTAGCAGGGAGACTAATCCAGGAGCAGGACAGACGACCCACGTCACGTAGAGGACAGGAGAATGCCCAAAGACGTCCTGGGAAAGAGCAGGTCCGCTGCCAAACAAAGTCACGAGATACTTCGCTAGGCGACTCTAGAGAAGAAAGTCACGCTCATCGAGCGAAAAGCCCACAACGCCTAAGGCCGTTAGTACAAGAACGGCTAGGAGGTAGGACCGGGGCAACTTCACAGGCAGAGCACTCACAACACTCACATGGAAGCAGGGGGCAACTTCGAGCTCTATACAAAAACCCAAAACGATCTGCCCACAGCAGTAAAGGGGAAGATGAAGCCTACTCCCCTGCACGATCCCAGAGATCAGGGGGAGAAGCTCAAAGAGGTTCTCAACGATTAGCAAAAAGGGACTCACCGCCTCAGCAAGGAGCGTTGCAGGCTAATGATGTTCAAAAAATGTTGGACATGCACCTTCGTGCTCAAGAAGGTGGCGATCTAGATGACGATCTACGTCGCCAGATACGGCTCTCTACGCCCTTTATAAGGGATATTGAGGAGGAGCCATTCCCCCAGAGGTTCGCAACGCCAAACTTCACTCCATTCAAAGGAGCCTCCGACCCGGTAAAACACATTGATTATTATCGAGGAGTCATGATCCCCCACAGGTCTAACGATGCGCTCATGTGCAAAGTTTTTCAAGCTTCCCTTCAAGGCCAAGCCATGACTTGGTTCAATCATCTCCCCCCGAGGTCGATTAAGTCCTTCGAAGAGTTGGCTTTGACATTTGTGAAGGAATACGCACAACTTCGGACAATCGAGGTAAAAGACGACCATCTTTTCTCTGTCCGAAAGGGAGCAAAAGACACTCTGCGACAATACATACGGAGATTTTGTGAGGAGAAATCTCACATTATCGGCTGTAATGACCTTGTTGCGGCAATGACATTCAAGCAGGGACTCCCTCGAGACAGCCAGCTTTACGGGGGCATCGTCATGAGCAATGTGCGAAGTCTTTCCAAAATACTTTCGCTAGCAGAGCGACATGCAAGTTGGGAGGACGAGAAGAGCGCCGCTCATACTCATGGCCATGCTGGGACTAGCGAAAAGGCCTCCAATGAGGATGAACCCCATGGAAAGTCTGCAACTGGAAAGCTCAACAAGCGAAAGGCAGGGCAACACTCCCAAACGCCAGTTATGGGGAAGCCTAACTTGCAGCTATCTTTACCAGCCCATCAGATCCACAATGAAATTAAGAACAAGCCATGGTTTAAGAAGCCAGAGCCAGTCAAAGGCAATCAAGAGAATGCTGATAAAACCAAATGGTGCGCCTATCATGAATGTTATGGGCACAATATCAGCACATGTATATCTTTCGAAAGATATCTCCGAAATCTCCTGAGGGAGGGGCATTGTACAGACTACATAAAAAAAAAGACTGTAAATCACATGGAGAACAAAGAGTCAAACGAGCCAGCGTCAAAGGTGATCCGCATCAACTAGACGCAACTCAACATTAGAAAGACATAAAACTCTATGGAGCTTTTCAATTTTGCTTTTCAAGTTGCCTTCTGAATTCAAGTATCAATGAAATGAGATTAACAAATTGATTTGTTCACCATGTACAATTTTCAAAGCTTATTCTCTCTAGTTTAAAAAACTTTCATGATCGAAGCATCCAAGCCTTCGTCATCGAAGCATCTAAGCCTTCGCCTTGCGAAGCATCTAAGCCTTCGTCATGCGAAGCACCTAAGCCTTCGTCATCGAAGCATCCGAGCCTTCGCCCTGCGAAGCATTCAAACCTTCATGATCGAAGCATCCAAGCCTTCGTCATCGAAGCATCTGAGTTTTCGCCTTGCGAAGCATCTAAGCCTTCGCCATGCGAAGCACCTAGGCCTTCGTCATCGAAGCATCCAAGCCTTTGTCATCAAAGCATTCAAGTCTTCGCCTTGCGAAGCATCTAAGCCTTTGCCATGCGAAGCACCTAAGCCTTCGTCATCGAAGCATCCGAGCCTTCGCCCTGCGAAGCATTCAAGCCTTCGTCATCGAAGCATCAAAGCCTTCTGAGTCCTGCAAATTTCTGTGCAGCAGGGAGAGCTCATCTCGAGTGGTGTCTCGCTCATTTTCTATCAGCATCCTCTCTGCACGGCTCATCTCCAACTCGCCCATTTTGGCTTCCGATGTGAAATTGAGACCTCAAGTTTTCTTAAGTTATCGCAATCTCACATCAACAACATAACTTTCCATTTCCGCCTGCCCTTCGCATCAAGATGGCACATTCGCAGGGCCAGAACGGAAAGGTTAGGAAAGAAGTTGCTCGGTATGCTTATAGGTTAGGAAAGAAGTTGCTCGGCATGGTTTTTTCTCCCAAGAACCAGTAAGCCCTTGTTTATTGTTTTTCTTCTGAACAACGGTCTCCTTCAAGCACAGTGGAACGCACAACCACTCCTTGATTGGGATGTCTGAAAGCTTCTCGCCATTCATGGAGAAAGTAGTCGGCTCATGTCCCGAAACTCTGGAAGAACGTCTGTCGCCACGCTCCCACAAGGCAAGTTTGCTGGGTCTCTCGGCACCTTGACGCATGGCGAGCATATTTGCGGTACTAGCAAGAGTCACGGTGACGGTGATCCAGCCTACCAATGCTCTCTGGTCACATCCGCTAGTGCACTCAGTCACCGCCAAATCCCCGTCTTCTGTTATTCCCCAATTCGACACGATTCCTTTTCGTTTTTGTTGCGAGAAGTTTCGTTTTTGAACCCAGGAGCTTAATTCAATCCTCAATTCCCCTTCTCCTAGCTCACAAATTCGGATTCGAATTTCCCTTGATTTTCTGAATTTTCGAACTCTAGATACACCCAGTTCTCTCAGTCCCTCGAGTTCCTCTCTCTCAATTCAGTTCCTTGAGCTTTTAAATTGCGCAATGACGCTGAGACAGTGGGATATCGCGGATCAATTTGGACAAAATGATTACAATTACCCTTAATCAAGGGGTGAGTATCATTACCCCCAAAAATCGGATTCCATGTTATCTGGGGCAAGAAGAGGACAAAGGACAGGTGTCATTGTCTGATCAAGGTTAAAAGACCATTTTGCCACTGGTTCGACAAATTACCATTTTGCCCCTAGCCTTCCGTGACCCGTAACGTTCGCATCCGAACTCCATATATTTCCCTCGGAATGGACTAAGGCGACAAGAATCGCCACGCTCCCACAATGCAAGTTTGCTGAGTCTCTCGGCACCTTGACGCATAGCGAGCATATTTGTGGTACTAGTAAGAGTCACAGTGAATGTGATCCAGCCTACCGATGCTCACTAGTTAAGTCCACAAAAGCACTCAATCACCGCCAAGTCCCCATCGACTGTTCAGCCAAACTCCGCCCACCACGTGGCACTGGTTGTACACCCGCTCCAACAAGGTTTCTAAAACACTTTCGGCAGACTATTGACGTGTAGCAGGCATTTTGTGGTACTAGCAAGGGTCACACTGGGTGTGAGCCAGCCTACCAATGCAAGCACGCACCGTCCAAACTGCACGCGATTCTGTAATTTCTGATACTTTTTCAGGAATCCCGAATCCTGCCCAAAAAACATCATAAAGGGTCACCAATGACGCTAAGAATATCATGTCAATTTCTCACAATTTTCGGGAATTAAATATTAAATTAAAAACACAACCATCAAACTTGAACCACTCTCTTGCTCAAACCTACTTTGCCTTTGCCTCTGCGCCTCTACTTCTTCGTTTGCCTTTGCTTTGCCTCCCGCAACATTGATTTCTGATATCTGTGGTGCTCAGAGACCTCCTGACAAGTGACAACCAATACATACCAGCACATAGCATAGCAGTATAGCAAGTTACCTAATTCATACATATTCATCTTCTTCTCCACCTTTCAAGGCAGGAAACGAGTGGAGAGCCCAAACCAGGAAGACCCATTGTCTTTTTCGATCCAATCTCTGTTTTTTAACAGACCCATTTTCATCAAACACTTTGGTGGTAACTTGGTCCGCCGTACCAGTCATGGCGGACATAGTGAAGCAAATCCTAGCAAGGCCGATCCAGCTAGCTGGCCAAGTCACCAAAGCAGCATACGAGGCCAGTTCCTCGAAGCAGGAATGCTTGGAGCTCAAATCCAGGACCGAGAAGCTCGCCGGGCTCCTCCGTCAAGCGGCTCGAGCCAGCTCCGACCTCTACGAGCGCCCAACTCCCCGGATCATCGATGAGACTGAGCAGGTCCTCGACAAAGCTCTCTCTTTGGTGCTCAAATGCCATGCCAACGGCCTCATGAAGCGAGTTTTTACTATAACCCCAGATGCCCAGTTCCGGAAAATGTCGTCTCAGCTCGAGAATTCCATCGGCGACCTCTCGTGGCTGCTCCGCGTATCGACGCCCGCCAATACTCGCGAGGATGGGTACCTCGGGCTGCCTCCGATCGCTGCAAATGAGCCAATCCTGTGCCTCATTTGGGAGCAGATCGCGATTCTTCGTACTGGGTCAGTCGACGACCGATCTGACGCCGCGGCTTCGCTGGTGTCGCTGGCTCGGGACAATGATCGGTACGGGAAGCTGATAATTGAAGAAGGCGGCATTGGACCATTGCTGAAGTTAATCGAAGAGGAGGAAAATTAATGGAGTTTAAATATAAATTAAGGGCTAATTAAACAATGGTTAAAAAACATAATGATGATGGGATCCGTAGAACATGAATCAGGTTTTAGGGGTTCCTAAATCAAGGGATGAGTGACACTTGTCACTCATCCGAATGTTCACAATCAACGATCACTATTCACAATTTAATATTATTTTAATCAAAACTCCGGTTTGTTCGGTTAGTCGATTTCGTTCCCGTGACCATAACTTCGTCGTCGAAATTCCGATCTCGGCATGCCGCCTGTCTATGAACTCATGACGTCCCAAACTATGTCGCGGACATCGGCCAAAGTCTTTTTGACAGTTCGAATTAAAAATCAATATTTTACCCACGCATGGGGGCAAAATGGTCATTTTGCACATTATGTCTGATTCACACCGTTAACCAGGTAACCTTGTAATATAAGATTCCAAACAATATACATCCCTCCGGATTCCCTGAATACCGAATCGATGTGGGGGCATTTGTGGAACCCAAAATCATCCGAAAATTATGGAGCCGCCACGTGTCCCGTAATTCCCAAAAATGACCAAATTGCCCTTGGTAAATAATGCTGATCATTTGAAAAAAACACCCACACATTAAATAATCTATTTACCAGTTAAATACGTTATTTGATCGGGTTAAAGTGTCTGTAATATTGATACTCTCTTAATTATCGTTATTCTTAATAATGGATAATTAATATTAATATTAAAATACAATAAAAATCATTACTATCATGATGAGCCATCATTACAATTATTAAATAATATATTTAATAATAATATATTATTTACTAATTAAATATTCAACCGACCAATCAGAACGCTCCAAGGCTCCCAAGATTTTCCTATAAATAGCAAGACACATTTCATTTCCAAGGGACGTTGATTCTTCGTTTCGAAGTATATCCCTTTCCTCTCTCGAAGCTAACTTAGACATCGGAGTGTTCTTGGTCGAACAACCCCCCGGGTAAATCGATCGAGGCAACGATAGCTAATTGTTTGCTGTTTGCAGGAATTGTGAGGACTTTTCGCGACGGGTTCAATTTTTGATTCAAAAACTATTATTGGGGAGGTCAAATTCTGAATTATTTTATCAGCTTTATGCATGAATCATGATTGTGAGTGTTTAACGTCTAAATTAAACTATAAGACGGTGTTTGGCCACCCACCAAAATACTATTCAAGATTAAACCTACTGTACAGTCTGTGCGTATTATATAAGTCTTTCGGGGCCGGTCTTTGAACTTTGAAGTCAGTACGTGGAGTAGTCCATCCAATTATTATTCCCGAACTTTGACAGATACAAAAATATGAAATCCAACGGCTAGTTTTTGTTATTTATTTACAAAAAAGGAAGCTTCGAAAACATTAATTAATAATCTCCAGTATCCACCTCTTATGAGTTATCAAATTCATCATACCATTTTTTTCTCCTTTATTTTCTTCAAAATTTTATTAGGTTTGAATTTCTCCATTCACCAATCTTCAATTATTTAATTATGAAAAATATCTTTAATTGTCTCCTCCCAAAGAAATATCTTTAATTATGTATATATTTAAATTTCGAGTATTCAAAATTCGAATTTAGTACGCTTAATTTCATCCGATCATGAATCTGATCCATCTCGATCTTTACCTTTGACTCTTTTTTTTTTCTATTTTGTTTTTTGTTGTTATTCTAACGCCAGTCAAACTCGGGCACAGGACGAATGGTGTCAGGCTGACACCGCCAATATTCAAAGGTGTGTTATGCGTGCTTAATTTGTGGTGAAGTTGTCAACCTGAAAACCCCACGAGCTTTAATTGTCGTTTGAATGGTCACAATTTTATCTTAATTAACAGTGTTTCAAAACGGGAAGCAAAAGTAAACCCTAGCTGGCCCAGGCCCAGGTGTCCTTCGAAGTCGAATGCAAAGTAGGGCAATCCCAGTCACAGTTTGGATGACATGTTCCTCATCCTTTGATAGAGATAGTAGACCGAAATCCACTACTATTTATTCATCATCGCTCCTCCATATGTAAGTCACTCCATCGGGTCAAACTTATACAACAAACTCACAATAATTCTAATTATCGTCACAATAATTCTTATTCATCATCGCTCTTCCACATATACTTCACGTCGCCGAATATTATTCGTTCATAAGTAAAGATCGACGTGTGAGAATATGAACAGAAAATGTCTCAACTAACAAATTGTATAATTTTACAAAGACTTATAAGAAGTTAACCCTTTGTTCCCATTTTATCAATTGATTTTGAGGTAGAAACTCATTAACTTCCTTCATAATCAACATCCTGCTTCCTTTATTTTTGACTGAATAACTAATTATTAGATAGCATCGATCTTCAAATAAAAGGATAGTATGAAAATTAAAATAAGAATAGTGTGAAAAATTAGAACAAGGGTCTATAACTAAGAAGTTAGCCCTTTATTTCCGTTGTCAATTGATTTTGTGGTAACTCATTAACTTTCCATATTGTTAAGACGGTATTAAAATCATATATGTATTAAACTATCCTTTCTATTGTCAATTAATTAATTTTGAACTCGAACCTTAATATTAAAAAATTGCATGACATTAAAAGGCTTATAAAGAGTTTTGTTTCTTCCTCCATTGCCAATTATTTTTTAGGCGGAATCTCAATTTCCTTCATGATATTAGAACAGATTTTCCCACATATTAATTGCTCCACATCCTTCACATTGCCTAATATAAATTATCCATACGTGATGTGATGATGTGTGTGAAAATGTGAAAAAAAAAATCACATTAAAAAATTGAAAAACTTTATAAAAACTAATAAAAAGTTAGCCCTTATTCCTATTATCAGCTAATTTTAAGAGGGAAACTCATCAACTTTTTTCATAATCAAGATTTTACTTCCTTTATTTTAAATGAATAACTAATTATTAGAAGCATCGGTCTTCAAAGAAAAAAAAATAGTATGAAAACTAGAACAAGGGATTACCTCACCGCTAATTTGACATGTGATTCATAAACCCCAGAGATAAGCCTTGACTAATTGATTTTCATGCCATATAGAAATGCATAGGTTTGACTTTATATATATATATATATATATTAAAGCTGGCTCGTTCAATGATTCGGGACTGCAAAGATGGGAATGGCTATATGATGAGCTCTTAGTTAATTTAATTTCTTGTTTGGATGAGAATAATTAAATTTAATTATTGAGCGAGGTCTTTGGCCACAAATTACTTTAATTTTATATCGAACTCTTATTTATTAAGTATTAAATAATTAGTTATCTGAAAATACTAATTTACCAATTGTATCATATATTTTATAGTTTAATCACTTTCAATTCGTTTATTAGTAATATAACTAGTTCATTTTTAAAATATTTTGAAGTTTTTCATTTAAATATATTTTAAAAAACTATTTTCTTTAAAATATGAATAAATTGGAATTTATTTAGTCTTTTTTTATTTAAGGGGAAATTTTTTGGAAATTTTCTATACAATATGTTATTGGGGTTCGGATTTGAGACTAATTGTCTACAAGTCAATACTAGAACCAACTGAATTAGACCCACTTAACGGAATTTATTTAATCATTTATTAAGTATATAATGAATATACGGTATTATAAGAAAAGATAAATATATTCAACAAATAAGTTACATAATAATGGTTCAAATACTAATTTAATTTAAGTGAAACTCTCTAGAAAACTTTTTCTCTCTCGTCTCTCTAAAAACCTCTCCCCAACCGGCCCTAGATCCGGGGTAATTGCCTTTCTCCCCACCTTTCTGCCCCCCTTGTCATGCACCCCTTTCTTTCCCCCCAGTCTGGCTCTTGCCTTGCCGTCGTCTTTGGTGGCGCTTGGTCCTCAGGCACCTATTGTGATTACTGTCTTTGGTCGCCCCAACGAGCGTCTAAGGTTGGACTTAGTGGTGCCCCCTCGTTGTGTGGAAGCACGATGGTCTGCTCCGGTGTGCGAGTCGTCATCAGCGATTGGGTGTGGTGGTGGTCTTTTGTCAGGACCCACCCCGATTATCACCCCAATAAATAGCGCGGGCTGGACTAGGAACTGAATGCGGGCTGGTGCGACGCGGGCCTGGGCGAGGATGAAGGTGTACGGACCGGGCTGGGCAGGTGAACTGGGCGGAGCAGAGCAGCGGGCCGGATTTCTGGGCTGGGCTTCTAAATAGCGCGGGCTGGAAGAATTTTGGTGCGGGCCTGGGTTGAATCGCTGGGCTTGATGTTTGGGCTGATCAAATTCATAAAATTAATTTGGGCTTGCATTAATTTGGGCTGCACAATAAAAACAATTAAATTAAATAATTCAACCGAATTTCGTCCCTAATTTCATCGTTATAAGTCCGATCGAGACGATTCTTTTGTCAAAACCCTCCAAATAACAAGCTTTATTTATTTAAACAGAAATATCACAAAATAAATTAATTTATCTAATTATTTATTATTTTAATATAAAAAATTAAGTATAAAGGGTATAAAATAATATAAAATAATGCTTATTTGAGGACTTATCAGTGGTGGTCTTTTGTCAGGACCCACCCCGATTATCACCCCAATAACCGAGGTAAACCCTGCTCCCGTCTGCCAACCCAAAACGAAAGACCGAAACACCCTCGCGAAAACCCCCAATTACATTGTCAGACACAGGAGAATTTAAAACATCCCAGAGTCAGCAGTTACACAGAGCATAGTACCAAACAAAGAAAAACAAAACCGATATACAGAATATACGCACAACGGAAAATTTAAACCACCCCGGGGTCACTCTCGAGTACTCTATGCCTCCGACGCTGCCTCAACGTCAACCCCCGCGCTAACTCCACGACCTGGAGGGCAATTAAAAACAGAAAGTGTGAGTGGACCAAGAAGAATAAAAGTTTCAAAAACCACTTTATAACAAACCAGGGTTTGGCCCTCCATTTTGAAAACATACATGCATAACCAATTATTGGAAACAGTTATAATCGCATATGAATCGTCATAAAAACAGTTATGGAAATCACATCAGAAGTATCATAAAAACATTTGCAGAATCATCATAAAAAAAACATCACATCATGAAAACCATAGATACCAACATTATTCTTCAATCAAACCTGTTGGACCTATCCGAGTCTTTAAACTCCCGAGTCTTTAAACTCAATCCAGGCCTCAATAATCCGAGTCTTTAAACTCAACAAGCCTACGGGAGAAATATCAATATATCCGACTCTTTAATGTAACGCCCCGGACGTTCTGGAAATGTAATATTATAAAATATTGAATAAAATGACGTTTTTACCTCTGTGATTTGTGTGGTCAATTTGTTGACTTTTTGATTGGGAGGTCGAACGGACGTTGAGCGATGACCGTGACGTAGTTCGGGACGTCACGAGTTCATAGACAGGTGTCACGTTCGATTCGGACGAACAAGGTGAAAGTTATGATGTTCGGAAGTTCAGGGGCATTATCGTAATTGGACGTTATTAAGGGAAAAAGTTGACTTTTTGTTTGACAATTGACATTCATTTGACTCGAAGACCGTTCTGTTCGTCTCGACGCCCTGAGTACAACGACAGGCGGCACGCTTGAAACGGACATCGGATGGCCGAGTTACGGGTCACGGAAGTTGGAGGGCATTTTGGTAATTTTCGCACGGGGTACTGTTCACCACCGTGGAAAACAGAGCAGCGGCCGTGGTGTCTTGTGCGTTCAATTGTTTAAGGCTTAGTGGAAGGCTCAGGACATTGTTTAAGTTGTTTGAGGTAGTGGAAGCAGGGTGGAGTGGCTCAGGTGCACGGCTCAACAGAGTGCAGGGCACGGGAGAGCTCGAATTGGCCATGGTTTCTGTGTGCGTGGGCGACATTTTCAGAAAACCTCAGACGGTTTCCGACGGGTTGCTGGCCGCTTTGATCGATTACCTGGTCGCCTTTGAGTCTGGGAGCTCATTTGGGATCATGCTGCTGAGGAGAGACTGAGAGAGATTGAGAGAAACAGTGAGAAATCAGTTTCGGGTTTTTGGGGGGAAATCTCAGAGTTCAGTTTCTACTGGTTTAGGGACCAAACTAGACACACTGAGAGTTTTCTGGGCGCAGCAGAAGCATAACCGTGCACGAGATCAAGCAAATTGAGCAAGGATTGCTCAGGAGCCCAGGTACCAGTTCAGAGAAGAACCAGTTGGAGGGAAAAAATTGAATTCGATTTCTGAGGCTTGTTGATCGAAACCAAGGGCCATTCTAGTCTTCTGGGAGCAAGAGGAAACCAACCACGTCGAATTCGAAGGACGACACTCACGAATTGGCCAAGAACGGAGCTCCCTGGTTCTGAGTATTTTCGAGCTTGAGGTCGACGACTTCCAGGTAACGGCGAGTCCAATTTATTGTACCATTGTGTTCGTATAAGTCCCCTTAAGCTACTGGTGAAATTAATTTGGAAATGGAATCGTGTAGGGTGAGTTCCAGACGTCGACTTGATCGACTGTTTGAGCTTGAGTTGGGTCGTTCTGGTGTTAGTCAAGGTTAGTCATCAACACAGACCTGAAATTAATGGGTTAGAGAAGATAATAGGATTGAAAACGGGAGGAATTGATTGAGAATTGAGCTTGAACTAGTCGGGTTGGGTCGCGGGTAACAGACCCGTTTATCAGTCGATTCGGGTAAGGACGAAGATACTGTAGCTTGGCGCGTGGCCTTCACGCGCAGCCACTTTGGGGGGCGCGTGACGGCGCGTGTGACGTCAACTCCGATCACGGTCAACATGAGAATTAATCCTTTTAGTCTAATTAGCATTTTACCTTTAGGATTCGAGTTGTTCGGGAGTCGTTCGGGATAATTTCGGGAGTCCGGAAGATTAAGTCCTTAAGGTTTATTTCGCCGAAAAATCCGGGAAATTAGGGAAAAATCATACGAGCTTTTTGAGGATGTTTGTAACCCTTCTTGTACGTTTTTACAGGCCCGGACACTTCCGAAGCTACGGAGGAGCGCGTGGGACGCGATTGACGCGTCCTAAGACTGTGAGTGGACTTTTTGATTTCTAAATTGGGCATGCATGACTATTTTGCTTATTTGTCTCATGGTTTTACATATGATTTTATGATGGTGATATGATATATCGGTTTTACGTGTTTTCACGTTTTTCGAGATATTTATCGTATTTCACGCATTTCGAGGTTATGGTTTTCGCTTATGCATGCGTGGTGATTTTGATGAAGTACCTGGATATGAATATGCATGTTTCGGATTTATGATGTTTAATCATATTGTGAAGTAATTTTCGGAAATTGCATGTGCTGGAAATTGCATGTGAATTCGGACATAAGTCCTATTATGATATGATATGTTTTTGGAATGATGTTGGAAAACGGTTTGTGATGAATCTTGGTTTATTGTCTTTAAAAATGATTTTGGGTTTAAAGACCCAGTTAATGGTTGGATCTGGTTTTGGGTTTAAAGACCCGGTATGTTGATGACGGGGGTGGGCCCGGAATTTGAGTTTAAAGACTCGTGAGTTTAAAGACTCGATTATTGTGATACCCCCGAGGCCTATTAATCATGTTTTGAGTTTAAAGACTCGTTGATATCCCGGGAAGGCCTAATATTGAGTTTAAAGACTCGGATGGATCCAACGGCATAAATGTGATTATTGATTTACGTTTTACTTGATTTGTGCAACTAACGTTTCAAAATGACGGTTTCTGGAATCTGGCATTATTAAATGGTTTTACATGAGTTATGACGATCCTTTGTAACGTTTTTCATGGGTTTCGGAAAAAGTGTTTCAAAATTCTAATATGCAAGTTTTGAAATTTGGTTATGCATGCGTGTTACAAAACTGGAGGGCGAACCCGATTTCGGAAAAACTGTTTTTCCTGTAAAACTTATGTTTCGGTCCGCTCACACTTTGTTGTTTTAAATTCCCTCCAGGTCGTGGTACAAGTGCGGGGGCAAGCGCCGAGGCAGAGGCGGATGCATAAAGTTTTCCGTTGCAGAATAGTTAGTTCACAGAGTAGGATTTGTTTCTTTAACCTGTTTTGTAATATATTGCTCTGTGAAACTGTGGACTTGACGTCCAGTCGGTTGTATCTGTTTAATCTCCCTGGTCTGACAATGGGTGTGATGTATTATTATTTATTTTTTCGGTCTTTTGGTTTCGATTGTCAGACGGGAGCAGGATGCCTTCCGATTATCGAGGTGATAATCGGGGTGGGTCCTGCCATTTAAACTCCGAGTCTTTAAACTCAATGCGTGTCTTTAAACCCAATCCGGGCCCGTCCCTCGTCAATCACAATTTCCGGGTATTTAAACCCAATAATCAGATCCAGCAAATTCAATCCAAAACCATTTGAAAACCAATTCTAAATCCGTATCCAAACCCGAATCCAAAATCACTGGTCTGAAGCCCTTCCGGCATCCCGAACCGTCATTTCGAACCCAAATCCGGAATTCCACTTTTCAACTTTAAAACCAAATCTCGCTTTCCGAAATCCGATTCTAAAACCGAAAACTCTTAATCATCAAATCATGTATCCAAATCCAGTTATACTCATTGAAATCCAATTATCATTTAATATTTCAAAAGCATGGTATCAAAATCACAATCATCACATTTCTCGTAAAACGTGCCAAAACCGTAAGTCCTCGAAAAACGTGCAATTATATAAAACAGTTCTAGCATAAGCAATAGACATGAAATCACGATTAAAACCATAAAACAAGTACTTAAAAACAGTTATGCATGCTCAGTTATAGAGAAGGGGTCCACTCACAGTTCCCTGGTACGTCACTCGCGTCCCGTACGTTCCTCGTCCGCCTCGGGGATTCCCGATCCTGTCAACAATCACCAAAACATGTCACTAACACGTCCACCAAGGTCCTCCTAATTTTCCCCAATTTTCCCGAACTTCAAACGTACGTAAAACGAAACCCTAGAACTTCGATCCCGCGGAACTAACTCGAATCGACGTCCAATTAACCCGAAACCTATCCCAAAAGATTCGTTACAACATCTAGACCAAAAACCTAGTTGGATGATTCCCAGGAAAATGCCCCACGCCGCCCAAAGTGGCTGCGCGTGGGCCTCACGCGCCTACACACAAAGTACTGTTCATCGTCTTCCTCAGCTCGTCAACCAGTCTGAACCGGCGAGGGCGGTTCTCCGCCGTCTGTCCACCATTTCCCTTCTTTCCAAGCCCAAAAGTTTCGTCCTGTCCTAAGCAACCTATTCCCCTTAACCAAACACAACATTCCTACCTCTAACCCATCGTCCCTAGTTCTAACCCGTGACCAACCAAAACCCCTGTTCTTCAATCCGGCCACCCGTGTCACCCCCCATCACGACTTCGATATTAACAGGTTCCTAAGGACCTAAGAAGTCGATTAGAACCTACCAGACACCTCGACTCAGCCCCTAGCTTCACGACTAACCGTTTGAATCAAAATGGAAAAACAGAGCAAACAGAAGAAATCCAGAAATTCCCTGTGCTCAGGCCGCCGCCGTGAGCTCCACCGTGGTTATACGACCCCTCTAGTCCTCCTCCGTCCTCTGGACACCACCTCCAACCTCGATTGATCAAACACGACAACACCACCACCAAATACCCTCTCTGTTTCCCTGAGAACTCACCCCTCACACTCTCAAGTTTTCCTCACAAAGCTTTCACTCAAACTCACTCAACAATTCTCACTTAATCTCTGTTCTCACTCACCAAATCACAACACCTCACACCGCCCTTCACCTGATCGATTTTTCCTCCCAACTCTGTCTCTATTTTCTTCGATTGCACGGCCACACACACAGCCCAAATACTTGAACCGTGCACACGCCTAGAACACACTACACACACCCCACGTGTCCTCCATCCCATGGCCCAATTCCAAAATATCCACTTGCACCTGTACACTTGTCCTCATCCTATTTGCACAAATCCCAATGCAACAAAAGACCAAAATGCCCCTACGAATCAAAATTACCATTTTACCCTTCACCGTTCTAGACCCGTATCTTGCCCGGCCAATGTCCGATGAAGGCATGCCGTCTGTCGTTAAACTCAAGACGACGAGATCTACCTAACGGTCCTCGGTCTACGTGAAAATGACAAGTCTAGCAAAAAGTCAACTTTTCCCTATATTTTAACTAAATTACGGTAATGCCCTCAACCTTCCGAACATCATAACTTCCTCCTCGGATGTCAGAATCGGGCGTGCTACCTGTCTACGGACTCGTGACGTCCCGAACTATGTCACGGTCATCGGTCAATGCCCAATTGACCGCCCGAACTAAAAGTCAACTTTTTGCCCATTCTAAGGGCAAAATCGTCATTCTACGCCCAAAGTCCAAAAGTAACCAACTAAACACCGATTAACGTCGATAATCCATCACTAATTACTCATCTAATCCGAGCTTCCGGGATGGGTCGTTACATCTGTGGCTTGGGTAGTTTTTTATTTTTTAAGTTTGTTTTAAAAGTAAAAGTTAATCGATATTGTAATTATATACACTTGCGTTAAGTTAATCGATAAAAAAAAGACCAGTGTGAATTGATTATAGCCGATTTAGACTTCAAATGGCACTTCCAAAAAAAAAATCCACAATGCATGGCGCAACAATGCAATGCAATGTCAAAACTCCACAAAAAGATAGAAAGCACCACAAACGAAATCATGCATTTGATAAAGACACCAGAGTCTCCACGTCGCCCCAACGCAGATGAATGATTTGACTAAATTGTGACCATATATGAGTATATATATATACATGAGTCTTATAAGATTAAAATTTCATTGCGTATAAGGAACAATATATTTGGTTTAATTATGGATCAATATGAATCAAGTTGGTCCCCCCTAGGAAGGACCGAATTGAATCTCTATTGTAAGTGTACTGTACTCTACCAACTTACCAACAGAAACAGGTATATATATATATATATATATATATATATATCAATATATTATAGCATCTTCTTCACTTTTGCTCTTCGAAAATGTCACGATTAATTAAACTAATAATAAATAAATCTTAACTTGTTCTACATGGATTGGATTCTAAGATAATATCAAAACAAATCTCAACTTTCAAATGATTCGTATTTATTATTATACAATATTACTTAAAATGCACCCAATTACAGGCCATGTTCTTTTACTTTGCATTTTTTTTTTGGCAATCTTACATCGCATTCATAATTGTAATACTTATATCATAAATATTAATTATGTATAAAATTATTATTATTTATTTTAATTATTTATTGATATATTATTATTATTATTATTATTACTATTTATTAAATTATAATTAATTTTTATTACTATTTATTATTATCATTACACTTTTCAAGATTACTAGTTATCGATTCAACTATTTAATACGGATAATTTTAAAGATATTATTTTAGCGTGTCTGAACCGTATAAAAGTATTCAACTGTATTAACTTATTTATTGACTAATTAATACATATGAATGATACGAAACATAAATTTCATACTATATTGTCATATCCAGTCTGTTATAATATATAACAACCGTAGTAAGTTTGCTTACCTGACAGTTTGGTAACAAAATTTGTATGCATATTATAGACATTTTGTATAATTTTTGTAAACAAAAAAAAAAAATCTAGAGTAACCTTCTGCGTCGTCTTTGCTTTATGTTGCTCTGCTCTCACTGGCCCATTCTCACCCTTACCCCTTACAAATCTATCCCTGTCAAAGAACACCGGCAACCTCCTCCTTTACTCGCACCAGCAACCTTGCGGCCTACCTGCACTACCTTCTGCATTTCTCTCTCACAATCTCACCTATTTTAACTGGTGGGGCTTTAAGCTCAGCTGAGGAACTTAGCCGCCGCCGGCCACCATGATCAAGAGGATATGATTTGTTCTCGTATTTTAAGTAATAAAGTATTTTTGATAAAAATAAGTTACCAAACACTCGAATTTAAAATGATTAGCAACATGGAATAATCAACTTTAACTTTCTATTTTCAGTCAGGGTGCTTGAGAAGAAAATTCAGTTGTCTCTTTCTCTATAATTTTTTTAAACCAACCCAATTTATTTATGATCATCCTAATTTGTCGCACATTATGTATTTAGTATCTTAGTTATGATTTCATAGTTTAAGATAATAAAATTATCTCTGATATTGATAACTATTAGATGAAATTAATAGAATTTGTGTAAATTTTTGTATAAAGGGTAAATTTTGAGTGGTAAGTAAGACAAATGAACATTCTGGACATAAAGTGAGATTAAAGTTGTAATTTAAGATGCGTTTCCTATGATACTCATATGAACGTAAAGAATAAATAAAGATAATTCAGCTAACCTTAATGTTGAAGTCGCGAAGTTCGTGTATTGTCAAGGTTTCTTTTCTCATTCAATCGCCAAGTTCGTGTATTTTGATCATGTCGGACATGGACTCATCTTTTGTTTAGGGCAATGTTAATCATCATCATCGGTTTTAATTTTACAATCTGTCAGTTTATTGTTAAAGATCTTATCTTGATAGAATTTTTCTACGTTTATAAGAATTTTCTTGTGACGTGATTTGGTATTTGATCGACGAGATTTCCATTGAAAAGTGATGGCGTCAATCATGGTTGATAAGAAAATATGTACTATAAAGATTGATGGTATTCTTCATCGTATTTAGGATAATACTAAAGAAATTTGAAATCATCAATAAAGATCCGAATTTTTGGTAGATCATTGAAAAAAAAAAAAAAAAACTAGCCGATTTGTGAAGAACCATATTCTCAAAGTTCCAGTTACAATTCACAAAAATATGAAACCAATTAATTAGCACACCAAGTAAATTAAGAACCAAATCATCCTCTCCATTATCTCAAATCTCACGTATATATATGAATCAAAATATACATACGGGACCATATTTACGTTTTTCAAATTCCAAAAGAAAAAGAAAAGGACAAAAAAGAAGAAGCCAGATTCTAATCTCTATCGAGTAACAACAAATAACATGTCAATGAAAATCCTTCACACGACCATAAGTTGCGAATAACCCATGGTTGGGTGAGGAGATAACGGCGACAGCGGTGGAACGGTGAAAATCCCTTTCACATCCTCCGATTCAGAATCCCAAAACGCCTTCCAACTTGTCGGCGTCAAAATAGCATCCGTCGACGTTTCCGTCAACTTCTCTTTCTTTACGACCACAGCCTTAACTTCTTCTTTGTCCTCGTCGCGACGTCGTTTTCTCTCCACGGCTACGACCGGCTCGCCCTTCCCGGCTTCCAGAGGGAAGTTAAGGATGGCTTTCGAGCCGCGGAGCTTGAACGCCGCTCGGTCGTAGGCCTTGGCGGCTTCGATCGCCGTGTCGAAGGTCCCGAGCCAGACCCGAGAGCCCCTCCGGTTCGGGTCTCGGATCTCTGCTGCAAACTTGCCCCACGGCCTTTGTCGGACCCCGCGGTAGTGCTTCTTCTCCTGAATCGAACTTGTTTTCGGAACCGGCGCCTTCGCGACGGGGTCCGAACTCGCAAACTGGATCCACTCGGTTTTGTTCGGGAGCGATATGGTGAGCGCGGGTTTCCGGGTCGGGTTGACCGGTTTGGTAACGGCCTGCTCCAAGATTTGTGGCTTCTGTTCGAACTGGAAAAACGTTTCGCTGAGTTGAGGCTTGGAATCGAATTCAAAGGAACTCTGAGATCTCAAATTGGTCGATTTCGGGGTTGTGAGGTCGACGACTACCTGAGGCTTGGTTTCGAAATCAGGAAAACCAGTTGAGTTGAACTCAAATTCGAACAGGTCACTGGAATCCAAGTAATCGGAGATTTCAATGGAGGAAGACTGGGAGGAAATGGAAGCGGATTGAGACCTGGAGAGATCGTCGGAGTTGACCTCGGGGCTCCATTGGTTTTGCGTAAAATTGGAAGAAGAACCGCTTAGCGGAGTGGAGAAGCTCCTGGCTACGGGGGAGAAGTCACCAAGAAGATGGTGCTTGATGAGCTCGAGGGCCGAGACTTGATCTAAATCCGCCATGTCTGATATATTCACAAACTTTAAGAAATTTTTTCCCTTTTGTGTTTCTGAATTAAGATCTGAAGAGGAAATGAAAGAGAGAAGAGGCGGTTTGAAATAGTCGATGAGTGGAAAGTTGAGAGTGAAATGGAGGAGGAGGAGGCTGGATATATATAGCGAGAGAGGAAGGAATGAGCAATGAGGAATGAGGAATGCGAATGCGTATGACTTTCTTGGTTTCCTGCTGGTGTTCGAGGGCAGGAGGGACGAAGTTTCATCTTTAATGCATCGCGGGGTGGGTCCGAATTGTTCCAATCCATTACGATTTACAAAGCTTCTACGTGATGTTACGTAATATCGACGTGGGTCCCAATCATTCCTTACCGTTGGATCGTTCGTCTCACTTTCTCACGTAAACATACTGCCAGCAGGAATGAGCAGAGGAAGGAGGGAAATCAATGGTTTCAACGGTTTAACCCTACCCCCGTTTTCTTCTTCACAGTCCACACTTACAGAACGGAGGAAACGTAAAATCAAACAATAAAAAGTAAAAGTTAAAAATAAAAAAATAAAATAGTTTTCAATAAACGTATTTTTTGTAATTTTATCGTAAATGGTACATAATAATAATAATAATACACGTTAATGACCAAAAAAAAAAGTATATATTGTTAGTTTATATAACTATTTATTACACCCTTAAAAAAAAGAAGTGATGAATTTTATGTAGACTATGTGATGTCTTATTTAAATAAAAATGAACTTGTTACTGTTTAAGTATTTTGTATTACATTTTATTATTTGAATATTAATTATTTCTTTGTATTTGTATTATGTATATATTTTTATTAAATTTATTTTTTATAAAAAAAATTCACGTAACATCGTCAAAATTTAATTAAAATTTTATATTTGCCACGCGGCCAATAACATCACACATACGTATTTGTATCTTTTTACTATTTTGTCGTCTTGTGGTCGATTATACCTAAATTTAAGGATTTTCAGATTTTGGATTGGTTTAAGCAGCGGTTTATTTCATGGATACTTCCAAAATGTGCATCTTTTGAGTTAAATATGATTAACAGAAATTAATCTAATCGCCTAGTGGAATCATAATTACGCAAATCCGGACAAGGTCATAGGGTAGGGTACGTTGTGAGAGCCTTGACATTGAAGACAAAAATTAATCAACAATAGATTTGGTCATCTCAGGCTTAATTAATTAATTAATTAATTAATTAATTGTTTCGTTTAATTGGAGGTCTTTACTCTATAATATTAATTTAAAATTCTAGGGACTAAAAATTGACATTAACGTGCAAGCAAGTAAAAAGCCAACCCAACAGAATTGCTTGCTGCATTATTTACTTTTTTTTTTTTTTTTGGTTTCAAATTTCTTCTCTTATTTAATTCATGGCTTGAATTATAACTCGTCTCCTTGTGAAAAGTTACCAATTTTTTTTGACCTTGTAACCATTTTTTTATTTTGTCAATGGATGTGTGAACTAAATGAAATTTCTCATGCTACCCTTTGAGTTTACAATGCAAAGTCTGAAAATGGTTGTCAATTTTGTTTTTCTTTTTATATTTTAGTAATCAAATTTCATTCATCATCTACCCCCGCTGATTTTGTACGCGAGTTAATATAAATATTTGATTTTTCTGTTCATTATATAGTTTAAGTCATTTAGTTACGTTTCTCTTCACACGTTATATGAGAGATTTTTTAGGAGGTTATTTCTTAAATGGTGAAGTTGACACACAATTATATATATGCATAATGTAATTCCCTTTTCAATACCTTATACCATTGTGTATATATATATAAGGTAAATACATGCATCACATACTAGCTAGTGATACTCCTCATTACCACCCTTTCGATTTATTAATTTTTTTTTGCACGTATATATCATTGTTAGAGCCGTTCATTCTCTAAATTATCATGTTAAAATTGTTTCCGTAAAAATAATCAACAATATTGGAGGTCATTTAGTCATTTATAATTATATATATATATAAATCAACGGTTTTAGTTGATGTATATGGATGATTAAACGATTTCCATTAATCTTGTTAATTTTTTACTGAAATAATTTTGATATGATAATTTAGAAAAAAAATTATTTCGATTATAATTTATTCGAGTCGATGAGAAGTTACTACCTTGGAGGAGAGATGCATGCCGGCCGAGTAGTTGATCCACCGAGTTGATAAAGTCCATGGGTGAACAATTGAACATGGAGCCCTTTCTTTGTCTAAGTAGGCATAACATGGAGGCCTTTCTTTGTCTAAGTAAATGAACAATTGAATTTCTTGATCAATTGGAACGTTTCTGACATTAAATTAAATGTTTATTGGCACACATTAATTTTCAACGCCATATGTATAATAAATTTAAGTCTTTTTTTTTTTCATGCCAAAAATTAAACGTTTCTGACATTAAATTAAATGTTTATTGGCACCCATTAGCACATTTGCTTAATGAATTGTATAAATAAAAGATGAGAACAAGTGAGACTCGTTTTTGTTTTTTTTTAGTTTTTGTCATTTTACAATTTTTTAATAATCTGAAAATTTAATGTGAATTTTTCAGTTTAAATTATGAAGTTTCTGTAGGTTAATATAAATAAAAACTTTCATTAGTAATTTTTTTTTGGTAATATTAATAATATATTGTAGTCTTGAAGTAGACAGAAGACAAAATAAAAAAAATATTAAAAATCAGAAATTTCAATCTTGGTTTGACCTGACCCAACTTCTCTAATTAAATCCCTCAGTAATAAGGTAGGGTCATTTGGGTCAATGGAAGAAGTAAAAAAAAAGAAAGATAGGAAAGAGTCAAGCATCCATGGAGTTTTTTTATAACCAAATATTTACAGTTCATATACTCACCGTTTCATATAATAATCTTAAAGAATTAATAAATTTTGGAGACGACAAATTAAGCACCGGTGGAGCAACTGTTGAAGTAGGAGCTCTCTTACTGAGTCTTATAATATGTACGTACTTTGTTTGCCAAGTCTCATTCTTTTTTCATTTTATTTTATCAAGATCAGGCCCTACGAAGAATCTATATCAGACAAGAACATAGCTACACAATTCAATTCATGTAGAGAGACGTTTAAGAATCTTATTTTCTATTTTCACTTTACGCATCAGAATATAATTTAAGGGAGTCGAACCTAAAACTAACCGAAACATACATACATGGTGTGAGGATCTCGAAACGCCCTCAATCCTAAGTCAACCTGTTGTGATTTCATTCATCATCATATTAATTGTTGCTTGTATAATACTGATAGCCTTTTGAGTAAAATCACCCCTGGACTGACCCCTCCACCCGAAATCATGCATGAGTTTGCAAATTAATTAATTATATATATTAACATTAATAGATCGATTCCAATCCAGAGTGGATGAGACAAAGTTTTAAGACGTGTTTCGAATCAAAACTAGGTTTTGAACGATTCATGTATTGAAAGAGTCACAAAGTAGTGTTTGTATCGATCTGCAGGCTCTCTGTGGGTGTTTGAGTAATAAAGAAGATACGAAATTTTCTCACTAAGCAAACAAAAAGAGAAACCTTGAATGAATGCATGAAAGCAAATATTTACTGCAGAAACAGATGACAGGTCGAACTCAGACAGTTTTGAAGGAGCAATTTTAACGCGTAAACAAATTTAAAACGCACCTACAAATTATGTCGTTCAAAAAAAAAAGAAAAAAGAAGCAGATAAGATATTAAATTTCATATGCAGATTGGTCATAGGCTGATCGTCTTTTCTGTTGTCTGATTTTTGTATTCAAAATAAAGAAAGAGAGATTGCTGTGAGGATGAAGCTAAAAGGGTTGTCAATATTTTTTCATAAAACATATATAGTTATTATATTGCATACCTTTTTTTTACTTTTGTATGAGTGCAATTTGCGTTTTTATTATTAGTTGCTAGAAAAACGATTGTCAATATCTTTAAATTTCACATTAATTTAAATTATCGGGTTATGAAAAACATTTCTTTTTCATTGCACCAAAGAATTGAACCGGCTACGAATTTGAGCCCGGCCATACTGAAATCTTTTGCCTTTGCAAAAGTAAAAAATAAAAAAAAATAATCCTTTTGAGTTTCACAAAACGGAGATAGTTTTGTTGCATTTATTATTCGATACTTGTTGGGATATTACGCAAATCCACCTAGTGTCTAGTCATTATACGGGTGCGTGACATAGGTTTTCACCTTCGACTGCCTAAGCACCGCTTAGTCAAATTAGGCCGCCCTTAACAAATACATGTGCTTAGTTAGACTGGATTAATGATAGTTTCCTTTGGTAGTCTATTGATGGGCACCGGAAGATTTCCATTGTGTCGTACTGTCGTCCAAAGAACGTAGGTGGTCTTAGTGTGAGAGCGATGCTAAAAAAAGTACCTGTAAATTGAAATGATGTAATCAAAACTTAAGAGTGCCTAACCGAACATATGTGCGCACGTCCTCCTCCTGCAAACACTCTGGCAAGTGATTTTCTGGGCAAGATTCAGATCGGTCTGCTTTCTCCAACACGCAGGGATCTTCCATCGGAGGGGACGACCGTCGTGCCTTCGACGAAAGCGGATAAATTAATACCTAGATTAAATTGAAATTCTCTATTTATAATAAACATTACGTCCCTATTTTAGTAGGAGATCATCATTGATTTCCTTTGCTTGGAACTTAATTCCTAAAATCTTAGGATTTGATCCTTACTATATTCATTGGTGAGCAAGAATGCTAAAAACATTATCATGCCGTAAGGGCCATCCTCGATCTTCACATTAGTCTATGGGCCAAAATAGGCTCTTCGGCCCACGTTTCAACTTTCAATTATAAACTTTCTTAAGGAGCTAATTTCCACACTCCCTATTTTAGTTTTTGCACTATATTCTCTCTTTTAATGCTTCTTTGGAGTGGAGTGTAGAAATTAAAATATATAGTGTGGAAATCAGTAAGGTCTTGGTGATATATATTAATCTTGGAATATTTATAATACGCTATATATATTTTCTTTAAAATTTAATGTAGGATTATTCTTTAATTATTTGGAATTATATTCTTCAACAGTATCTAATCAACTAACTTTTTTTTATAATAAAAAAGATATCATTGTATGTCATAAAAAATCAAGCTATGAAAACAAAATCTACATGCCAATGTGACAATACTAACTCGGAAAAAATCACATTAATAGTTAACAAACGTATATCACTGAAATTATGAAAAATTACAAATCAAAGTCATAAAACTCAAAATAACAAAAACCCTAATGGTGCCTATAACCCTAGGTAAACTACCTCTACTAAACGAAACAGCCACTATCATCAAAACAACGCATCTAATCTTGAAGAATTTGAAGACCATGATGGATTATGAGATTATGAGTAATGTTTGATCTCCAACGATCCAATTGCGCATAAAAGAAAAATAAAGAACAAAAAGTCTTAAACTAACTTGACAAAAACCAATGGGAGATATTGCACTAGACTCCTCTACTTAGCAAGGTAGGGCAAGATTTAGGGAAAGAATAAATTTTAAAGGAAGATTTTTTGATAGAGAGATGGATTGAAAAATAGCAAAATAACATGATGGAAAACTCAAATCTGAGCATGGCTGTGACCATAGAGTCACCCCAAAGAGACTCTTATTACTAACTCAAAAGAAAACAAGAAAAAACGGTTGAGGGAGCCTCCTTTTAATTTTGCTTTTCATGTTGGAATAGAAAGAGAGAAAAAGGCGGCTACCTAATTAGCTAATTGAATCAAGCATAAGGAACCATATATTAAGTGTATTCAAGTTTCAACCTAAATATGCATTAGTTGAATTGCAAAAGTTAACCTAAATTATAACAATTTAAGATGATCATATAGATTGTATTGTTTCACATTGTGGACAATCGACAGATTGAATCTACAACATTGACACATTTTAGGGGTGGGCATATAGAGTAGAAAAACTGAAACTATGCCGTTCCAAATTGGATCAAACCGAAAAAAAATACCAAATAATAAAATGGGTGTGATGACCGGTACCGGTTGAAGTTAGTACAATTTCGATTTCGAGGTTTTGAAAAACCGTTCAGTACCGATACCGAACTGAATTAACATTTCTATTTTTTTTAGTAACTAAAATTATTTTCCTATTGGTTGATTTAACAATCATATACTAAAAACTATTATGAGTTCTTTGTGGCCTAATGATAATAAATTTATCTAATTAAAATTATTTTGTCTATCATACTTGAAAATAGTCTTATTGGACTACATTAGAAACCATTTTTCTTAACCTAAATACTAACAACACTAGTAGTCACCTAAGGAGTTGGTATCATAATTCCTCATAAATAGTGGAAAAAAAAAACTTGCTAACCGAGTATTTGTTACACTAGAAACCATAATTCCTCATTAGTATTCACCTAAATGCTAAATCCATATAATTTAGGCTCAAAGTGAAACTGTACCAAAACCATACCAAATTTAATTGCTATGGTATGATCTGATATCAATTTCAAATTTTAGAATATCAAATTGTACCGAACCAATTAAAATTAAATAGTATAATTTTGGTATCACCAAATATCGTAGCATACCAAACCGTACTCAACCCTAACACATTCACTTAACCCTAATCCTAATGAGCTTAATGTAAATGCAAACAAATTAATACTATAAAATAAAAAGCTTCATATTAAAAACAAATGCAACTTGCAGACAACTATACTAATGTCAGACTGCATGCCGCATTCCCTTTGTGACTGCTGCGATGATTATCTAAAATCCAAATCGTGCTTCAAATTCTATTATTCTACTCATATTAACATAGCTTCTCCTACATATATAATGCCATCAAATAATGAACATATATCTTCTTAATTGTTGTATGCGGCTTTTCTTCTCTTGTAATCGTTTTTTTTTTTTTTTTCCAATCTCGTATATGAGGTGGAGCTAGGAAGGGGCCAGAGGGAGCCGGGGCCCCAATTCAAATTTTTTTTTTCATTTCTTTTATTTATATAATATAATATATTTTAGATATATATATATATAATTTTTATTCACAACATGCATGATCTTTTTTATTTTCTTTTGTAATTTTGTATTAATTTTTTTTTATTTTTAAAAAAATTATGTTATATATAATACTATACTAATTTACCATATATATATTTAAAATTTCTAAATTTTTTCAACAATTTTTTACCTTATTTGCCTATTTTGTGAATTTTCTTTTTTTCTTTCTTAACTACTCATATTTCTAAAATGTATTTACTCCATATTTTCAAACGATTCAAATTTTAATTCAATTTCCTTATTTTTTTTTTCATTTATAATAACCAAAAAATAAAAATATCATCGATTAAGAGTATTTGTAGAAATGAAAAATGGTTCGGTTTGCTCTGATTTTAAATTATGACTATGCCACTGCTCGTATTAATGAATAAAAATAAATTAAAGAACATAAAGAACGAAATAATTGTAGAAATTCTTCTGAAATAATATATTACGAGGAGTGATTCAAGCAGATCCCAAAAATTTGTGTGTTTAAGCATGTTGCATGCATGATGATATGTGGTTCATGTCGTATGAGCAAGAATGCTAAAACATGATTATGCCGTATGAGCCCGGCCTTTACAGCAGCCTCTGGGCTCTGCGGCGGCCCATGTTAAGATGCATCATTTTGGGCCTTTTCATGCCGGGCCAAAATGAACCCAAACATTAATTACATGTTAAGATCTTATAGTAGGTCCAAATAGCACATCATAATTGGTTTAATGGTCTGTTATTAATAAGGACAATACTTACATCATATTTTAATACGATTTTCTCATATCAACATTTTGAGTTATCTTATTGTCTTTATACATATATCACAATCAGAACCATTCAGTTTTCCCTAAATCATCAATCCAAGATCATCTCTATAAAAAAAATCGATTAGATCGGAGGTCATTTAGTCATTCATCATATATCAACTAAATGGACGATTTACTATGAGAATCTTAATCCGTAACAAAATCGTTGGTTTATTTGACACATATGAATGACTAAACGACCTCTAATCTTGTTATTTTATTTTCAGAGATAAAATTGACATTATAATTTAGAGTACAAACGATTCCGAGTATTATATATATACCTACAAAGTCAATTTAACTTTTTCAATGAGTCCCTCCACGCATTGAATCAACAATGTCGACACATTCTCTTAACCGACCTAATCCTAATGAGCTTAATGTAAACACAAACAAATTAACAACTATACTAATGTCAGACTGCATGCCGCATTCCCTTTGTGACTGCTACAATTATTACCTAATATCTACAATCCAAATCGTGCTTCAATTCTATAATTCTACTCCTATTATATAATTGAGTGTTAGATATTTTTAGCCGATGCTTATCTCCGGCGAATGGCTGTAGCTTGAAAATGAAATACATCAGCTACTTATATAGTAAATATATCTATAAATAAAAATGTAATTATTACGTGCGTTTTTTTTTGGGTAATTATATATATAGATTATTTTTTATAGTCCAAATTATAAGACAGTTTATTACAGTAAATATGAATTATAAATAAGAAATAATTTGATTTTTTTATTGTTGGTCAAAATACTGAATTCGTTTTAGTCCCTTAACTTTTAAAGAATTATAAATGTGTCATTACATATCATATAGTTTTATTTTATTTTATGTAATTTACCTATAGCAATTTTAATTGTACATAAAAAAACAATTTACCTATGAGAATTTTAATTGTATAAAAAGATAAATTATATGCAGTATACATCTCTCAGATAGAATAGATTATTAAGAAATACATAGATAATTATTAATTTACTTATGAAATAATAAAATAAGCAGATAATTAATAATTTGCTTATCTAAAATTTGAAAATTATTCATTCATATCTAAAAAAAGATATAAACGGTATTATAAAATTTTAAAAAATAATACAATAAACGGTATTAATGAATAAAAAAAATTTTAAAAAATAAATTTAAGAATTCTTCTCAAATAATATATTAGGGGACGAGTGATTCAAGTAGATCCAAAAAATTGTGCGTTTTAAGCACGTTGCGTGCATGATGATACGTGGGTCTTGTTCTCTTGTATTCTTCTTATTAATTTAAGCTGGAAACTCTGAATCCCCGCAGTCGACACCTTCAACTTGCAATAACATAATCTACTCTGATTAATTAATTAATTAATTAAACCAATTTTTTAATTAGCCGTTTGCAAGGCCTTACTTTATGCCGTTAATGCTGACAACATTTTGATTTTGAAGATTATTAGTCATCACCGCCACTCTTACCATGGAAGTTAAATAATAATAATTAATATTTTGAAACTGGATTACTTTTCTCTCAATTCAGATTCTTCACGGCTCAGTTAGGGTTTTGCCGGTTTCGGTTTATTTCAATTAGCAGAGGATAGTGGAAATTAATTAATTAACTTTCTAACCTTGGAAATTAAGTCTCATCATAATAATACAATCAGATAAAATAGTTCCTTAGATTTTCAATAACCCAATGAGCATATATTGATTGTGTCCAGACACGAACCTAGAATTAAAATTAAGAGTGGACTGAACTCAAGATTGAAAATAAAAATGAACTAATTTAAAATCAATTTTTTTAGTAAAATAATATTTAATAGAAATTTAATAAAAAAATCTTTTTAATTTTCTATATTTTCTCACATTTAAAATGGACTATAACTCACTTCAAATTAACTTGAGTCCGTACCTTATTATATTTAATTATTTTCATATCATCAATGATATTTCTTTTAGATTTTACTTATAATAATATTTTATAATTAATTATTGAATTCGGTACAAACATATAAAAATTTATTCATTCATAAAAAATGAATTTAAAACATCTCACTTGTAAAATAAAATAAAATAGTTCCTTAAATTTTCAATAACCCAATGAGCATATATTGATTGTGTCTAATTATTTGCACATCATCGATGATCAAATTCAAACTCAAATATTTGGAAAATCAGTTTTTAATTCACAAAATAAAAATAAAAAAACAACTTGGTTGAAATATGAAGCTAAAGCACGAATTAATTAATTAATTAATTAAGATTGTTTGCACATAAAGTATTTGAAAATCATTAGATTTTGAATTTAATTCAACATTAACAACATGTTCCAACAGAGTATAGCATGGCACATTAACGACACCTGGCCAATAGACTATATGTATAAATTAAATTAATATAATTAATCATAAATAATTAAATAGGACCAAAATAATTGACTTATAAACTATTTATTTATTTTTGGATTGTGGGCCCTTCATGCTCCAAGTGGAACAATGCTGGGACCCGCGACCTCGTGCCAGGAAGGCTCCCAATTTAGACATGTGACGAATCTGGGTTTCTTAATTATTGTTGGGGTTGTGGGTGTCGCTGTTGTATGTCCGTTCATGCATTTTGCGCAAGTAAGTTTGTCGTCTTATGGATAAGGGAGAGGAAGAGTGGGGAATAATTATGGTACTTGGCACGTGCGGGTGTTGTCACGTAGCGAGGAACATTTGAGCCAACTTGCTATTTATGGAAATCAATGGAGAAACGTTCGCTTCCGGTTGCGGTCAGAGTCTTATGGGACCGCCACGGTCATTGGTCAGGAATCAACGTTGAACGTGACGTGTCGCAGCCTCCCCTGTGCGATCTTCCGTTCTTTATTATCAGACGGCTGCGATGATGATAATCGGGTTTTAGCTTTTAGAGTGAGGAACCAGAACATCATCCCCTTTACTATTTTAGATTATTAGGAAATTGGTAGCGTACTCAAGATTTATATTAATTTAATTATTATTTATGAATTTTATTATTAAAAAAAGTCATTTTTTTTAAAAAAAAATCAACAATTTTGATTATGAATAAGGTTAAAATTATCTTATTATATGTATTTTTTTTTATAAAAACTTTAAGAAATTTAATATAAAAAAATGTCCGTTTAGATGTATACATAAATTAGAGATTAATGTTATTAATAATAAAGTTTAAAGTTGATGATTAAAATTAATATAAAATTTAGAGACACCCACAACTGAATAATGAGATAAAAAAAATAGAAATAAGTATTTAATTTCTATAATTTTGAAGTTTCTCTCCTTCTTTAATTAAGGCAACTTGTAACCAAAGAATTTTTAATTATGGGATCGGCTGTAATTGAGTTAAATACAAAATTAGAACCGGCTAATTGTCATCTAGTATGCAATCAAATGTACATTAAGAGCAATAATTGGAGTGAGTGGTAGGTAGTTTCTTGAGAGAAAGTTACTAATCCTCCACAACATTAAAAGAAAAAAAATAAAAACCTCAAATATATTTGGGAAAATGTGCACAAGAGATCACAAGTGGCTCCATCATACCCTCCACTAAAGCTACAATCTCAACCCTAGCCAAAAAACAATAACAAAGATGAAAGCTATTGTAGTGCCTTTTCACACAAATTGATCAAGAAGTTGGGGCCAATTAGATACTCCAAGATTTATTTGGATAATCTCTTCTTTAATAAAATAAATAAGTGAAAAATTAATCCAAGAATTGAATGACACAAAGGTTCCAAATGAAATGACTCACCTACCTTGAATAAGAAAGTGGAAAGTGTCTTAGCATAAAATATTGCATGACAATATATTAAATGGCTGCTTCAAACCTCCACATTCCTTGTCTTGGGGTGGAGGGTGATTCAAAAGGATATTAGGAGGATTTACCTCAGACTTTTTAAATATAATTTTTAAATAAATTTGATCTAAAATTTGTTCGAAATTGTTAAAATAGTTCTGCAATAGACTCTCTATGTTTAGTTTTTTTTTTCCCCCCAAAAAAAAAAACAAAAGAAGAGAGTCGTTTGTAGAGTTGTCTTGATGTTTTTGGACAAATTTTACAAATTTTAATTAACTTATCTTTTTGAGATATAGAGAATATTGATTTTGGTAACATTAAAAATTGACAAGCCATAAATAAATTTTAGGTTATTTTAAGTTAAATTTGACGAAAACTTTATGGAGCTTATTGTAGATATTGTGTGACAACTGACAAGTGAAAAAATCGAGAAAATGGTTCCATTACATATAATTCAAGTATGCGTATAAAAATACTAATTTTTTTGTAAATGCTCTTGTGTAAAGAAAGTGAATGTTGGTCCTCTTCCTTGTTGATTGAAGACAGAAATGCGTCGATATTTAAATTTATTAATAGCGATTTTGGTATGTTTATTAAAAATAAACACTCGAAAAAAACAACTCGATGAAATGCGAGTGCAAATTGAGAGAGCGGTGGGTACGTTTTGGCTTTTTGGCCTATTGACTTTTGTGTAGTCCGTACTCCGTCTTATCCAAAGAGAAAAGCTTTGCCAAATAGTTGGCGTCTAGAGCCAATGTATCCGTGTACCAAACCAGAAGTCCCTCTCAGCTCATTTTCCTTGGCAACAATTGTGTACCATTCTCCCTGTGACCTTATATGCCAGTCATAGTTTTCACCAGATCTCACAAGAAAATACAACTCTTTTAAACAATTAGTCTTCTAATTGACCCCCCCAAAAAATAAAAGGGGGGACAATTCTTCCACATTTTTTTTTTCTCATCATTGACCAAAAATAACTTTGGTAGTAGCCAACTCCTTTCAAAGATCAAGGATTCAAGTTTTCAGGTGTGTCAAAAATGAGTTTGTTGATGTACTTTGTATTCTATTTAATTAGGAGACTTTTTAATTGTTAATTTGGGAATTATTATTTTTTTATTTGTTTTGTGTGATTTTTTTAATGATGTACAAGTCATGCCTTCATGAAATCGGTGTTCGCATAGGAATATAGGATAAACCTATCCACAGCAAAGTCATGCCTTCATAATGATGTTCAAGTCACGAATAAGACTCACAATTTGCAGGACTCTAGCAATGTGCTGAATTCTAGCTCAGTCGGGAGGCAATTGCTTGAAAATCCATTTATTCATAGCATTTGCCAATAAATAAAAAGTAACACTTGCATCTCACGCTGGTGGTATATTCTCGCATAATTCTTTCGATTTATCGAATTGTATTTGTATATATAATATAATTGGAATCGTTTATTCTCTAAATTATTATGTTAAGATCATATCCGCAAAAAAAATTAACAGAATTTAAGATCTTTTAGTTATTTATATATATATATATCAATTAAATAGATGGTTAATCATGAAGATCTTAATTTTTACAAAAAAAATTGTTAGATTTATTTGGTACAGATGAATAAATAAATCGCTTTCAATTTTGTTGATTTTTTTACGATTTCAATTACTATATATATATATAGAAAAAAAAATTCGATAAATTGTATAAGGAAGAATTACGAAATACAAATATTTTTCATATATAAATAGAATTTTAGTAAGTTGGGACAAATCTTTCTTGAAATAAAATCCTGATAATTTAAAGAGTTTAATTAAAGAAAAATATCGGCAAAAGTAGATATATTTAAATCAAGGAGGAAGATTATTCCAAACTTCGAAAGCAAATGGGCAAAAGAAAGAAAAAATGAGAGAAAGATTCCGAGCGGGCGTCGACAAAAGCAACTGCAGTAAGACCAATGACGTCAGGCCTCTCTCATATCCAAAAAACCAAAAACGCAATTGATCACGTGATTAATTGAAAGGCGGACACCGCAATACACAATTTGCACACTGAAGAACTGAAGAAAGTTCAAAGAAGCTGAGCTCAACATGACAACATCGACCTCAAGAAAATCAAAATATCAGCCGTGAAAATTAGAGAATTAAATATTATTTTATTTCGAAAATATCGCGGGCCCTTTTGGCAGTGCATGAACCTTCTCACCTATTTAAACCTCCCTCTCTCTGAAACCCAGAAGAATTCGAAACATCTCATCAAATCTCACATAACTCCTCTTCTTTTCTCCATTTCCTTGATCCGATAAACATTCCGATTGGCACCCAACCCGAAATTTCAGTTTCATAGTTGCAAAATGTACGGACAGAGCGGAACGGACTCGGATTTCACGCTCCTCGACTCCATTCGGCGCCACTTACTGGGCGAGGCGGATCTCCGAATCGGAAATTCGATGGCCAACTCAGCTTCGGGTCCGATTTTCTCCCGGAGCTCCAGCTTCAGCAGCCTTTACCCGTGTTTGACTGAAAATTGGGGAGATTTGCCACTTAAAGAGGATGACTCAGAAGACATGGTGCTCTACGGTGTACTCAGGGATGCAGTTAACGTTGGCTGGGTCCCGTCGCTCGGATCCGGCTCGGTCGATACTTGCTCTTACAGCTTTTCGGTGAAATCAGAACCGGAGATTCTGCCGCCGGTGAGTAGAGTACCGGTGAAAATGGAGGCGCCGGCTCAACCGGTTCGACCGGTTCAGCAGTCGGCTCAAGCCGGTCCAGCTGTAGTTCCCGCCAAGGGAAAGCATTACAGAGGTGTAAGGCAACGGCCTTGGGGCAAATTCGCTGCCGAAATTCGGGACCCGGCGAAGAACGGGGCGAGGGTTTGGCTGGGAACTTTTGAAACCGCAGAGGATGCGGCTTTGGCTTACGACAGAGCCGCCTACAGAATGCGCGGGTCCAGAGCTTTACTGAATTTCCCACTCCGGGTAAACTCGGGCGAGCCTGACCCGGTTCGAGTGACATCAAAGAGGACGTCACCCGAACCGTCATCGTCTTCGGAAAGTGGGTCCCCGAAGCGGAGAAAGAAAGTGGAAGTGTCGAAACAAGCCGGATTGGAAATGGGAGCTGGAATCGGACAGCAGCAAGTGGGAGCCCAAGTGGGAGTGCCGTGCACACGTGGCGAACAGTTACTGGTGAGCTAATGACGCTGGTGGGAGTGGGAAAAGGAAAGGGAAAGGGAAGGGCAAGCAAAGCACTAGTGGTAATATGGTAATACTTGTTGAATTGTGCAGGACACATTGTAATTACCTGATATGTATTAGAAATTGTAGGATTTCAGCTTCTGCATTTTGGGGTTCCCTTGATTTTGGAGGCTAACTCGAGAGAGAGAGAAGCCAATTTGTTTGTTTTTTAGAAAAGAAAAAAGAGAGAGAGAAGTCATTGTGTGAGGGTTTCTGAATACAAAATTTTGTGTACTGTTTGATGAACTCAATTTTGAATTGGCATGTTTCCTATTTTACCAGAAAAAAATTGGTGGCTAATCAATTCAATCATCTTTACTTCTTTCGGGGTGGAATGGAATGCACATTATGATAGCAACAAAATCCGCTTTGATCTTAGTACTATGTACTATTTCAGACTTCAGAGTAAAGAGACATACAATTTAACCGTACTAATAATAAAGCGCGCTCATAGACAATATCTATAATTTGTGTATAGCTCAAAAACACTGACGACCGTTTTTCCACTGTAATAATATAAGTAAAACTTAGATTTCGATCACAAATTGGGCTAATTAGCTGGAGTGCTGAATGAACATGACAAAAAAACTATGACCTACATGATACATGTGCTTTCGAAGTTTCATGTGTCATGATGTCTTAGCATTTGACATTTTAAACATGAAAATCATTATTTTTGTGTACATCGTAATGAGTTTGACCATAAAATCTTATCAAATTCGATCGTTCTAATAAGTGCCAACATCTCTAAGTAAGTTGGGTCATCTTTAAGTTGGGGTATTGACAGATTTTTAATCTCACTCTACACTCTACAAGAGAAGTGATGTTAAGCGAGTTTATGTGAAAAACGAGTCTCTAATTCAAAATTACTATGGCTTAAAATTCAGCTCAAAAAACACCACGTACATTTTAATGATGAAACTATTTCGGAAAAAAAAATGATGAAAATATAATTAACAATAAGGTAGAACAACGATAAAAATAAATAATACCGAAGTTTACGTGAATTGATAAAACTCACATATATCAATAAAAAAAAGCATCACCATTTTAACCATGGAAAGATTAAAACCATACAAAAACAATCCACTTAAGGGTTTAAGTTCCAAACCCAAGTTTATATCCAATAGGATATACAAAATGATGAAAATATCGATTTTTTGTAAAAATTGACCGTTCGATTTATGAAAATATTAATTTCGATATCGATATCGATCACAATCAACCAAAATGTTGGAAATTAGTCCAAAACTTGAAAATTTTGAATGAAATTTTAGAAAATAAAAACTTAAGTACCCAATAATATTTTAAGTAAGAAAAATATCCATATCGTGAAAATTGAGAGGAACTTTTTTTCCCTCTTTATTTTTATGTCAAGACACATAAGTACTGGTGTATTCACAAAAAACATATATTTCTTCCTTCTCGAAACTCCAAAATATGATACTCATTAAACATCCTCCATTAGACTCGTAAAATCACTCACTCATGTAAGAGAAGCCCTAAAGCCTAAACCACACCTTTTTTCACAAAATGATGACCAGAGTTAATTAGTCGTCACTCGTCATGCGCCAGATACTCCAATTTGTTCATCCGTTCAATTTGTTAATTGCAAATTTGGAATTGATCTTATCTCACTCCGTGTGAATTCACATTCAATTTTCATATCCTTTAAATAATAATATCTCATTCTTCTTGTTTTCTTCAAATGAAAGTCCTTCGTTTGACTAATAATATATAGAGATATATGTTCTAAGAGAATAGGGACACATTTCGATTTGGAAAGTTCATAAGAATGCTGTAATTGAAAGTTTATAATGTAACGACCAAACTAGGGATTAGGTTCATTTTGGGGATTTACAGGGAAAATGACGATGTTACTCTTGGTTTTAAAGGGGTCAATTGGTTAGCATTTCATTCGTACCACTTTTGGACGTTTTCCTTTGACTGGTACGTAGGTCTTAAACTCACGAGTTTGTGCATGCGAGAATTTAAGTCCATGGACGAAAGTTACGGGTCTAGAACTGTAATGGCATAACGATAATTTTAGAAAATTCTGGAGTATTTAAGGAGTGCACACTCTCTCTCCTCAGGATTGGCCATATATTTTCCTCTCATTTTTTTTCTCTCTCTCTCTCCCTTTCCATTCGACCACCGCACCACCCCATCACGAACGACCCATTTCGAGGTCGAATTGATGCAAACGAAGGATGGGAATGGGACAACCGTGGACAGTTGTGGACAGCAGTTCAACACGAGAAAGGTAGCCAGAACTTCAAAACCAGATTACAGCCAAACTGGATAAGATTTCTAAATTTTGGGTTCATACTTGGATTCCTCTCGTCTGACAAACAATCCATAATATCAAAATTACCTTCAATACATGTTAGACAAGGTATACTCGTCCTTTCCTATAGCTCATGCCTCCGCCTCTTGACCAACCTCCTTGCGTCCCAACCTTCATCCTTCATGTTCCATAGTGATTTTAAGGACCCAATCAATGCTCTAGAATCCTTAGTTTCATGTTGGGAAGCCTCAATAATTCAAACAACTGATTTTCTTATTTTTTGGTTTATCGGTTCTCGGTTTAAGTTCACGGGTATGGGCATTACAATATTTCCTTTTCCCTTTTTTTTTTTTTTACTTCTCACCCTGGCTGTTTCTTTCCTCCCTACTCTGTTTTTTTTTTTCGATTCCACTCCACCAAAACACACACACACACACACACACACACACACACACACACACACACACACACACACACACACACACACACACAAACATATATATATATATATATATATATATATAACACCCTAGATCTTCGAGGAAACATGAAATTACCATATTGCCCCAAAAATTCAAAGAGTTGACTTTTGGATCGGGAAAAGTTTTGGACGTTTCGAAAGGACCGTGATGAAGGTCTCAAGCTCCCGAGCGCATAGACAGATGACATGCTAGAATCGGAGTGTGGATAGGATCGTTATGGGTCACGGACGACTTAAGGGTATTTTAGTCATTTTGGGTCATCTGGGTTGCTAGATATTTTGAGGTGCTAAATTGTCCATAAAACTATGGAATTGGTCTCCATCAGCTTTCCTATTTCTATATATCGGCGTGTGTTGTCTTCAAAAAGGAGGGGAGGAAGTTCGGGGGTGATGCACCGAAATGAGAGAAATGGTGGAATAGAGGAAATCAGGGAAAATTGGGTGAGTAGAGGCTAGGTAAAGGACATGGAGAGAGGGAGAGAAAGAAATGGAGGATGAACAGAGGTGAATGGGGGCCTCATGGTCGAGAAACCGTGGGGAAAACTAGGGGAACCATAGGTTCCCATGTCGGGTTTTCAGCTCATGACCAGGAGTCAAGCCAATAGGTGTGTGTAACGACCCGGATATTCAAAAAAGGAAAATTTGGAAACTTTGAAGGAAATGACGATTTTGCCCCTGGAATTGGGTGAACGGTTGACTTTTGGTTCGAGCGGTCAATCGAATTTTGACCGAGGACTGTGACGTAGTTCGGGACGTCACGAGTTCATAGACAGGTGGCACGCCCAATTTCGACATTCGAGGAGAAAGTTATGATACTCGGAAGTTTTAGGGTACTTAGGTAAATTGGTTAAAAGGGGCCATTTTTTGACTTTTTGATCGGGACCGTGTTTGGACTTTCCGGAAGTACCGTTGGATAGGTCTCGGGATGCTGAATCCGTAGACAGGCGGCATGCGTCAATCGGAGTTCGGACATGAAAGTTATGGATCTGCAAAGGCTAGGGGTATTTTGGTAATTTATTATGGCAAGGGAAAAATGGTAATTTGCCGCAGCAGGGATAATTGAATAATTAAGTGGCTGATTCAGTTAATTTGAATGAGGACTGATCTCTTGGTGACACTTGTCACCATAATTGAAAGGTTAGTGTAAAGCAAGGTTTGAATATTCAAAAGGGATATTAACCAAACCGTTTGTTGTTTGATCAATATATATGTATGAACGGTTTAAATCAAACCAGAAACAGAGCGATTGAATTGGGAATCGAGAGAAGAAAAGAAAGGAAATGAACTGGTTAATTAGGGACCTCGCACTCAGCTCAAACCAAACATAAAACCCGAAAACCATTAAAGGGCCTTAAGATCGATTTCGAATTTTTAGATGTTTATGAATGAAATTGATGATGCCTTTAGCTCCCTCGGATTGAGACGAGTCGAACCCACTGAGAATTGATGGGAATTAGGGTCGGTTTGCCCTAGAACACAGAAGGGGAATACTTGAGATGTTCGAGATTGGGTCGAGGAAATTAAGACGAGGAATGACAAAATTGATCTTTGAAATGTATTCATTAGGACCCCACGATGCTTCCTAATACCTCAATTGAAGGAAACAAAGGAGAAATTGTGAAGATTGGACGATGAACAGTGCTTCGGTGTTCTTCAAATAGTCGAGCTTGATCGACTGGATTGAGGTAAGGTCCTATGTAATTGAATTTACAGAACCTCAATTACGTCTATAACGATGCTAATGGACGATTGAATTGAAGGCATTGATGTTGAATTGACAGCAATCGAACCGGGTCACCTCGCGGGTCGCAGGATCCATTTACCAATTAAACGGACGAGGAAGGAGACTGTGCAGGTACTGTAGCAAGGCGCGTGGACTCACGCACAGCCACTCACGGCAGCGCGTGAGGGCACGTAGGCACGATTCCCGAGGTGAGTTCACCATGAAACTTGTCATATTTAATGTAACAGACATTTTGGATTTGGTTTCGAGAAAATCGGACATCGTTTCGATATTGTTCCGAGGGTCCGAAGGTTTATGTTACGTTAAAAATACGTATTTAAATCCCGAAAAAATTGGGGAAAATTATGGGAAGTATTTTGAGATGTAAGTAACCCTTGATAATGATTTTGGATAGGAATGGTGACTTCCAAAATTTACGGAAAAACGTGCAGCTCGGAAAGCGAGCGATATGGACGGTGTGTGAGTGGACTTTTGTTTTCTACCCTGAATGCATGCATATATGTTTTAAATGCTTTATGATATGATTTGAGTTGATTTGGTATGATTGAGGTTTCGATATGATGATTTCCGGATTTTGGGAATATTATATTATTTTATATGGTTTTGGGTATGTTTTTCGAGAAAACTATGAAACTGTTGTTTTGGGCGAAGGCTCGTGATTTGAGCTTGGTTTTGGCTCGGATTATGAGTCGAGAAATTCATTTGATGAAAATTGAAATGCTTTTGACTATCTTTTATGAATTTATGTGAAATTGGCAACTGAGGTTGCGATTGCACGGATTTGCATGAAACTGATTTTTTTGGGCTTGAGACCCAAGTGGATAGTGATTGACTCAGATTTGAAGTAACATGTGAATATGATTAAATTGATGATTTTGATTTATAAAATATATTTTGGACACTGTTTATATGATGGATTTGTGGAACTTGCTTTGTGAAAGCTATGTTTCGGGCAGAAGCCCTGTTGAAATGTTTTTGACTTGATTTGAGATTTGAATGGTTTCAAAATGAGATTACTGGATTTGATGACTGTTCCACATATACCATCCTCTGTGATTTGATGGTCTCCTCCAGACGTCGTAGATCCTGGAGTAGTCACGATCCACTGCCTGGAGATGAGTAACTCCGAGGGAGACTCAGTCTCAGGAGTGTGAGATTATGATGATATCCTCTAGACGTCGTTGATCCTGGAGATGATATCACCCCAGACGTCGTTGATCCTAGGGAGGTACTCGGACATGAGACACCCGAGTTGCACGCGTTGCATTGATATCGTGACGGGTTATTTGGACATTGAGATTGGGTATTGAGGATTGGTGGTATTATGATAATTGATTGATCTTTATGCCTGATTTAATGAACATGTTTTATTGGTCCACTATTCATACTTGATTTATATTACACGATGGTTCATGTTTTATACTATGCATGCATGTTTGTGAAACTGGAGGGTAAACATGTATTTTACAAATGTATTTCTAAAAGATTCTTTTTGTCCACTCACACCTTTTCTGTTTTATTGGCCCTCCAGGTCGTGGCACAATGATCGAGGCTGATCGGGAGGTGGAGGCATGAGTGGGCACATGTACAGTTATCCCTTGTTTGGCAAGTGCTGAGGGTAATTTCGGACCTTCAGTTGACTTGTCAGACGGGAGCAGGACCGGGCACGGTTATCTATGTCCTTCGGGGACAGGTCCTGTCAGTGTGCCATTGGTCAAAACGGGAGTGAAAAAGGTTGAGAAATGAGGGAGAAAATATCGAGTCCGGTCGTTGGGTTGGGCGACCCGAAAACCAAAACATCGGGCAGGGAAAAAGATGAATAATGCTGCACAGTACTCTGGCGCGTGGTCTCGCGTGCTAGGGGATTTGGGCATGAGTCCAACATTTCTTTTGATGTTTTCGATGTTAGAGACATTTTGGCATAGGTTTCGAGTAAATCGGACACCATTTCGGGGTAATTTTGAGTATCCGCAAGTTTAGGGTTCGTTTTAAATCCATTTAAAAATCCCGAAAAATTATGGGATTGAATTAGAGGATATTTGAGATAGTTAGTGACCTTTAGATGTAAATTTTGGCTAGAAGTGACATTCTTGGAAATTGCAGAAGTGCGTGCAAAAGGTGAATTCGACGATTCAGAGGTATGTGGGTGGACTTTATTTCCCTAAGCTCTTATGCATGCATATTTACATGATTTAAATGCGTTTTTATGTGATTTTTGGTGATATTGAGTGATTGAGAATTTTATTAGATTTTCAGTGATTTATGAATATTTTATTACACGTTTTACGAGATTTGGGTAGACTATGTTTTGAACGCCGTTTCGAATGTGATTTTGAGTTGAATGTGGATTATGGCTTGAAATAACGTGATTTGGAATATTTATGATTTTTATATAATTTCTGAATGGTTCTTATGGAAATTGTGTTTAAGCTATGTTTGGGGCTTTGACCCAAGATTCTGATTGTGGATTTGACGTGTGATGTTGAAATATGATGGGTGTTATGTGCTCCTCGGTAAAGGTGATATATGATGTGATATGTGGTGGTGAAATGTGATATTGAGTTGCGATGTCACACGTGTATGTGTTATGGGTATTGATGGTGTAAAGTTGTGATGATGATTGTGATGTGGACTTGAGTTGGTTATATGTTGTGATGATTGTGGATTGGGTGTGAGTCTTAGACGTCGAGCCCAGGGCTCCGGTTCTTGAGACTGTGTTGTGATGACTCGGACATCGAGCTTGGCGCTTCAGTTCTCAAGCGAATGTGTAGGTGATGGCCTACCGTAGTGCCCTTGTGATGTGATGATTGATGTTGTGTTGTACACTGACGTTGAGTTGACTATGTGTGGATTGTATGATGTGATATTGGATATGGATTGATTGTGTATCGTTGATGAGTTGTACGGGATTATTGTGTTGACCTTGTGCGATGGTTCTGTCGAATTTTCGAGATCTTAGACAATTTGATGTTGCTTTTGATTTGAAAAATATTTCACGTATTTCGAAAAAATAAAGTGGGGTTTGTTTTATTCGAACTAAATTGTTCTTGAAATGATTTTTGTATGCATGCATGGTTTCAGAAAACGGAGGGTAAAAGCTGGTTATTTTAAAAGTATGTTTTAAAACTATTTCTTTTTGTCCACTCACATGTTTTCTTGGTTTTGTAACCCTTCAGACCCACTGCACGGAAGCTTTGGCTCGAGAGGGGTGGCATGAACTAGCGAATTGTACGCTTTCCCTGGTCTGACATGGTTTCTGTCAGACGAGAGCGGAGTCCTTGTATAATATTCGAGTGAATTCAGGTGGGGTCTTGTCACTGAATCTATTCGATCTCCGATTTTGGCATATCATCTGTCTATAGACTTAGGGGTCTGAGATCTTCGTAACGGTCCTTACAAAACGTCCAAAAAGTGTCCAAGTCAAAAAGTTAACCTTTGACCTTATAAGGGCAAAATTGGCATTTTTATTTTTATTTTCCTATTCTACCCTTTTTCTGAATATTCGGACCGTTACACAAGGTCATTAACAATTACCCTCAATCCTATCCACATTTCTTCCTATATTCCTCTCTTTTATTGCAGCCTATCTTCAATTTATCTTCCTCTCCAAGCTCTTTTCCTCTCCAAACCTATCTTCCTCCCTAAGCTCTCTTCCTCTCTTTCCCTCTCTTCCTTTCCAAGCTCTTTTCCTCTCGAAGCTCTCTTCCTCTTTTCCTCTCATGTCACTACCCCAGCCTCTGGTCGCCGCAGCCTCTCTTCCCGCTGCTGCCTCCCTTTCTATTTTGTTGTAAGTCCTTCTCTCTATTCATGTAACTTAAAATAATTAAGAACAAAATACTAATATGTTGGACAAATATCTGTAGGTTGTGGTATGAGAGAATCAAGGAAATGTGGGATTGGATTGGAACTTCGTTTATGATTTAAATGTTGGATCGGAATGGATATTGAATACGTTTATTTGTGATATTTTAATATATATATATATATATATGTATATATATATATGTGAATATATTGAATTGGAATTGGAATTAGATTTAGGATGTTAATTTGTGAATTTATGTGTATATAATTTGTGAGTATATGTTAATATATTGGATTGGGTTTAAGAATTGTGAATACTGTGAATATATTAGGAATTTTAGGATTTGTTTTTGGAATTTTAAGGATTATAGGGATTTTGGTTTTTTTTTCTTTTTGGAATTTTGAGGGTTATAGGGATTGTAGGAATTTTCGCTGGTTTTATTTCATTTATTTCCAATTTTAATTGAGTATATTATCAAAATTTATTATTAAGTGGTTTTATTTCATTTATTTGAATTTATTATTCAAAATTTATATTTATGAGTTTTATTATAAATCTAATGTTTAAAATATATATATTTTTTATTTTATTAATTAATAAAATAAAAAATATGTTAGTAATATGTTAGTTATTTAGAATATTTTGTTGTAGATTGTCGTCACATCCATTGATCACATATTGTGACCGACCCGATGCCACTCCTGACCCTGTTGAGGCGTCTCCACCGTTGGCCACTGTAGCATCCATAGCACCCCAACCAGTCGCTCTAGCAAAGTACCCCGTAGCTTGACTAGCCTCCCTAGTAGCCAGCCTCGCACTCGACCAACCGCCTAAGCGTTTAGATATATGTATTACTAAGTTTGAGACTTTTATTAATTTTTATTAAATTTGAGACTTTTATTAATTTGTAGGACTATTTTTTTTATTATGTTTGAGATTTTATTTATTTTTATTAAATTTGAGGATTTTATTTATTTTTATTTTTTTAGAAGATAAATATAATAGTTTTATATATAATTTAAATTTATATATTTAATGGAAAATTTTAATTTTTTTATGTTTGCGTGACAAATAATATGTTTGTCAGGCAAACCATAAAAATTTAACGTTCGCTGGGGAAACCATTGTCCTACGAACATTAATTTTTATCTGGCAAAATCTAAAACTTAAATGTTCATCAGGCAAAGCTTTGCCTTGCAAACGTTATTATACTTCAGGCAAAGCTTTGCCCTACAACCACATTTATTTGTCAGGCACATAAAGGTTGACTTTTTATGCGTACGATGACTTACTTGTGACAAAAATTTTTTGTCGGGCCATTTTAATGCTGCCCGTTGTCGGGCAATGTTTTGCATCACATATTTTAGCCGACGAACGTTTTTTGCGTTCGTATTTCCCCGACGAACGCTTGTTGATCGGGCAAAGTCTTCATTTCTGTAATGTTGGGATATTTTGATGTTAATTACAATATGAGGAAAGGCATCCATTTATAGTGATATGCCTCATAAGCGAAATTGCAAATATGTACCATTAAATAAGAATCGTTTTGAGAATTTAAGTTGGGAAATTGGGCAAGTAGCAGTCTATGGGCTTGTGGAACCCAAAATCATCCGAAAATTATGAAGATGCCACGCGTACCGTAATTCCAAAAAATGACCAAATTGCCCCTAGCAATAATGCTGATCATTTGAAAACACCCGCACATTAAATAATCTATTTACCAGCTAAATACGTTATTTGATCGGGTCAGAATCTCCGTAATATTAATATTCTCCCCGAGAGTTAATTGTCATTATTCTTAATAATGAACAAATAATATTAATATTAAAACAATAATTGTCATTACTATCATGATGAGCCATCATTACAATTATTAAATAATATATTTAATTAATAATATATTATTTATTAATTAAAAATTCAACCGACCAATCAGAATGCTCCAAGGCACCCAAAATTTTCCTATAAATAGCAGAGAACATTTCATTTCCAAGGTACGTCGATTCTTCGCTTCGAAGTATATCATTTTCCTCTCTCAAAGCTAACTTAGGCATCAGAGTGTTCTTGGTCGAACAACCCCCCGGGTAAATCGATCGAGGCAACGATAGCTAATTGTTTGCTGTTTGCAGGAATTGTGAGGACTTTTCATGGCGGGTTCGATCTTTGATTCAACAATTGGTGCTTTCATTGAGAGCAATTGAGGAATACTCAGAAGAAGCTCTCTCGGTTGTTCATCGTTCTTCAACGGTGTTCATTGTTCTTCAGGAAATTGTTCATCGTTCATCTTTCTTTGTTCGTCGTTCATCGACATTGTTCGAAGATTTTGAACGTTGTTCAAGTCATCCATCAAACAGCTTTCCAGTTCAAGATTCTTTGATTCGGCATGGCTAAGGTTCGTCGATCCGTTCTATTAGCGGGAAAAGGTGTTTCTGCCTCAACAGCTCAGATGAGGAATGAGGTTCGCATAGAGACTCCGAAGAAGCGGCCAACTCAACCCATGCGTGTGTCCATAGAATCGCCCATGGAGACACTCGAAGGGAGACCAACCTTCAGCTTTGGAGCATTCCCCTCTCCAACTAACCAAGTACCCGCGCTAGGGGAAGGAACTTCGGTTTTACAACAAGCAGGCGGGAGGTTGATAGGAAGTACATCACGACATGATCCACCCACAACAAACATGGACATAAGGGACTTTCTGGATGGGCATCACGACGTCTCAGGGAAAAATTACCGCCAACCTCCCCAGGATAACTTGGCGCAGCAAGTTGAAAGGTTAAACAACCAAGTTCAACTTCAGACAGAGCTCTGTTTGATCCTGAAATGACCAACACGATGAGACCCGCTGGGGGTTCTGGGACCAGCCGCGTGGTGTTTCGGGTCCGCTGGGGCGTGGCCGTTCGGCGAGTATCCTGCAAGGACTAGACACCGGTGTGGTGCCGGTCGAAGGGGCTCCGATGCCTAAGTTAGTATCTGAGTGCCGAGAGGCAAGTAAATACAGTGCTCTGGATCGGTTCTTAGTGTCTTACCTTTGTGAAGGGTTTCAGGGTATTTATAGTAGCCATAACTGCGGTAGGTGGGCTACTGTTAAGGGAGCAGGTGGTGCTTGGTGGCTGGGAGCCGTCTGACAAGCCCTGGATATCCGGAGGAGGCGCCAGCTGGAGTCCCAACCTGCCTCCGTCAGGGGGTTGGTGTGGCAGAGTTGGTTAGGTGACTGTCACAGCCAGCTGTCGTCTGTTCACTGTCAGGTGCCGAATGGCGGGTCTGCAGTACGGTGCCGGTCGGCGGGCCGTGGGCCGTGAGGGTGCCGATCAGGCGATCGGTCGGTGGCCTTCCTGTCCTGGTGGGACCTGTGCTAGGGTGGTCGGTCGATGTGGTATCAACATAAGTCCCCTAAGTCCTCGACTGTTGACTTGGTTTAATCATCTCCCCCCGAGGTCAATTGCGTCCTTTGAAGAGTTGGCTCTGACATTTGTTAAGGAGTACGCACAACTTTGGACAATCGAGGTGAAGGATGACCATCTCTTCTTTGTCCGAAAGAGAGCAAAAGACACTCTACGACAATACATACGAAGGTTTTGCGAAGAGAAGTCTCGAATTGTCGACTGTAGTGACCTTGTTACAGCAATGGCGTTTAAACAAGGACTCCCTCGGGACAGCCAGCTTTACGGGGACATCGTCATGAGCAATGCGCAAAGTCTTACCAAAATGCTTTCGCTAGCAGAGCGACATGCAAGCTGGGAGGACGAAAAGAACGTCACTCATACTCAGGACCATGCTGGGGCTAGTGAGAAGGCCTCCAATAAAGATGAGTCCCATGGAAAGTTTGTGACTGGAAAGTTCAACAAGCGCAAGGCGGGAAAACCCTCCCAAACACCAGTTATGGGGAAGCCTAACTTGCAGCTATCTTTGCCAGTCCATCAGATCCACAATGAAATTAAGGACAAGCCATGGTTAACCAGTCAAGGGTGATCAAGAAAAGGCTGATAAAACGAAGTGTTGTGCCTTTCACAAGTGCTATAGGCATAACATCGGAAAATGCATATCTTTCAAGAGATATCTTCGGAATCTCATCAAAGAAGGACATTGCACTGAGTACGTCAAAGGGAAGGCTGTGGATGGACCCGCTGACAAAGGGCTGAAGGAACCTGCAGTAAAGATGATCTGCATCAACACCATCATAGCTGAATCAGAGTTTCTAGGAACCACCTCCAAGCAGGAGAAAAGAAAGATACGATATGCACTTTCCTTCTCTCAGGTCTCCCATGTTACCACCCCCGGGGTGGCCAACGACCTTGTCGTTGGTTTCTCTTTGAAGGACAATGTAGGACTTGATTGGCCGCATGATGATGCATTAGTCGTGTCAATCCAGATCGCTCATGCTCAAGTTGATCGGATTCACGTTGATGAAGGGAGCAAGACAAATATCCTTAGCCTGGATGCAGTGCGCAAGATGGGGTTAGAAAGCCTTACAACAAAAAAGGGTTGTCCCGCTTCGAGATTTCAACGGGTCAACCAGTATGACCGTAGGTACTCTCCAGCTGGATGTACATTCGGATCCCGTTGTAACGTCCCAGACATTTTACATCATGGATGAGTACTCTCCATACAATGGAATCTTGGGAAGGCCATGGCTTCACAAGATCCTCGCAACCACATCAAGCCTTTACCAGAAGGTTCGATTCCCTATTCCCGGTGGTGGAATAGGGGAGATCAAGGGCGATCAGATGATGGCTCGACGGTGCCTCACTGAAGGGCTAAAGGAGGTCAAGGAGGCAGAGTTTGTACCCCAAGCAGGATCATCCACTGGGAGCAAGCTTTCTTCTTCGTCTCCCAAATAACAACTAATCACGGGTCAAGATCCTGACATTCATGTGGAACCACCAACTCCGGAAGGGTGGCAGTGTAACGACCCGTCCCGAGAGTCGGGATTAGCGAAGTGATTAGTAACAGATTAGTTAGATTAATCGGTGTTTAGTTGGTTACTTTTGGACTTTTGGCGTAGAATGACGATTTTGCCCCTAGAATGGGCAAAATGTTGACTTTTAGTTCGGACGGTCAATTGGGCATTGACCGATGATCGTGACGTAGTTCGGGACATCACGAGTCCGTAGACAGGTGGCACGCCAGATTCCGACATCCGAGGAGGAAGTTATGATGTTCGGAAGGCTGAGGGCACTTTCGTAATTTGGTTAAAAGAAGAGAAAATGTTGACTTTTTGTGACATGACCTGTTCCAACTGGACCTCGATAACTGTGCGCGGTCCTGCTCCCGTCTGACAAGTCGACTGAAATCCCGAAAGTACCCTTCAGCACTTGTCAGACCAGGGATAACTGCACTGATTTCTGCTCATGCCTCCGCCTCGTAATCCGCCCCGAGTATCGTGCCACGGCCTGGAGGGTCATTAAAAACAAAGGTGTGAGTGGACAAAAATAATTTCATGTAAAACACATTTGCAACACATCCTTTACCCTCCAGTTTATCAAACCATGCATGCATAGGGAAAAACACATGAATCATTTAAATCATTTTATAAAATCGGTTCACCATATAATAAAGCATATAACTCGGGAATTACACATCCGAGGATCCTCTGGGAATTACACATCCAGAGTCGTCATCCAATGCTGGGAATTACACATCCAGCCTCACCGGGAATTACACATCCGGAGTCCCTCTTGGAATTACGCATCTGGGGGCATCAAACATCAATACACAATCAAAGCATTATTTCAAATCAAGTTTCAAAATCATGTCAAAACCATTATCACGGGGCCACATGCCCAAATCTCATTTCTCGTCAATCCGTAAAATCATTAAATAATTCGATACACGCAAATCCGTAAAATCATATCCGAAAACATCACAAATCCATTAAATCAATTTCCCAACTCATAATCCAAGCCAAAACCAATCACAAACCCCGGGCCTTCGCCCCAAAACAGTCATTTCACATTTTCTCGAACAACGTGCCAAAACACCGATTAAAATAATATAATATTCCCCAAAATCCGGAATTCACCATATCGGAACATCAATCATACCAAATCATGTCAAATCATATTATAAAGCATTTAAAACATATATGCATGCATTCAGGGTAGAAAACAAAAGTCCACTCACACACCGTCCAACTGCTCGTTTCCCGCGCTGCACGCGTTTCCGTAATTTCCGACACTTGCTCGGAATCTCGAATCCTGTTCACAATCATTATTCAAGGTTACTAACAAGTCAATTTACATCATCTAATTTTCCCATAATTTTCCGGGAATTTAGTATTAATTAAATACGTAACTTAAATCTTCGGACCCTCGAAACATTATCGAGACGGTATCCGATTGATTCGAAACCAAAAACCAAAATGATCGTTACACTGTATAGAATAAAACACCTGTTGACCACTTTCCCAGAAAAGTCACCACGCGCCCTCACGTGCCGCCGCAAGCGGCTGCACGTGAGTTCACGTGCCTTGCTACAGTGACATGAACAGTAGCATCCCTGTCACCTGTTTCACTGGTATTCGGGTCTGCGACCCGCGTCGCAACCCGATTCATTTTCCCTCAAATTGAACCCAATTCCTTCCGTTCTTTCATTCATTCTCATCTATTCCATGTTTCTAACTGATCTGCGACCTCAATTTAATGAAACCATGCCCTGAATCCCACGACTCAACATTGAAACCCGACGGGTCCTAACTCGGGTTCTACCCAAAAACGACCTGTAACATTCAATTAATTATACCAGAAGCATCTAACAGTCATTCTAAATATGAAATCGAAGTCAATTTCAAGAATCATCACCTCTAAGTAATCGAACCCAAGCTCTCACTTTCAATGGCGTCGCAGAGTCTGTTCTTGCTGATTTCCCCTTCAATTTTCTTCCTTTCTGATGTGGTTCGACTCGAAATCGTCCCAGAAAACTAATTCTAATCTTAATTCGGCCTGGGTTAAGCTAAAACTTCGAATTCAATCTCAATTTTATCAAGCATGGTTTCGGGTTTTTCCTCTCGGATTCACCGTGTTCCTCCCCGTTTTCTCTCCTGTTTTCCTTCTGTTTTTCACTCAAATTTTCCCTCTAAATCTCCCTGCATCTCTGGTTGTCATCCTTAATCAATCTGAGTTAAGGATTGTTTAGAATTTAAACAAAGATTTTGGAGGTTGTTTTGTCCGTATAAGGCATTCAAATAATGCCACTAATTGACATAAACAAGTGACAAATGTCACTTAGTAATTAATCCTAATCCAAATAGGCTGAATCAGCCAAATTAAGATATAGTTTATCAATTAATTTCACCGTTAAAGATAAATTACTGTTTTACCCTTATCATAACAAATTACCGAAATGCCCCTCTTCGTTCTAGACCCATAACTTTCTCGTTCGGACTCCGATTGACGCATGCCACCTGTCTACGGATTCAGCGTCCCGAGACCTATCCAACGGTACTTCCGGAAAGTCTAAATAATGTCCCGATCAAAAAGTCAACAAAGGGCCCTTCTTGACCAATTTACCAAATTACCCTCAAACTTCCGCATGTCATAACTTTTTCCTCGAATGTCGAAATCGGGCGTGCCACCTGTCTATGAACTCGTGACGTCCCGAACTACGTCTGACAGGACCCATCCCAATCCCCCCCCGGGATTAGTGCGGGATGACCCTGCTCCCGTCTGACACGAAGTGTCAGACAAAGGATATTTTCGTCCTTTGCCCTCCCGGGTTATCAGAGTACGCCAGGATCCGGAGGAGGCATGTGATATCTCGGTCCCTGCTACAGTCCACATCCGATGTCAACCTGAAGGGCAGTCAAAACATTAAAAACTGTGAGTGGACAAAACAAAGAGTTTATAAAAACATTTAATAAGGAAGACATCTGTACCCTCCACTAAAAAGCATGCATGCATTCGAAAACCATTTATCCAAAACAACCATATGTGAGACTAAGCCCAAAGCAGATATAAACTAAGGTCGAAAGGACCACAATAAAAACGACCATACGGGCCACTGCCCAAATCCTGTGCACACCTGTACACACCACATATCATATATCATATATCCATCACATACATATATATAAGTCACACAACCAATCCTGTCACGGTATCCAAAGCCACGCGCGCGCTACCCGGGTCTCAATTCGAGTCATCTCGAGGTCAAGGTCAATGTCCGCAGACCACTGACCCTACCCGAGGTAATAGTAACCATAGCCTTCCTGAGAGTAAGGAACCCAACTGGGGGGTGACTCCACTCAGTCGGTGCTCCGTGACTACTCCGGGGTCCACCCAGGCCAACGACCCTCCCCGGAGGAGATAATAGAAGTAAAGGAAGGTAGACGAACATATATATACATAACATAAACATTCATGACCGGTTCGCCTGAACCGTCATGATCCATAATATCCATAATTAGGTAACATGCCGGTTCCCGTAAACCGTCATGTACTGTAATAACATAACCAGGTAACATGCCGGTTCTCATAAACCGTCATGTACCGTAATAACCAACAAGGGTTCATGCCGGTTCCCATAAACCGTCATGAACCATGATACCATATTAAGAGTTCATGCCGGTTCCCATAAACCGTCATGAACCGGGAAATCCATTTAAGGTTCCCTGACCTGAAATCAAAACCGTAAAGTGACTGGGTCTCGTACCCGAACATAGGACACCAACTGGGCACCGTGCCCGGAATCTGAGGTCATATGCCCGAGACAAAACTAAATGGGTCTCATACCCGAGTTTATCATTTTGAAATCCAAATTCAGTTCATTTAAATCAATAAAGAAATACAGACCCATATAAGCACCGTATAAGGCCGAAACCTCGAAATACGTGCTTATACGTAACCACATACAAATGCACCCATGGCATCATCAAACAAGTAATAAAACATATAATAAACATTTATGCATGCACCAATTTAGAAAACAAGGTCCACTCACAGACCGTCCGAGCTGCCGCCTCGATTTGCGTGCCATACGGCTCCCCGAGCCGATCACCGTCACTGGGACTCCCAAACCTGTCCAAATCGTAATAGAAGGTTACTAACTACTTAATTAACCTCCTACCAAAACCCCGTAATTTTTCCGTATTTTTAACTATTTTTAATCCCGAACCTAAACCTTCCGATGGCCCGAAACATCTCGAGACGGTGTCCGATCGACACAAAACCAGTCCCAAAATGTTTGTTACATCGAATAGAAGATTTCACATGTTGGAACCTTCCCCAGATTCCCTGCCACACGCCCTCACGCGCCGCCCGAAGTGGCTGCGCGTGGGCTTCACGCGCCTCTACAGTACCTGCTGACGTCATCGCTGACGTCATCTGACAGCTGTCAGGTCTGACATGTCAGACTCTGACAGGTACCACGTGTCATGCTCCCATTGGTCCACGTCACTGTACTGTCAGTGCCACGTGTCATCACGGCACTGGTCCACGTCAGTGCCACGTGTCAGCCCCTGATTGGGCCACGTCACTGACATGTCAGTGCTGACTGTGCACTGACATGTGACACGTGTTGGCTGATAAGTGGTCCACGTCACCTGACAATCTGACAGGTGCCACATCATCATGCCACGTCACCGCCTTCAACCACTCGACGGGTCGACCCGAACCCTGCAACTGGGTCGCCGTGACCCGCGACTTGACCCGGCCGGTTCTCCGCCGTCCGACCACCAAAATGCTTCCCGTTTGTCCCATTTTCATCCTCTAATCCTAACCTAGGGTTCTACGACATTAAAATGGAATGAAAACACCGAAAACCATACCTTCGAGCTTGGCCATGGCGGCCGTGCATTCCTCCGCCGTTCACGGCCATTCCAGGCCGTCTAATGCCTCGAAACCAATCCCACTCATCTCCTGGGTGTCCTAGAAACCTTACCCAATTAATGGAATCGAGTAAAACCCATTAAAACCCAATTTCGAATTTTTGAAATTTCCTTACCTCATGGGTTCTCCTCCGCCGTGTCCTCCACCGTGGGCCACCGTCCACCCTTTCCGTCCTCAGGCCTTCACCCTTCCCCCACGGTCATTCCCAGCTCATGCAAGTGATGAATGGTGAAGTGTGATTGTGTGTTTTGGTTTTTGAAGGAAAAGGAAGAAAATGGAGAATTATGGGTTAAGGGGTTTCGGGTGATAAGGAACAAAGAAGAAGGGGATGGCTGATGAGAGAAGGAGAGATTGATGGTGAGGATTAAAAGGTAGGGTTGAAATGGATGGTTAGGATTAATAGTTGTTAGGTTAAATTATAAAATAATTAAAATAATAATATTTAATTATTTAGATCCACATTTTGGGGGATCAAATCAATGGGATGAGTGACACTTGTCACTCATCCATGGGGCCCACCAAAATATCCACCCAATCAGATTTCGCCGTAATGTCCCCGTCTCGAAGTTCGTGCATAGTGAAATCGAACTTCCGTGACCCATAACTCTCCCGTTCGAAGTCCGATTTCAGTGTGCCGCCTGCCTATGGATTCGTATCGTCCTTATCTACGTAACGGTCTTCGGCCCTCGGCCATCGGACCTCCCGGTCAAAAAGTCAACTTTTGACCCCCTATTCACCCAAATTACCAAAATGCCCCTAAACTTCCGAACGTCACAACTTCTTCCTCGAATGTCGGAATTGAACGTGCCACCTGTCTATGAACTCGTGACGTCACGAACTACGTCACGGTCATCAGTCAAAGTCCATTTGACTGCCCAATTAAAAAGTCAACGTTTTGCCACCATCAGGGGCAAAACGGTCATTTCGCACCGTTCGTCCGATTTCGCTCTACTAATCACGGATTAGCCTCACTAATCGTGATTAGTCACTAATCTAATCTAGGAATTTGGGACGGGTCGTTACAACGTCACAGTCATCGGTCAAAGTTCGTTTGACCGCTCGAATAAAAAGTCAACCGTTCGCCCAATTCCAGGGGCAAAATCGTCATTTTCCCCAAAGTTTCCAAATTTTCCTTTTTCGAATTTCCGGGTCATTACATTTTGCATGACAACGTTTCTACACGTAAATCAAGGACCGTTAGGTAGATCTCATCGTCCTGAGTACAACGACAGACGACATGCCTTTATCGGACAACGGACGGGTGAGATACGGGTCTAGAAAGTGAGAGGTAAAACCGTAATTGAACAAGTAGGGGTATTTTGGTCTTTTTGCATCTTGGGAAGTGTGCCAATCTGATAAGGACAAATGGACAATGCTTATTGGATATTTTTGGGCTAAGTCCACTAGATGGGGGACACCTGGTGGTTGGCTAGAGGCTTCTACACTTTCACGGTTCAATTAAATTAGCTGTGTTTTGAGTCGTGCTTTGAGAGAAACAGAGATTGAGACAGTGAGGAAGAAATCAATCGATTTCCAGAGAGGGTGTGAGAGTTGAGTGCTCTGAGTTTGAGTGAGTGAGTGCATAAGTGTTTGAGTATGATCAAGAAAGCTGAGATGGGCCGAGTGAGTGTGTGAAGGGAGGAAAACCCAGAGAACAAAACAGAGAACCACCGTGCACGGCTGTGCACCTCAAGTGATCAAACCATTGAATTGAACTCGTGGTGGTGTTCAGTGACCGTAAAGGAGTCGAGTGGACCCAGAGGAACACGGCGGCCAGCACGGCGGAGGCCAGAACGACGGTGAGGTTTCTTTATCCTCTGTTTTTCAGTTTGGTTTTAAACTTAAAGTCGTGGGTTTAGGAGCTTAGTCGAGCTGTTCTAGGGGTCCTAATGAGTCTAGTGAGTTGTCTATGAGCTCTGAGAAACAAATTTGTGGCTGGAAGGACAGCGGGTGGCCGGGAATAGAAACATGGGTTTTTCTGGGTTTTGTTCGAGCTTTGGGGAGGTGAGAGTTAGGCCGTGATGTCCTGATTTTAGGTGTGGAATAGGTTGCTAGGAAGAGGACGAAGCTTCTGGGTTTAAAAGGAACGGAAACGGACGGGAAACGGCGAAGAACCAGTCTCGCCGGTTCAGACCGGTCGAACGGCTGAGGAAGACGATGAACAATGGTTACTGTTCAGGCGCGTGAAGCCCACACGTAGCCCCTTTGGGCGGCACGTGAGGGCGCGTGGGGCAGAATCCGGGGAAGTGTCCAACATGGGTTTTAGTCTAATCGTTGTAACGAACCTTTTGGGACAAGTTTCGAGACGTTCGGACATCGACTCGGGTTAGTTTCGGGTGTTCGAATGTTTAGGGTTCCGTTTATTTACGTTTAAAATTACGGGAAAATTGGGGAAAATAGGATAAGCTTAGTTGAGGTGTTAGTGACCCGTTTTGGTGACTTTTGACAGGTCGGGAAATCCCCGAGGCGACCGAGGAACGTACGGGACGCGAGTGACGTGCCCGGGAACTGTGGGCGGACTCTTTCTTTCTAACCGAGCATGCATAACTGTTTTTATCTACTTGTTTGCTGTTTTCCATGTGATTTCATGCTTATTGATTATTCTATATCTGTTTTACATAATGGTACATTTTTTTTCGAGGCGTTTACGAATTTCAGCACGTTTTACGAGAAATGCTGTGATTACGATTCTGATGCTATGCTTTTGGGATTTCAATGTATAACTGGTTTTCAATGATTAAAAATGGATTTTGAGACATGATCCGCTAATCAAGGTTTTCGATTTTAGAACTGGATTTCGGAAAGCGAGATTTGGTTTTAAAGCTTGGAAAAGGAGATTTCCGGATTTGGGTTCGGAATGACGGTTCTAGACGCCGGAACGGATTCGGAATAGTGATTTCCAATTTGGGTTTGGATATGGATTTAGAAATGGTTTTCAAACGGTTTTGGATTGGATTTGCTGGATCTGGTTATTAGGTTTAAAGACCCGGATTATGATTGACGGGGGACGGGCCCGGATTGGGTTTAAAGACCCGGATTGAGTTTAAAGACTCGGGAGTTTAAAGACTCGGATATTATATTATTATATTTTCCCCGTAGGCCTGTTGAGTTTAAAGACTCGGGAGTTTAAAGACTCGGATTATATTGAGGCCTGGATTGAGTTTAAAGACTCGGATAGATCTAGCAGGTTTGATCAGATTATGACATTGGTATTTTATGTTTTATGGTACTGTTTCCATAATTATTATTATGTGATTTATAAATGATTTTCAGATATTGGGTTATGCATGCATGTTTTCAAAACGGAGGGCAAAACCCTGGTTTGTTTATGAAACTGTTTTTGAAACTCTTGTTTTTTTTAGTCCACTCACACTTTTCTATTTTTTAAATACCCCCCCAAGTCGTGGTGCTAGCGCTGGGGATGACATTGAGGCAGGGGCAGAGGCATAGAGTATTCTAGAGTTATCCCAGGGTTTTACTGGAGTCTTCCGTTACGAGCTTTTCCGTTGTGCGTGTAGTCCACTTTTAGTAGGATTTCTGTTTAACTTGTTTTGGACTATGCTCTGTATGACTGTTGACTCTTTGGATTTTAAATTCTCCCTGGTCTGGTGATGTAATTGTGGGTTTTTGTGAGGTCGTTTTGGTCTTTCACTTGTGGTTGTCAGACTGGAGCAGGGTTCACCTCGGTTATCGGGGTGATAATCAGGGTGGGTCCTGTCAGGCAGCCGGAGGACGACGTCATCCTCATTCAACTTGACTCTCGATATCCTGAGCAAGAGTCCCGCATTGGCGCCCGGTTAAGTGACAAAGAAAAAGAAGAACTCATAGCTTTTCTGTGAGAGGAGAAAGAAGTTTCTGCTTGGTCTCTGTCTGACATGTCAGGGATTGATCCTACCATCGCTAGCCACAAACTACACGTCAATCCCCACCACAAGCCGGACAAGCAGAAAAGGCACATTTTTTCCCCCGAGAAAATTGCTATCATCCAAGAGGAGATTGACAAGTTACTCGTTGCTGGATCCATCGAAGAAGTTCCGCACTCTGAATGGCTAGCAAACTTCGTGCTTGTCAAGAAAAAAGAAGCTGGATGGTGGAGAGTTTTTTTTTATTACACTAATCTCAATCTTGCGTGCCCAAAGGATAACTATCATCTGCCCAGAATCAATCTCTTAGTGAACTCAACTGCAGGGAATGAGATGCTAAGCTTCCTGGATGCATACTCGGGCTATAATCAGATTTTCATGTATGAAAAGGACAAGGACAAAACTGCCTTCGTCTTCGACCGAGGTGTGTACTGCTACAAGGTCATGCCATTTGGTCTCAAGAATACGGGAGCGACGTACCAGAGACTCGTCAATCGGATGTTCAAAGATCTCATCGGAAAAACCATGGAGGTCTATGTGGATGACATCATGGTCAAAGGAGAAAAACGAGGCGATTATATCACCAACTTGCAGGAGACCTTCAACTTGTTGAAGAAGTACAAAATGAAGCTCAACCCTCTGAAGTGTACGTTCGAGGTGTCAGCAAGGAAGTTCTTGGGATACCTTGTGACTCAGTGTGGGATCGAAGCAAATCCAAAGCAAATCAAGGCAATACTCGAGATGAAGTCCCCATCAAGTCTGAAAGAGATTCAAAGTCTCACTGGACGAGCAGCAGCATTGAACAGGTTTCTGTCCAAGTCAACTAACCGGTGTCAAATTTTCTTCCAGGCAGTAAAGAAGGCATCCAGAGATAAGTGGGATGAAGGTTGTGAGAAAGCATTTCAAGATCTCAAAGCCTACTTGAAGTCTCCACCACTGCTATCTAAACCCAAAGATAATGAGGACATGTTCCTGTATCTGGGGGTCTCTGATGTTGCTGTAAGCTCTGCACTTATCCGGGAGGGGAATGGGATTCAATTACCTGTGTTCTACACATCCAAAGTGTGACGACCCGTCTCGAATTAGCAGGATTAATTAAGAACTAATGACAGATTAGCCTCGATAATCGAAGACTAATCGGAGATTAGACGAGGATTAGAGGACGTTCGGGCGAAATGACGATTTTGCCGTTGGAATGGGCGAATCATTAACTTTTCATTCGGACGGTCAAATGGACTTTGGTTGATGACTGTGACGTATTTCGTGACGTCACGAGTTCATAGACAGGTGGCACACTCGATTTCGACGTTCGAGGAGGAAGTTATGACGTTCGGAAGCCCAAGGGCATTTTGGTAATTTAGGCAAAAAGTTGATTTTTGACCCGGGAAGTCCGATGGCTGAAGCCGAGGACCGTTTCGTAGATGAGGATGATACGAATCCGTAGACAGGCGGCACATCGAATTCGGACGTTCGACGGTGAAGTTACGTTTCAAGGAAGTTCCCGATTACTATTCACAGTGACACGTTTTACGATGAACTTTTGAACTGAAGTGGGCCCCAGATATTCTATCTCTGGCCCAATGGATGAGTGACACTTGTCACTCATCCATTGCACATTCAAACACATTCATGCATCCACCCTTCCCGTGCATCATTCATTTCCTTTGTTTCCAAACAAACCAAACCGATCCACCCTTCACCCCAAACCCAAACCTTGGACCCTAGGAGCATGACTGAGAGGGAGGAAATGACCGAAGGAAGTGGTGGCCGGCCGGGGAAGCACAGCCGTGGACAGCGGAGGTCAGCCCGCGCAGGTAATCGGTTTTAACCGATTTAATTCCATTTTTAGTTTTTGTTGTTATGGACCGTTTTTAATGATTCTAATGAAGTAAATAGGTTGTTAGGAAGCTATTAGGAAGGTTTTAAGGGAGATTGGATGATGAGAAACCTCTGGGGAGGTTTTGGAAATTGAACCGTGAGGTTCAAATTTGAACCGGTCGGATTTTGAGTGTTTTAAGGCTTCTAATCAATTGGGTTAGGTTCCTAGGACAATTATAGGAAGAATAGGATCGATTAGGATGAAAATCGGTGAAAAACTGGACCAGAATGGACCTGGACCGGTCACGCCGGTCCAAGTTGACAGGACCCGTCCCAACTGGACGTCAAAAAAACCGTACCCGGTCCTGCTCCCGTCTGACAAGTCAACTGAAAGTCCGAAACTACCCTACAGTACCTGCCAGACAAGGGAATTTTTGCGCCTGTGCCCGCACATACCTCCACCTCTGGAATAGCCTCGATCAACGCGCACGACCTGAAGGGTTAACAAAACAGAAAAGGTGTGAGTGGACAAAAATGACCTCTTATAAAAACATTTACCAAAATACATTCTTACCCTCCAGTTTTCACAAACTTGCATGCATATCGTAAAACATGAGTAATAGTATGAAATCATTCAAGTATGAACAGTGGACCGATAAAATCAAAACATATTTTCTCATGGTCCACAAAAGCTCATGTTCACCAAATCAGTTTAACATCTCAAAAAGTTCACAATTTCTTTAAATCATTTTAACCGCTAAACCACGGTTTCCTAAAAATCATTTTCCATAATCCACGGGACTTATTTCCATATCCTGTTGCTTAGAGTCACGTTTATCCCTGCAACGCGTGCAAATCAATAAGCTCAAGGGCCGCCCAAAATCCGAGCATCCGCTGCTGTGAACACATCATCAGTCAGCAATCCGTCGCTGGGAAAAACCTCACCAGCCGACGATCCGGATCTCGTGAACACATCACTTACCGATCCATATAATCCAGCACATCTGATCTGAGTCAAGCCTCCCCTGGGCTGCAAGACAAAGATCGTGCTACGTGACCTCTTCGGGGTAAACACTTCCATCCCGAAGGCGAGCGTTATCTCCAGGGTGCACTCCGGGAAAAAACATATTTTCTCCCGAAAGACCTAAATATCCGCAACATATCACCATCACAAAAACCAGTGAAAAACAGTTGCATTAAAAACCAAATCATATATCAACACTGGGTCTCAGCCCCAAGTCCCGATTTACTTTATAAATCCGAAAATCATCAATATCATCATGTAATCACATGGAAATACAATTCCAACCAAAATCACAATTCCATTGGGTCTCAAGCCCAAAATATCAATATCACGTAAATCCGTGCAACCGTAAACCCGAGTTGCCACGATCACGTAAATCCATGAAATCAATCACTGACTCATAATCCGAGGCCAAATATCATTTTCAACTTCCTGACTCATAACCCGAGTCAAAACATCATTTTCAATCCGGGCTTAGCCCAAAACGTCATTTGCACGTTCCTCGTAAAACGTGCCCGAAAAACTGATTAAAATAATCACAAAATCACGAGGATACCAAAAATTATCAAATTCATAAAATTCACATGTAACTCCAATTCCGAGTCAAAATCATTATTTACTTGGGTTCTCACGCCCACAATATCATTTTTAACCAATTTCACGATTTCTCGAAA